>JAHLJT010009436.1:115289587-115645573 GCA_031308135.1 Acheta domesticus
GTAAGACGAGACGGTGTCGTGAAGTGTGAGCTGGGCGGAAAAGGGTACAGATACCAGAAGCGGGATGCAGCAGCAGCAGCAGAAACACATTCAACAAGCTTTAGGCAATAAGCAGCGGGAAGCTGGCAACACGTAGCGAGCGCAGCGTAAGTACGATCTAGTCTGGGGGCCGTCTTCTCGAGAAACCAGCAGCGGAGCCGCGCCGAGGGCGCAGTCAGTGAGGTCTGGCGGAGGCGGCGGGCGGGCGAGCAGGCAGGCGGTTTCTCCGGAGCGGCGTTCCGTGTTACGCACTGCTCCGCACGCCGCCTCCGCCGCCGCCGCCACATCGCCCGCTGTAGAAACTCCTCCGGGGGCGCCCGTCTCCTCCCGCTCCGCTCCGCGCCGCGCCGCTCCGCCTCGTCGCGCCGCGAATGGCGCGCCCGCCGCCGCCGCCGCCGCCGTCCGCAGACGTCGCAGCGCAAGTGCATTTCGCCGTAATGCCGCGGCGGAGGCCAAGGAGGCGCGGGCCGCGGCGGCGCTGAGTGTCGTGGCGCAAAGGGTACGTAGTAGAAGAAACTTGAATAATTGAGAGGGAGAAAACGAGCACAGCGAAAGGTTGGTAAGACGAGATATAGGGACGCAAGTATAAAAGCCTAGGCAACCTCACCCGGAGTCAACAGAAACATGACTTTCCGGGAGACGCCTCATCATAAGCGTAGTTGCTTGGGAAACTGTACGTGAGATGAGGCATCTCCCGAACAGCCACGTTTCTAAGGATGTATTTGTGATGAAATTTTTAACGGAAATTATTGGCAACTACTCTGATAATAACACATTTGAACTAGAGGTAAATAGATCGTCACATCGACTCATGTTTAGAAGATTCTGCAGGGTTGTATTCTGCAGAACATTTAACGATCATTACGTTAGTATTCTCAGGTCGCCCATATCAGATGTGCTAACAAAGTAGCGCTTTGCTTTACATAGAGTTGTTGCCCTCTGAAGCTTTAAAAAACCGTAAATGATGCAGGGAAGAAGAATTAACGAGTGCAGGAGACGAGTGAGAGAACAGGCCAAAACACTGTGAGAACGAGCGCGAATCTAGGTCAAGAAGCGATTCAACGTACTACAGAGAATGGAGGAAGAAAACGTGAAACCCTGAATATAAACACGTCAAGGTGCAGAAACAAAAGCCCGCGAAGAAGAAAGCTACGAGCGCTGTAGAACAACACAGACGTCGTAGCAGCGGTAATGCTTGTAGATGCAGCAGATCCTAGGGCAGGGAAAGGGACCGACGTCGGGGACGGTAACAAACAAGAGGAAAGCTATGCACAGACAGGCGCCGCGGAACAAGGGCGCCCGAGGGAACAGCGAACAAAGAGAGACCCGGAATGAATGGGGAGGGCGACACCACGGGATTGGTGTGCTTTGCAGGTGAGACGCCGGAAGCAGAGAAAAAAAGATTACAGCAACGCCCCACAGCGACGAGGCAGCAGATACAGATTGTAACCGCTTACAATACCACTTGTTAGTATTGGCTAATTTACGTTCTCGACGCACGCACTTCCAGATTCATGCAAAGCTTAAAAAAATGCCAACATCGACTATCATTTCTCTAACTCATCACGCGTATCCTCGCAGTGGCTGTAAATTCCCCACCAAAATATCTCTCGGCCAGTTTCTTCTGCATTCACCGAAATGTCACGCGAGCAACACGAGCGAGGCCGCGAGTGTATTCGAAGACGCGGCTGCCGATGGGGGCAACGACGCGTCAAAGCAGCAACGGGGGCAACGGCACGGGCGGCGCGGGTGGCAGAGCAGGAAGCGGGCGCGAGGCAGCCTCTGCGGTGAAGGCGGCGGGCAGCGCGGCGCGGCGAGGCGTCTTTCCGCCAGTAACGTAAACAAAACTCGCTGTTTCACGTCTGTTTTTCATCCGCCGTGGTTAATTAATGAGTGTTGCACCGACCGGGAGGCTGCCGGCCGCACATTCCCAGTCGCGCCGCCCCCGCCCCCGCCCGCTCCGCACCGCCCGCCCACCCGCTCACCCCCCAGCCCGGTTGCTCGCCCGCCCGCCCGCTCTGGCATCCCCAGCGGCCGCGAAAGCCGCAGCCAGGGCACGACCTCGGTCTCCGACCTCCGACATCCCCAGCGCCGCGCCGCGCACCGGAGCCATTACACCCGAGTTGCCGTCGTTAGAGGAGTTTGTACAAGCCGTGATCGCACCGCATCACCCTCCGCCTTATTTAGAGTGTGATTATAGGGCGGCGAGAGTTACGAAATGCTCGTGAAGTGAATGTTTATCTTTCGCCTCATCTAGCTCGTTTCGGTGCTGCCTAGATGATGACCGCAACATTTTTTTTTTCCGCCGCTTCACTGGATGCGGGGCGCTACAGCAATTTGTAATCTGGCGAACTAACCATATAAATCCCTAGTTTGCAATGTTAAATTCAGCGCAACGTACGTTCATTGAAAGCTTCGTTGAGTTCAGATTAAGCCCCAGCTACTCAAAATGTAAGCGGGGGTCAATTTAGGGAACCCGTGCAAAATAGGCACAATGAAATCCCTTGATCCCCAATTGTATTAACTTTACAGAGAGCACCATCCAGCATTCACTTTTAGATTGACATGATTGTAAATAACTTGCGTGATAAAGAACTCACCTAATGCACCCTTTTTTTAAAAATTTTTACTTTATCTTTTCCTGGCACATGGTCTTTTTCACACTCCAAACATTCTTTAGCAGAGTAACTTTAATACGAATAAAACTCGATCGAAAGTTTCGTCTGGCTTTTGCAACATATGGTGAAACGAAGTCGGGAAGATAGAGAACTAACCATTTCTACACACTTCCGCACTGAATGCACTCACGAGATTACACTGCGATGATAAAAGGGAAAGTTACATCGCTCGCAAGGTCGATGCACGCTATGTTATTATACAGCGAACGAGGGATGTGGAAATCCCGAGCTTGACTCAGTATATTGATAAAAGGTTCCATTTATAATACCTCATAGCAATAAATGATCGTATAAGAAATGAAAATATTGAACGTAAGAGGTTTAAGATGTGAATAGAGATAGTACATCATACCGAGAGTAAGCTACCAATTTCATACCCGGAGGTACTCAAACTCTTGTCTTGAAGTCAAAGGTCTTCCATGATACTTTTTTGAAGCTCACGAAAGGATTTCCGTCAGCATTCCACATGATAGAATTCCTCGTAAATTGGTTGGTGCTTATCAACTCGCAACTACATATTCCCCAAGTTTCAGAGGTCAATATTCAAGGATTGGGTTAATTACAGGAAAATGTACGTTCAGTACGTAAAAAAAGAGCATCAGTTAATTAGAGAGAAAGGTGTCTTCACTGAGCTATAACGTTACCAATAACGTGGATAGAATATTTGCCAGCCTTGTCTAATAACTAGACAAACAGGATGAATTACTTAAATTTAATTAAAGTTCTGAAGCATGAACTATTGCAACTTCTGCATCATTGGATGTATAAAAAATAAAGGCCATCAGTCACCTCTTTTTTGTCTTATCTGTTGTAGTTTCTTCATATTCGGAATCATTTCAACGTATGGAACAGAATTGCGAAATTTTCGTAGCGCGGAATGCCTTTCGGGCGAGAGGGCGACATCCCGGCAAGAAAAATCACTTCGATGCGTCATCGCCTGGCGACAACCCTTTCTGCGGCCACAAACACACCCAATCTCACGCGACGTGTCCCCGGCACAAATCGAACGCTCCCGCCCCTTCCTTCATCATCGGCCCGGGGCGTTACTTTTTCACTTCTTGGAGGGCGATAGCTTCCCGGGCTCACATTTCAAATCCGCCCGGGGCCGACGCACCGGCGCTCCCCGCGCCGCGTCGCCCCGCCCCGCCCTTTGCGGTGCTTTTTCACCGCCCCGGAGAGACGTCTTCGGCAGAGGCCGGAAAAGGAGGCGGCTCCGTGAGTGGCCTGTGCAGGGGGAGGGAAGGCAGTTGAGCAGCGACCGGAGGCGTGGGTGGGGACAGGGAATGAGGTGTCGGTCTCGTCGAAGAGGTGAGGGCGGAGAAGTGGGAGGTGAGTTTGGAAATGGGGATGGAGGCGAAGGCAAAGTTGAAGGTGGGGACAGAGACGAGGACAAGGTTGGAGGAAGGGTTAGAGTCCAGGGCGTAGGCGAGGTTGGAGACTATGACAGCAGAATGCGCTCGCCCGAAGGTGGGGATTGTGAAGGTTGATGCGGGAACGGAGGGAACGGGAATGGAGGCGGAGACTGGGGCAAGCAAGGAGAAAAGGGCAGAGATGTGGGATGTGGAGTCGTATACCAAGCGGAAGTGGAGAAGGAAGTGCACTAAGAGTTGGGACACACCAGTGTATCTGAGTAAGGTCACAGCTACAGCAGAGCTGGGGGTCCAAATGGGCTTGATTTTGGACGGAGCGTTGGGTCTGCGTCGGGCGGCTGCTCGGGCTGGGTGGGGTGGGTAGGGGAGGGGAGGCTGCGACCGAAGCGGAACTTGGGGCGGGCCCGGGTGCCTGCGAAGGGCGCCGCGGGAAGGGGCGGGGGAGGACCGGTGCGCCTTTTCGAGCGGCGACGATTTAGCGCCTCTGCCCGAGACGCGGCGAGTCAAGAGCGCACTGCCAAGCCAAGCGAGAGAGCGAGTTTAGAATTGTGGTGGAGGGAGGAACAGGCCTGCAAAGAGATGGATTGGCGCGGAAACGGAAAGAAAGAGGTGAGCGGCAGTGGGTTGCAACAGGAGAGGTGAGAGGCTGAGAATTCCATTCGTGAATTTACGTTATACCCAAGCAGAAAAGAAGAGAGAAGAAATAAATCTAAAGAGGATCACTGCTGGGAATAACGACGAATCAATACCAGTGATAGTTGTTCATCGATTTTTAGTTTGTTGCTTTCTTCCTTCATCGTTAAGTAGACATAAGACAAAGGTAGCACTTGCACCTTTAAGGTAACATTTGCACTTCTCAAAACAACTCACAGCCGAAATGTGTTCGCAATGTTTGTATGTTTTTTAAAGAGATTTGGCGTGAGATTCATATAAAATAAAAATAGTACCTGACAAAATTCGGAAGAGCCACGGAAAGGTTAAGGACCTTTGCTTGTCCTCACTCAGCAAGTTCCCACATCATTCTGTCGCATCACACCGATCCCATTGTCAAAATCAACTGAACCCCACCACACACACACCGCTCGCCTGCAACAGGGGAGTGGGGGGAATGCGTTGTGGGCGCATCGGTTACAGCACTTGACCGTCACAAGTCCGCCGAGCCCAGCGACACGGGCGCAGAACCATGGACCAGCGCCAGCCGCCGAGTCGCGCACAAGCAGCGAGGAAAGTTCAGGAGGTGGGGTGGAGCGGGGCGGGGCGAGACGTTTTGGGTGCGACGGAGCGAGATGAGGGGGGCGATGAGAGGGCGGGGCGGGGGGCGGCGGGGGGCGGCGCGGGGCGGCGCGGGGCGGCGCGGGGCGGCGCGGGGCGGCGCGGGGCGGCGCGGGGCGGCGCGGGGCGGCGCGGGGCGGCGCGGGGCGGCGCGGGGCGGCGCGGGGCGGCGCGGGGCGGCGCGGGGCGGCGCGGGGCGGCGCGGGGCGGCGCGGGGCGGCGCGGGCGGCGTGGGGCGGCGAGGGGTGGCGCGAGGCAGGGTCCGCGGGCAGCGTGGCCGACGCGGGGCGAGACGGGGCGGGGCGGGGAGGGGAGAGGCCGGACGGGGGGGGCGGCCGGACCGGCGGGGCGGGGAGGGGCCGGACGATGAGGGAGTGGCGCGGAGCGGACCGAGATGTCGCGGGGCGAGGCGGGGGCAGCGTGGCGCGGGGGGCGGGCATGGCGGGAGGGCGGCGCGTGGCGAGGCGTCGGCGTCGGCGTCGGGGGCCGTCGCTTCCGGCGCGCAGCCGCCGCCCGCGCCGCGGGCGACTTCCCGTTACCCGTGGGCGCTGGCCGTGGGAGCCGCGGCGCGGCGCGCGGGAGGGCCCTGCGGCCGCGGGATCCGGGGCGCCGCCGCCGCCGCCCCCGGCCAACGGCTCCCGCACGCACGCGCCCGAGGTGCCACTCGCGGCTGAACGCAAACAGCGCCTCATTTGCCTGGCTTCCGCGTGCTGCTGGTGCGGAAGAGCGGAACTGATTTAGCTATTCATTACCTGCGGTAACACAATTACGGATGCTCACGGAACTGACTCACGGGACATTTTTTCCATTGTTATAACCAACTGTACAATAATTTACCCTGATACTATGTTTATTACAAGAATTCCAAGTGTTTTAGATTATCAATATTTTTAACCAAAAAACTGAGAATTGACAGAACGAAGACAAATTTTATTTCTTTTCGGAAATTTTTAATTATTAATTTCCAGTGTGCGAAAAAAAAACGGAAAAAAAAAAAAAAAAAAAAAAACAGGAGGCCTCGAGCCATGTATCTATGGTTTTGTAAGTTATCCAGGTATTCCGGGGAAAGTCCAAAAGAAATGAAGCAGTGTCAATTTTGACTAAAACGCAACTACTTGATTGAGTTATTTTTCACCTATTATCACACTGCGTGTACGGTGTTTTCATGCTCAAAACGTCACCGCTTGGGTCACAACGGACCGCCATGCGAGAAAAAGTCTGTAAGGACGAGACAGTCCGCCATGAAATATTTTCTATTCACATGTGGCATTATGGAACAGCATTTTTTTATAATCTTCGTATACAAAGAACTGTTGTAATTATTTTATTGCAGTATTCGTGATAAGTTTTTGTTAAATCTTTTATTTGTTGCATTTATATGAGAAGCGTTTTTATAAAGACGGAGTTATATAAAATTTGTTTTTGGTCAATGTGCGAGGTACTTTTTGGAAAATCATTATGTTTGTTTTTGTTGAGCGGCATTTTTACTGTAGATTACTAGAAATATACTGTATCAACCTTTGATCAATAATATGCTTTACAAGAGTGCTTAGTGTATCTACATAACACAACCAACGTTACAATGCGTCAATCGAAAATCCGTTACTTCACTTTAACATTCACTAACATCTTCACCCCATTTGGTTTGCGCTTATCGGCTTTGCATGTCATTAGATAGACCAACAACGGCGATTTCTTGAGAGGTTCATTGTAGGTAATCAGCGTGCATTCTGCACTACCTGCTCCTGGCGACCGCTCATGGCAGCGTGTTCGTCAGCGCGTGTCGACTCGTGTCAATTCCCCTACGCGCAGTCCCAGCTGTCGCAGCCGATCACAATGGCCCTTCGTTAACAAGACGCGCACCCTCCTGACAGTTGGGGCCCCCACCCACTTCAGTTCTCCATCCAAGGAACTTCAGTATTTGACTCGAGAAAAACGATCACTGGAAATGCTGTTCGCGTATGCGTGCCTCTAGAAATGCTAGCACCAACTTTGCTACTGTCGAAGTTCGGTTGTATTAATTTTTTAAAGTTTCTTCTCCAAGTGGCATGGCTTCTTCGTAACAACTCGCCATCTCCATTGACAAATATATTAATTCACTATCTGGAGAACAGGGAGTAATTTTGTCTTATAAATGGTATTATCAGCTGACCTCCGTCACAATTCTGCCGCAAAAGCGCTCTGAAGCACTGAAACCTAAATTTAACTGATAAATCACTCCAATGAACATAATATGCTATTTCCTACAATAATGTGTATATTTGTTAACACTACCTCGCATGACATTTCTCATTCACACGTACGGTGATCACATCAGCGTAATCCCCATTTCATCGCATTTATTGAAGACGACTCTCTCCCTCTCAAATGTAATTGACAAGTACCGGTATTGTACCCTCAACTGGAAGACGCAAAATTCTGACGCATTCTATAAAAAAAAGGTTATTTTTCATGCATTTCTTCCGCTGCTTCCAAAGTACCTGATATATTTGCAACGGAGCGACACTGCCGATTTTGATGAGCCTTGTACACTAACTGGCATTGCCAACAGGGAGAGGACTTCGAGGGTGGATCGAGGAGGGGGGCAGGGAGGGAGACGACGAAATCGGAGCGGGAAGTGGCGGAGGGGTGCGCATGCGGAGGACGAGGAGAGCGCTGCATCAAGGAAGCGCGGGGGAAGGGACAAAGGGAGAAGGAAAGAGGGTGGAAATGCCGAGAAGCGCTTCTCCTGACGATCCGGACAAAAATCGAACAGTGCAAGTTGCGCTGACGAGGCGCCTCGCTCGTCTGAAAGCGACGCCCTCGCTGCCGGCGCCGCGCCGACAGAGATGCCGAGGGATCGTTACCGTCTTCCACGCGAGCCACTCGTGACGGATAGCGTACAGAAATCGCAGTGCGCGGTTCGCTTTGCAGAGTTCGATTCTGGATACGAGCAGGCCTCGACGATTCCCAACGTGCTTTGAGACACCGTTCGCAGATACAAAGAAAAGTTTTGCTCTCGAGGGTGAACTTCGGGGTTCTGCTTTGTTGATACAGCAGCTATAAGAACTTTCTCTTCCCAGCCTCGTGTACTTCGTGATCGGGTCGTGGTAAAGGTCGAGGATAATCACTTGGCAAGTGAAACTGTGCGCCAATAAGCGAGTAATAGACTTCCTGAGTTAATATGTAGTTGTGTTATGCGATTCGTGAGATTACATGGAAGAGATTTCTGTTCGCGATTGTCAGTTCTACGTCTGAGAGATTTCCGCAGCAGTAGAGGATTTTTATATCTAAATAATTTGCCTAATCACATCCAAATCTAACATCCAAAATTGAATAACACGTAACCACAGGCATGACATTCGAAGTAAGTAAGAGGAAACTTTCGGAGTAAGTAGAAAGTATTGTCCCAAACAATAAAAAGATGAAATCCATTTTGTAAGAATCGAAATCTTACCAAACTCATTTATAAACAAAATGTAAATCGTAAGTAAGTAGTAAATCGTTGACGACGTAATTTCCTTCTCTTTGAACTTCATAGTTTATTAGTCATATTCTAAATCAATGTTTAACTTCTGCATTCAAAAACATGATTTTAACGCCATTAATTATCAGCCCTATACTAACATTCAAATATAGTGGCACTTCTAGGTCATGAGCTGGAAGGAGACGGGGGGGGGGGACATTGCCACCCAATCGGGAGTCCCAATACCAAAAATTTAAGTCATGATTGGATGAAAATAGGAGAGATCCCACTCCGCCCAGCTCCTGACCTTGAAGTGCCACTATGTTTAAGTCAGAGTATAAAACATTCGTAAGCCACAAACTCTCCATATATTTTAACAAATTAAGAAAATATTTCAGAAAACTCCCCCAACACGGCGTGGCGCATTTACAAGGATGTATCAGAGGGGCGTGCGGTTCGCCGTGCGCGCCGCTCAAACATGGCGGCTGCAGGCCCGAAATATTTTTACAAAAATGTAAACGCTGGCGGCGAAGGCTGGGGCGACCGCGGGAGGTCTCGCGGAGGTGGGACACGGCGGGGCAGGGCGGGGAGGGCGGAGCGAGGCGGGACAAGGCGGGGCGGGGCGAGGGGGCGCTGTGGGGGTGGGGGGCGGGGCGAGGCGAGGGGGCCGGGGGCGGGGGGCGAGGGGGGGGGGCGTGGCGAGGGGGCGTGGCGAGGGGGCGGGGCGAGGGGGCGGGGCGTGGCGAGGGGGCGGGGCGGGGCGAGGGGACGGGTGTGGGACGGGACAAGGGGGCGGGGCGAGGCGAGACGGGGCAAGGGGCGGGGCAGGGCGAGGCGGGGGTGGGCGGAGCGGAGGGGGGTGGCACCGCGGAGGGGGGAGGGGTGCGGCCCAGTTCCCCGAGCGCTGTCGGAAGTAGCGCGCTGCATACAATGGCGGGGAGACGCGCTCTGGGAGAGCAGCCCGTCCGTGTCGCTTCCCGGCCGCCGCTGCGCGGGCGAACTGGCGCGCCGCGCTCGCGGGTCTGTTTCCTCCTGCGCTCCCTTCGCTCTTAAAGTTTGTAAAACAAGAGTGAATCGGTTTACAAAATGCCGGCACGACTGAATTATTTCGTGTTCTGGATACTTCAATCGACGTAGTCCCGTAAGTGTAGTACACATTTTATTACGGGGTACGGCGGTGTTCTTCCCCGCCAGTATGTGAGATCCGGCGCCGACCTTCACGCCGGCTTCAGAGAGGCGGTTCCCCATCCAGGTGTGTCTCACCAGCGAGGCAACACCCAGTCAGGAGATCTCTAAGCTTCCGACTGGCCTCCCAAATGTGTAGTAGTGTAGTGCAAGCAGTGTGAATGTGTGTGTGTTTGTGTGTGTAAGAGGTGAGCGAGCATAGGACAAGGAATAGAAAGAAAAAATCGCGAGCGGCCTGTGGTCCTTTTTTTAGGGTTCCGCTCCAGCAACTCTCGCCTGGTACAAGTAGTCATATTCGCGAAAAGGTGAAAACTGCAATTTCTCAGGTTCTAAAATTCCCGAGCATTTCTTTTCCTCATTCAAAATCGCCCGCGAACATATAACCACGGTCTCGTCTTAGTCGGACATGCATTACATTCGAGAACCAATGCCGATATTGATCAAAACTAACGTGGTCTAAAAAACATTGTTATTGGAGAGAATTTGCACGAATAGAAAAAGCTAGCTTCAAATCAGAAAGTAAGTCCATATCGTAGTTAATCATCATTTATCGTTGGGAGAACGACGAAGCACCCTGTCAGAAACATTTAGTGTTGTTTCGTTCCCCAACTGCTCCCATTCACACAACACAATTTAGCTGAACACGTTTGCTTGGGTTGCTCCGGAAAAGGACTAAACCGGATCAAAGCACGTTCCCATCAAACGTATGTAATTATAAAAGTGAAACAAGTTTACGTTTATAATGCACCAAATACATTAATCATTACTAATTACAACAAATGAATAATTTTGAAAACTTCAAAGTAATAAGAGTACTTTTAACCAAATTCAAACCGAAAGAAAGCGTGTTAAAAAAGAAGAAACGTGCCTTTAATTTTCCTCAATGATCAGCTCTGATCGCGCACAGTCCCTTTGGGCTGTCACTGTGACCGCTGCACTAAAATCTGACGCAGCTCCCTCAGTGCATGGGTGCGTTCATTCCGCCCCCACGCGTGCAGCGCCCACAATGGATTGTCGCAGAGAGCGTTAGAGGAACACTGTGCGCTCCGTGCTCCAACGAGGCTGGGCGGTGTGTTTCGCGGCACTCACACGTACCACTCGTCGCAAAAGTAGATGTTTAAGCCTAGAGCAGATGTTTAATACCGCGTTCCGCAACCGATGTTCCCCACCACGAGCCAGAAGAGATCGTAATAAGTGAAATGCAGAAGTAGTCCTGGACAGCTAAACAAAGTATGTCGCTTTACAAGACATTCTGTTATTATGTGAAACTAGTTTGAAATACAGAAGAATTAGAACAAACTAAATGCAGGTATTTCAAGCTCAATCTGAGACTTTGTATCACGTTATTTCGAATATAAATATTTAATCTCCAAGAGTAAGATTTCTTCAGTTTCCAAAATTGTGCAAATAATAATAATTTTTTAACATGAACGACTAAGTGATACACTTATGAGATAAGTGATATTCATATGTGACATTGAAGTACACACTATTCAGCATTACATTGTCACATTAATAAAAATAAAACTTGAACGAGGTAACATCGACTTCCTCACTGACATCAGTCAAACGTAATCCGAATACACCAACGTTATACAATTTCCCATGAATGCCCGCCAAAGAAGCTATGCAAACGCACTCGGACGCGAGGTGACCGCCCCCGCCCCCTGGGCGTGGGCGGGCGCAGCGCGTCGCGTCGCGTCGCGTCGCGTCGCGTCGCGTCAGGGCCCAGCGGGCAGGAACGGCGGCGGGCGGGCGGCACGGAAGCGCACGCCTCAGCGACCGCGCCGCCGCCACTACCAACATCGCCACCCGCCACCCGCTCTCCGCCACCCATCGCCACCGCCACTCTCCGCTACTAGAATCGCCACCACAATCCATCTCCATCGCCACCCACTACTACCAACATCGCCACTGCCCCTGCCATTCACCACCGCCGTTGCTCCCGCGCGCTCCCGCTGCAGCAACCGCCCGAGCGGCCGCCCCCGCGCAAACAAACCCACGCCGCTGCCGGCGGCCCCACGCCATGAATATGAAAAGAAATAACGGCGCGATTACGGGCGAACGCGCGCGCGCACGCACGTGCCCATCTTTTTTACTGAAAAATTCGTTCCTCGCTGGCGTGACGTACTAAATCCAGTTTCCCCCAGTGTCCCGGGAACGGTTCCACTCTATGCCGTCCGTAAACGCGTACTCGACAAGATCAAAGTGCGTTTTCATTGCAGCGCGCCGGCAAGCGCATACGCCAACAGCTTTGGTTGTTTGGCGTTTTGTAACGGGAGAAAATGGGCGAACGCAGTTCCTCACAAAGGAAACGGGAAAGGTCACACATCAGATGGCTAGACTGAATTGTACACATTTGCATAGTACTATTCGCAGCCGTGAACAATTGGATAATGGGACTGAAACAATTCGTTAATGGACGGCGGTCGACGTGGTGGATGTTGTTACAGTCGTGTTATCTCTGAGTTCGATTCAATTAAGCTTTTGTGGGTAGAGAAGAGTTGTGTGTTTTCCTTGGAGAGGTCAGCAAAAGCTTCTAGACATTCGCCTAACAAAGTGTCAGTATTTTGTAAATTAAACCTGAAAGTCACCAACATGTATTCACTATAAATATTATTGATCATTAACGACGAAACAAACGCTATTATCACTTAGAAAAAAATATTCAGATGCACTTATCGAGATTCTCCGAATATGTCGTGCTGAATATTAAAATATTAATAAAAAATTTGAAATTAAAATTGCCGTGCAGTAATTAAAACTACAACAATAACCACCGAGTTAACATTATTTTAAAATTTGGGATATTCATATGCGTAAATAAATAAAACAAAATTTAAACCGGAACGCAAAATCCAACTCTCATAATCCAACAATATTTCGTAATTGACGCATTCGCTGATGATCAAATGTTCACGTATAACCAAATGTTCGCGTTTCTCTGTTGCCAACACTTCGCGTCGTGGTCCACGCTTTCAAGAAGCAGCTAGAGAGACACCCCGAGGGGCACGCGGTCCCATTAGGGTGCGGTACAGGGGTGGCTGCAGGCGCCCGGCGGCCGGAAGCGCGCAGGGGGGCAGGGGTGGGGTGGGGGGTGGGGCCACCTGCGGTGCAGGCGCGCGGCTGCAGCAGACGCCCTCCGCAGCACGTGGGGCGGGCACCCGCGCGCCCGACCGCCGTCGTCCTCTGCGAGGAAAGCACGCGACCAGATTCTACAGCCGGCGCTCAACACGCTCGTTGCCTTCTTCCATCCTGAGGGTATATGCACTCTTTTCAAGGGAGTTGATTGTGGTGGGCGGCAAGAAAATTAGAACAATTTCCAGTCCACTGTGAACTGAAATTCGATTGTCTCGAAGTAGTACGATTGCCATATTGTTTGCAATACAGATAGTACACATTGTCAGCAATATGATTATAGGAAACTAATGAAAAATGGAAAAATGAATAAACGTGTATATATACCACCAATTTATTTGCACTTGCGCTGAACACGCTCCTTTCTCCTACCAGCCTGACACCTATTTCCATGCCTCTTTATGCGGTATTGATATTTGCGTAAAACTGCATTCAAATCAAAGGGATTTACATCGTGAGCTGTACTCGCCAAGCACAATCTGCCCGCGCCCGATGAACCAATCAATTCCAAACATCATGTCAACTTTTTGCATCAATGCGACAAATCGTCCACTTTCTTTAAATACAGGAATAAAATACATAAACAAATTACTAATTTCTTCTTTCTTATTTGGAGAATAAAAAAGAGAAAATGCACGAATGTTTTCAATGATCTCAACTATTCAAGCTTTTTAGGGAACTGCTTATTGTTAGTTGTTGGTTGTTTCCCCCGACTCATCCTTCGTATTGGTTGGGAACCCTATGGTAATTCTGAGCAAATAAAATAAATGAACCCATGATGACTTCCAACGAATTTACGGAACCGAGAAGACAGGTAAATAAGAGTAACAAAGTTATAAAAGGGAAAGATATTAACCAATTATCCCTCGTCCCAAGATCTAAGGCACGCGGGGAAGGGAGTCTGCAGCCACACTCGCCGCGCAGGCCTCTCCGGCGGCGAGGGGCCGGCGGGCGCCGGACGCGCGGACGATGCTATCGAGCCGGGCGGAACACACGGGCGGAGAGCCGAGTTGGCTGCGAAACTCCGCGTCCCGTTAGCGCAGTAATTACAGAGCGGGAAAACTCCGCCCGCGCCGCCCGCGCGCCTCCTCGGCCTTCGTTTTGTCCGCGGCGCCGCGGCTGGCGACTGCACAGTGCGGCGCGCGAGTGAGCGTTTTGTTTACGGGTCAATTGCTATTATTCTCGTAAGGGAAGTACATGTTATATCCCAGGAGCTGTCGGCGTCTATCCCCCGTTGGAATGTGAGATCTGGAGCCAACTTCCAGGACGGCTTGAGTGGATTTTCGCCCATCTCCCCCAGCGAGGCTACACCCCAGCTGGGACAAGACTGGTCTCCCAATAAGTGTGGTAGTGTGAGTGTTTGTGCGCACGAGTGTGTGCAAGGGGAGAGGAAGGAACAAGGTCGAGGACAAAAGATCGCGCGCTATCCGTTGCTCATTTCTCAAGAAAATGCTTCAGCACTGGTATTGGAATACAACAACTACGCCCTGAAAGCCACCGATGACAGCTGCCGGCCATTAGAAATTCCCTTCAGACAGTGACTGAGTACGACCTAGCAATGAAATTTAATGGAGCGTTAGTGATGATTAGAGTGGTGACAGCAGTTGCCGTTGATGTCTCTCGTGTCGAATCTCTCTTGCCCTCGTGACGCCCACCGTAAGACCTCTCGGAAGGCGATGCAGTAGTTGGAGAGAATACTTCTCCTAATCTGAAATGATGAGATGTGAAAAAAATAAAAATTGTACTCTTTAGATGCATATCTAGGATATTATAACATTTCAAATGCTTTGCTACTAAAACTTACATGATCAGATGAACCTACAAGCACAAATTAATGAAAAGAATTAAATTAGTTCATTGGAAATCATAAAAATGGCAAAGATGTGGGGAAATAGTGGAAGAGAAAAAGATGAAAAATGGCAAAACACTATCAGGATTTGGTGACTGAGATAATTGACAACACGCAGCGTTATTGGGCGAAGAAAACTGGGGCGTGGCCGAAGATCTTCCAAAGAGCAAAACAGAAAAGATACTGCCTGCCGTTCTCTCCTATAAACGGCCTGCGTTGCAAATCACAGTATTTGGCACGAGGCTCTAACTCAAGCTGATGGATATTAAATGAGACCATAGGGCAACTCGTAACATAATAACGAACAATAAAGGCAAATGGTCTAATCGTCGTAATCGTCAATGAAGAAAAATGGCAGTGAAGGAGATGACATCATTGTATAAAGGAGGGCAAACCTTCTATCAACTTCAAAACAAAAGTAGCACACACGAGGGCATGCATGGTATACAATGTCTTTAATTCTTAAATCCAGGGCAATGTTAACGCACGGGCCCGAAGGACCGGGTCGAGGGTCCCCAATGGTCCTTAATTATTTAATACTAAGTTTTTCCAAAAATAAAATAAGAAAAGTATAAACATGTGATGTATGATTAAATTATATGCAAAAATTGGCATAATGTAGTGATGTGTCGCACATCATTGGATAATATTTACAATATGGAATGTTGCTAGTTGATGTGTTTCAACTTAATTTAGGCAATCCAATAAAAAAGTTGTCTTTTCAATGTAATTATAAATATGTTTAAGTTTTTTGTTTAAAAACTGTTAAAATGAAACAGTAAGAAATGCTTTCAAAAACATTAAAAAAATACAATGTGAGTTGATAGAATTTTCTTTATATTTCAGCATCGAATTTGGGAAGGGGAGAGAGATCGGTGAAAATAAAAATAGGGGGCCCGCAAATTAACCTACGCCCAAGGGCCCCCGATGCTGATAAGCCATGCTTCAATTAATTTATAAAACAATGAGTGTCATCAAACGTTTACACATGATAAAGTGATGCAAGAAAAGGAATAATCCGATGAAACAATAGAATTAAACAAAATATACATCTCAAACAGACCATTTGATATTTTGGATTAACTTGCTCAAATAAAAGTGTAATGCGTAGATTTGATTGCCTACACGTGTTCCAGCAATTCCAATTAGTTGAGTTGCAGATAGCAAAGAAACAGCATTTCGTCATCTTCTGCGCACAGAAACGAGCGCGTCAGCCGCTAATTGCCAGAAGCCAGAATTCGTTCCTCCGCGCCGAGTCGCGTCGCGCCCTCGCCAGCATCGCCGAGCGGCCTGCCATATTTGTGAGGCGGAGCGGAGCGTGACAGCGCGCCCAACCAACGTGGTGCTGAACAAGGCGGCGCGCGGGGCCTCGCCTCGCCTCGCCATGCGGGCGCCCCGCCCCGCCCACGGCACCCAAGCCGCCCCGTTTGTTTACACCGTGGAGGCGCAGGCGGTTGCGGCGACGGGAATGTCGACGACGCGACGGCTGCGCACGAGAAGACGGCGCCAGCGGTAGAGGCGGCGGCAAAGGCTGAAGAGAACGAGATGAGGAGATTGTCTCGATCTAGGATCTTCTAGGATAAGGAGGACGATGTGGAGTAAATTGAGATAAACGAAGATGATGAGGAGTAGGGATGAGAAGAGAGCGAGGTCATGAAAGGTTGGGAAATGAGCGGAAAACAAAGAACTGTCGAAGTAGAAAATGAAACTGACGATCGGAGGTAACGGAGTTCCAAAGGCAGTCATGGGTTGCACGAAAACCAAAGTCCGTGTTCAGATGTTCAGGTGATAACAATGGCAGAAAGCGACAGGAGCAGTAGCGAATCATCAGTGACGTCTAGAGATGTGGCAGCAGTTACAAAGGGGGAATGCCGCTGACAGCGATGGCAGGGGAAACGGAATTGCCAAAGGGCGGGCGGGCCGCGGTGCGTCTTGGGGAACGAGCCGTGGGAAGGCGTACAGTCCACGCAAACAAGCGCACCGCCACAAACGAGACATGGCAGGCGAGCCGGTGAAACGGCGCAATGTGACTGCCAAGGTCGAGTGTGACTGGAACTGTGGCGTCGTATGGAACTGTCCCTCGCAAATCAATTGCTCGGGATTATACGAGAGAAAGTTTGACCTCTGCCTTCAAGAGGACATTTTTCACACACGATTTCTAATTTGTTACTTATAATTCATGGCCTATGATTTTCATTACACTTTTATCCGATCATGTTCGTTACGTATAATACAAGGTTTTTGTTGTTTTACTACGTGATGATGCACACATTTGAGAAATGCTTCATTGAAATCTGACAATAATAAAGTGTATGTGATCTATTTTTCCCAATAAGATATAATTGAAAATTAATTACATTTAGTTTACGTCAATTACATGACAGACAGCTATCTTTCAACTTTCATTCACCTACTTCTTCGATTCATGCCTCATTATATTCTAGTCGTTGACATTCTCTTCTGACATATGACGGACAGTAATTACGCAGCCGGTGCGTGGGGGGTGTTAAGCCCCACCTGCAGGCGGAACCCTCGAAGGCTATCGGCCGCTCCCGCGCGAACTGCCAGGCGTCGGGGGCTTATCTGCTCTGCGGAGGCTGCGTCAACATTCCGCGACGTACCCACGCAGCTGGCTCCACGTTCCGCGAAATTGAGAGCGCCCCCAGATGAAGTCTGCGAAGAATCTGACATTGAGAAATGGCACCGATGTGGAAAAGATTCGTTTTCACATTCGTATGCCTACCCAGATTTCCGATTAAAACTTTTCCAATCGAACGTCTGTTACACTCGTATCCACCTGGCGTGATTCCAAGGTGTGGAGTAAAACTTATTCGCACGTTCAACTGGAGCTTGGGGACTATTAGATCTCTATTTATTACGAATGGCAAGACTGATTCTTTGTAAATATGAACAGGTCTTTGCAATCGATACATCAAACTAGAATGTTCTCGAAAAATGTCTTCTCAATTGCCCTTTAAAATGAACAGCACCCTGCATACAGTTATCATTCACGCATTTTAGGAACTGAGCCCAAGACACGAAACTCCCCGACAAAACAATATACTGCTCACATCATACGAAAATGGCACGTCCCAGAAGATAGTATGTTCGGCGAAGAGGTGATTCACTTGCAGGTCGCAGCCAAGATTTCTTTGTCCGTTAGAGTGTTCGACGAACAAGGGAGTTCCCGCTATTTGCGTGACTTTACATACAAAGCAGGCAATTCAGTCCTCAGGTCAGTCGCTTTGTTTGTACAATGCAAAAAGCAAGTAAGGTAATAAGTAAGCCCCGGATTCCTAGATTTGAACCCATTCTGATTCTACGTCCAAAATAAAATTACTTTTGGGTATCAACACGAATATAATATATTTACGTACTAACTTCTGAAATTAAATACAGCCTAAACATACTTAATTGGCGCTCGAAAAGTTAAAGAGGCGTATATTGGCAAATAAAATCTAAAACACTGCAATTCCACTTTTGTAAAGTATTGAAGCTAGTCTTGTATTAGAAATCCAAAGTTTATTTCAAAGTGCAACTTTACATACCGTACTTTGTCCTACAACGATCTAAGCAGATCCTTTCATATTTTGTTTTAATTCCCTCAGAGTAGTCAAATACCTTTGCTTTTCGGTCACAACGTAACACCAAAAACATATTCAGATAAACTCTGGCTATTCCATGCCATTAGATTTTTAAAAAGAATTGAAAACTGACTTGTTCACAATCAAATTAGTACTTCACAAAACTAAATCCAAGAATGATCATCTCAAGTTAATTTCCAGTACATGTGGCGTAGAATAACCAGAGTTGTGTTTAATAACATTTTGGAGTTCGTGTTCTAACCAAATGCCACAGATTTGTCCCAAGAATTCAAAAGTGTTCTTTGCACTCGACTGGCATAATCAGATAAGGATCAACGGACACGGAACATACGTGAAACATAGTTTAAACAATGGTATTGAAAGGTATTTTGAAATATTTTTTTTATAAACGCACTTACAATCCCATCTTTGAGCATCAGATAATTGTGACACATGTAATTGTAAGACATGCACAATTTAATTCCAACTATCGAATTGAAATAAACACACACTAGATAAGAAAAGGAACGTGCGGAGACTTCTCCGAAAACCAGTCCACTGGCGTATTCAGATTGACGTGAAGTCAACAGTTTTGAACGCAGGAGTTGCTGTACCAATCCGAAAATTAATTCAACCTGACGGGAGCAACGCAACCCCGATTCGCGAGAAGAAACGCTTGGGTGTTTCGGAACCTGTCAAGAAAATCACAGTTGAGCTTGAAAGACGCGTACCAAGCCGTGGCGACGAAGGCATAGAAGCGACAGAGGCGGGGCGACGGAAGCGAGACGTCGGAGGCGGGCCGACGGAGAAACAGAATGCCGGAGGAGGCAGAATGCCGGAAGAAGCAGAATGCCGGAAGAAGCAGAATGCCGGAGGAGGCAGAATGCCGGAGGAGGCAGAATGCCGGAGGAGGCAGAATGCCGGAGAAGACAATGCCGGAGAAGACAGAATGTCGGAGAAGGCAGAATGTCGGAGAAGGCAGAATTCGGAGAAGGCAGAATGTCGGAGAAGGCAGAATGTCGGAGAAGGCAGAATGTCGGAGAAGGCAGAATGTCGGAGAAGGCAGAATGTCGGAACAGGGACGACGGAGATTGAGCGGAGGAGGGCCATGGCTGCTCCTGACTCCGGGGGCGCCCGCTGGCTGTGCGCCCTTGCGCAAAGGCAGTGACGCAACCGCGCTGGTACAGGCGGCGGCGGCGGCGGCAGTCCCGTCGGCGCGGCGGTGTGGGCGGCCCGTGAGCCCCCCCCCCTCGCGCGTGCGCTCTCACTCGAGCGCTGCGGCGCCACGCGAAAGGAGCAACGCGCCGACCCGCGGCTGAAGACTTCCCGCCAAAGAAAACACGCGAGAACGCGAAGCCAGGCGTGCGGTGATTAGCTCGATGGCGGAAGCGGCGCCGCTAATCTCCCACCTGTCAACTGCCAACTTTCTAAACAGGAAAATTTAATCCTCCTTGCTTTGTAAGCGTTCTTCCAAAAATGACTACATGGTACGAATATGTTACCGATATTTCGAATAAACGGATATGTCAATAAGAACTTCAAAGGCTAACAGGAAATGGTCAATGATACCACTGTAATTGCCAAAACAACAAAATTCGGTTGATGATTAACAGAATTGACAATTTATTATGAACAATTGACAATTGTGTTGATTCTATGCTAAGCATAGATATGTTTTTTGTCGCATAATTCAGGACAGAGGGATGATATATTAACTTTCAAAACTAGTAATTTTGAAACAGTGATGAGTAGGTATGTGTGTATGTGGGGATGTGTCACATCCAATTAATTAATGCCTTTTATAATTTATTACTTCCGCGCCGTATATGAAGTGCTAATTCATAATGATAAAGAACGGTTCTAACATTTTTTCCCGCTAATCCCTTATTTCCGATGAAACAAGCAATTATATTCGACGAACAAATCGGTACTCTCCAAAGGACATGATTATAAACGAATTACGAATATGATACGTACATAATTTGAAGCCTGGAGAATTTAATATACTCATAAATTAGGTAAATAAGCGGCTCATTACCACACTAATGGAACTTATTGTCTCTATTTGGAGATCTGGTTATATGTATTTCTGCCGCTGATTTAGTGCACGCCAGTCCAACACTTGGATACATTCATTCGTCCTCAATTAAGCGACAGGACATAACGATCGCGTAATGTCATTAGTCTTTTGCATATTCATGAAACGGAAATGGAAGGATACAGTGGCGCTGCAGCCGCCCTGGAGCGCAGTTCCATTTCCTCCCGCGACCTTGTTCCGTATTCGTTATTGACGCGCGCCTCCTGTGGCAGCTTTCGGAGCACCCCACCCCCACCCCACCCCCCATCCAACAGTTCAGACCACACATGCACGAAGAATCTGACAACTAATTTCCAGGCTTCAGGATCGACACTTTATTCGCATTACAAAACTTTGATCTGACACTGAACGCACGTTTTGCGGTGTGTCGGTTACTTTGAGGAAAATGCTCAAAATTTGATAAAAAAATAGGCTGAATAAATGATTAGAATCCAAGCACTTTTTACTAACGAAACACAGTTATATATATGAAGAAATAATGGAAGTCATCTCCATTATCGCCTCATTGACGGAGACGACTTGCATTATTTATTCATGTAATTAGGTCAACTGTGCTACATCAGAATTCCCGCAACAGAGTTATAGTGAATTTATGTCATTGAAGTCGTAGAAAGTTTCAAAAAGAGGAATGGGTAATTGCATGTCCATTGGTTGAAACTAAACACAGAGTTTTAATATTTCAGACATGCGTTTTGTTTGTTTGTTTGTTGTTTACATTTTTTTGGCATTACAAAGCGAAGATATCAAATCTAACTCTAATCTAATCTTTTTGTCCCTCGGGATATTCTTAGGCTAGTTCACTTTTTCAATGGTTCTGTCCGTCCGTTTACACGAACAGCTGTAAATTTAGCCAAGATATTTGCTTTGAAAGCCATCAGTATCTACTAGTGATTGTAAACTTTGTTTTTCTTGTTACGCAACTAGAAACTCAACCATCCATGTGTGTAAAGTTAAATTATCCAACATATCAAAATTCAAATGGCTTTTATATTTTCAGCGTTGGTTGCGAATCTCCGAAAATACTGCGGGTGAGGCAAGATTCCCCGGGTGGTCTGTAATGCGATCCGGACAGCTTTCAACGCGCTGAGAACGGAGCGTATGACATGGAAGCAGCTGACGACTTGCTGGCTGCGTGAGAGAGAGCTCGTAATGGAAGGTGGAAGTGATGGCAATTCTCAACAGAATACACAATCCTAGACGCGGTAGCGAACACGGACGTCCGCGGGAGTGAATCATCAATGACCGGCAGCAGGAGAGAGCATCCTGAAGAAAGGCGGCAGGTGAAATGCCAATGACGGCGGCAACGGCCGGTGTCCACAGTGGAAGCAGCGACGGCGGCGGCGGTGGCAGCCGGCCGCGCACGCGGACAATGAGTAACTAATTCCGCAGAGGCCCCCGCCGGGCCATTGTCCGCGGCGGGGACAATGCTGCGACGTCCCCCGCGCCGCGCCCGCCCCGCCCCGCCCCTCCCCGCCCCGCGCGCAGTCCCGTTCCGAAAGTGACTTCACCGCGCACGCCCTCCCGCCCGCCCCGCCCGCACATGCGCATGCGCCCAGCGCATTCCCCGCTACTCCAGGTTGAGGCCGCGATGGACCTGGACAAAACTGGAATACCCACGGCAAAAACGCGATCGCAGACGATACTTGTCTGAAGGGATAATTAAAGCAATACGTAGGGACACAACACCGAAATAATTCTCCTGCATAGCAATAAAATTGAACCTTTATGCGCCAGGCTGTCATTCAAGTATTAGCTTTTGTACTCGCTACAGATTGCAGTGTTGTTTACCGCTTCCGAATTCAATATTTGCTCGTCGGACATTTAGGTAGGGAACTTTAAATGTATGTCATTTGTTCTGGAATTAAAATGAAAATCAATTATTCTAATCGTGACGAAACTTACGTTTCTTATAATTGTTCATTTCTATAATTATTATATACAATATATTTAAACACACTGTAGTAACTAGTACAGTATATTTAAATTTTGGTTGGTAATGCGGTACTTTCCGTATTGCACACAGGTTTTAGGATTTAACTCCTAAAATATCCCCAAATGAAAGCAAATTCCTCGAACACAGATCTTCAAATTGCCATTAATTCCTTACCCTAAGCCTCTAATGGCTAACAGCAATCGCCTTCCCCTTGCTTCCCAGAACGCGCACTTGAGGGCGCGCGCCTTGGCCGCCCCCGCGCCTTCCGCCCGGCGCGCGAGGGGCGCCCGAGATCTTGATTCCCAACTGCAGCCCATTGTGAGGAACCCCGGACGAAGTTTGAGTGCAAATAGGGGGGCCGCGACCCGAGAAAACAATTTATGAAGCACTGCGCCCCGTTCCGGGATAATGAGAATGATTAATGCTTACAGTTTCCTGTAGAGAGCACAAATGTGCTCACTCCACCGGTAATATTATATTCTGTGCCTCAATAAGACAACATAACTCATGATTGATCGTGGTTTAAATGATGAATAATATGCACATTCCATGTTGAAGCAAGAAAATGGAAGATTGAACAAGGGAGCAAACGGAGACTATACTAATATTTTTTTACACGTCATAACATAGTGTTGAGTTAATATATATGAGGAAAAGAGCCCTGTCATCAACAAATGGCTCATCAATATCTTAAATAATATTTAGTCAAGCTTTGTATTGTTTATTCATTTAAACTGATATAATATTCGCAATGCGCACGTATTTTCACATGATTAAAAGCAACGACAACAAATTGTCAAATGTCCCAGTAATGCATTCGCTAATTGACCATTAGCGTTGCATGTACTATGCGAACTGTTGTAAAGGGTCTCAGTATAAATGTTATAAATATGGCTATTAATAAACTAATCAACAAAAATATTGGCAAATGTATATTTACCTATCTTGTCACAACAGCCGAAAAATTCGTGACCTAAAAGAACACCGAACTGGTGCTTCATTCAATTCCTTTTCCATATTTTAGTGCTTTCGTACCCACAACTGTCTTCTACACTTCGGATTAGAAAGCTCGCCAACTCCAGAATAATTTAGTACACCCCCAAACCTGAAAAGGCCCTAACCTATGTCACTCGAGTGCGACCAGCTCCCTCCAATTTAAAAGTTCTTCCAACTCGGCCGCAAAATAATTTTCCTGCAGTGACGCTCAACAGCCGCTGTCTCGCCCGGAAGACAGATTCGCGCCGAACTCCGAAGTTTCCCCGTTCATCAATTCATTATACAGGCTTCGTAAAATTTTCACCCTCGCAGTTCTGGCGTTCCTCGTCGTGCTTGAACTTTCGTGTTTCGTCCTCGCAGTGTTGTCCAATTAAAGGGCAATTTCTCGTCTACATTCCTAACTTAATAAAACTTCTTGAGACGTTTTTGCGTTGCTCTACACCACACTTCCTCTCAACCTGTCACATCGCAACGCCCATTGATGCTAAGAAATTTACACAAATATATTCCTCTTTGACCACAAGATAAATACAACACAAGTTGTCGTCAGTTACAACAAAACTTGTATCCAAGTAGAAAATGCAGTGTGAACATACATAAAACATTAGATGCCCAGTGAATGCTACACATCTTGAAAGCAGGGTAAGTAGCGTCGTAATCTAACTTAACATGCGATGAGCCATGCCAGAGCAGCGAAAGAAATTTATTGGAAACTCGCAACTTCAACGAAAACACAAACACAACAGCCGAACACACGCTTGTTTTCTTTGGATGCCGGCGCTGGAGAAATATTTTTAGATGAAACCGATTTCGAAAAAACAAATACGACCGTATGAGCGCAATGAACAACGTTGTGTTACTGCTCTGTATCTTATCAAAACGCTGGTTCCGCACGCGTTGTGTTTACAATTTCCGCGTGTCGCATTATGTGCACACGGAATAAGCGAACGTTACCCTCCATTAGGCCCCGCGCCCACCGAACAACGCAGACCCACATTTTTTCCGTAATAAACGTGCGGCGATGAAAGAAAGCCCGATCCGCGTGGGAGGGGGGGGGAGCGAGTGACGAAAACACGGCACAGATTCCGAGTCGGGCAGTGAACCACGCGGCGGCGGCGTCTCCCCCACCCCACCCCCAAGCGAAGGCAGATCGTCCGGCGCGAGTCAACAAACGTTCGAGACCAAGGCCCCAGGCTCCGCAGCAAAGCGCCGCACCGCGCCGCACGCAGTCTGGCGGCCGCCTTTCGTTTTCCCAACGTCGACGCCTCACCGCTGCCGTCGCCCTCGCTTGGTGGTGGAAGTGAAAGCACTGTGCATGAACCTTGAGCGGGGAGGGAGAAAACCGACGTCGCTCAAGATTTGGCAATTGGTTTACTCTTCAACAATTGTTGATAGTATAAGATAAAAATACAGTTTATTAACTTTTAGTTTTGAAGGAACTGCTACGCAACGGAAAGTTTTTTAAGTAAACCTGCACATCTTTGGTTACTACGGAATAGCGTCACAACGATCCAACGATCAGCGATGCTATACTTTTGAATGCTTGTGCCATACATTCGGAAGGCACTCGCATTCACTGATTGGATTACTTCGCTTCTGTAAGAATATTTTTACCTCCATTTTTAGTATTCGCCCACGCTTTCCCCCAACGCTTTCTGCGCTGTTTCCCTCGTATTTTAAATCACAATAAATTAAACTCTTTCATCGTAATTTCTATTGTTTTGCCTCAATCTTTGCGTGCAGGAGAGGGGAGTGCAGGACAGGAGGGCAGGCAGAGCTGCCTTCTTCCCACATTTTCGGTGGTCTTTTTGTTCATATCTATTGACATAAACGGTTTATTTCATCACTAAGTCTCGAAACCCCCTTCTCCATCTCCTTTGTTCTGGACAATAAGATTATTTTTCCTTTTTTAGAAGCATTTCCGAATTTGTTGATCTGCTACAATCTGTGTACGGTTTATATGTACACTATTTTTAATTTTTTACAATAAAATACGGATTTCTGTCAAATCTACAAAACTTGTAACTATTATCTGTTAGAATAAATTCACAAGAAATATTCATCCAGTAAGATGAGTGTCCGTGTTCCTTGGTTCAGTTAAGTTATAGTAGTGTACGTTTTCATATTTAAGTAAAATACCCAGAAAATGAATAGTTGCAAAATGTTAAAATATGCTCTGAATTTCAGCTCGTTTCGGATATGAAGAATTTCGATTCTGTTCACGCTGGAGGCCAAGTCTCACTTGTCGAGTAGAACAGAGGTAGCTAATGAAAACTAAAACGTACCTCGTCAGTTTTTCGTTCAAAATTATACGGATAGCAAAAACACCTAAATATGAACCTATCTTCTATCTCCGACTCTACACTTTACTCCTTTCGTACTCTGCCCCATCGTAGCCTGATCCGCCCACCAGCCTGCAACACCAACCGCTCTTTTCTAGCGGGCTTCCGTCTCCATCGCCGCTTCACCGCCGCCCACTCCTCCCTGCAGGCAGCTCCCGCCCGCGCCAAACGCAGACGGGCGTGCTGACCGGCGGTGGCGCGGCCTGGCGGGCGGGCGCCGTTCGTTAGCGCTCTGTTTACGAGGCGTCAACTTCCCCGAAACGCCCGCCGGCGGGGGCGGAGGGGGGGAGGGGGCGGCTGCGAGGAGCTGCGGCGCAGCGGAATGCGGGCAGGGGGCGCGAGGGAAGGCGATCGGCCCCTTCACGGTCGGGATCTGCTTCCTGGAGCAGATCGCACTCCCACGAATGCCAGGTGGGTCGATGGCGGCTGCGAGTACGCCTGCGCGGTGCACTCATTTACGGAGATGTGACGAAGCAAACAAATGGCAATGAACAAGCTTTAATATGATTTCGGCTATATCTTTCTATTATTACCTTTTAATGTACTACAATTCACAAAACTGAATGCACAGTGGTCTGGCAGCGTTCCCCGAGACCAAATTTTAAAAACTTCAATATCAGCGAGGGATTAAAATAAAAAATATAGTTTAATAATGAAAGCATTTCTAGAAATTTAAATATTAAAATCTAAAACAAATTAATTAAATGTATGTTATTAAGAATTAACCTTCATTTCAATATTCCTGTTAAGAGGGCACTAAAGGAAAAATTGCAAACAGAGCGTTAAAAAAATACAATACATAATTCTAGTTTTTATGTATGACGATTGCTCTAGACATGACTTAAAGAAAATCTATATTTCTGTGGTAAAGGCGTAAACGTTCTTAAGTCCATTTTTGGCGAAATTGGGTAAAGTACTGAAGCTACAAGATAAGTAACTTGCCATTATATTTGATTTTAGTAAAACGACTGAATTCAAATGTTGTCTCCTTAACGACAAAAAAGAGTTGGAAATATCGTTGAACGTAGGAAAAAGCTGTTGGCTCAACAATCTAACCCTTGTTTCCTCCAAACTAAGATGTTTGACTTAAGAACTTTTACCCGTGACCTCAGATTTCCTAAAAGATCTCAAAATATTTATTAAGCATACCAGAAACTGTTTCGCGTACCAGTTGACTATAAATGTACGTTTTAGAGAGCAGAATTATTAGCTCGCATCGATAAACCAATTGTAGTCAACAGTTCGCTGGGCACACGTCGTTTTTGTAGCGTTGGTTTTTACGGTAGTTCCGCTGCGCCATAGCGAGCAGCTCGATTAAAATCGATCTTCCACGCTGTATATTAAGAGCTCGTTCGGATGCGCCTTCTAAATCGAACAGTCGAGGAAAATGTGGAGCTAATGACACGACCGCTATGCGGCAATCGTTGTTCTTTCTGATAGCGACAAATGTAACATACCTGATTAATAAAATCGACAAAATACTAAGCTTTCGAAGAAATGCTTTTAAATATCGCAAAAAGGTAAATGTAAATTTTCATTTTAAATATCGATCTAGTTGAATATAATTCAATTCAAGAACGTCAACAAATGAACAGAGCAAATTTGTTCAAGAAAGTCATCCAATCAAAAGTATTATCTCAACGAAAACCTCTTCATTCGATTTTTCCAAAACGAATTAAACCCTAGTAATCTGTATGCATTCTCAAATTCATGTGTAAACTGAAAACTGACGACTGACGACATACGGTACATTCTTTTCCAACGACAGTCCGGTTGATTGAGGTTTCCGGGCACGTCAACTTGAACTGTCATTTGCCCCGTTGGGGTAGATAATCTTTTTTTATTCCTGAAGGTTGCGATGTTCTTTGCCCATTGGATGGAGAGATCCGGGGCCAACCTAGGATTTCCCCCTCCAAGAATCTTCCTCAGCGAGGCACCACCGCGTTCGGGATAAGCTGTAAGCTCTCGACTGGTCTCCCGACATGTGTGGTAATGTATTGCATGTAAATGTGTTAGGAGAAAGGATAAAACAAGAAAAAGGAAGGACTGATCGCGTGCGTCCGTGGCCCTTTTGTTAGGGTACTACCACCGCATTCGCATGGTATTGATCGGAGAAACCATGGAAAAATACCAATCAGAGCAACCATCCAGACTCGAATCCTTGTCGAACCCCTCCGTCCGGATC
The DNA here is from genome assembly GCA_031308135.1 of Acheta domesticus. Lineage (NCBI taxonomy): Eukaryota > Metazoa > Arthropoda > Insecta > Orthoptera > Gryllidae > Acheta > Acheta domesticus. The sequence goes on from JAHLJT010009436.1 coordinate 115,317,702, forward strand.
TTCGAGTCATGAGTTGCTGCAGCGGTCAGCGGCAATGATCAGCAGTAACGCTGGCTTTGAGCTAACCTCGACTGGTACAAGCCGGTTAATTAATTTTATTAATATATTAATGAGTGATCTCCGCAAAAGCAAGGCAGCTCGAAGAACTACGTTTTTCAGGTATTCGAAAGCAATGTGTTTGTACTCACGATCACCAAAGCGCATTCAAATTATCAGCTCTTACCTGAAACAAAGAAAAAAGTTCTTAGTGGCAGTGATACAAAAATAATATACTTTTACTATTTACTTATCTTTTGCTTTAGGAATATATTAACGTCACAAAACAATAACCAATGGTAAAACTTCATGGGCTAAATTACAATAGAAATCATCTGCACAAAGCATTTTATTTTCATTCAATATGATGCTCATAGGAGAATGTATATTCTATTATTTGTTTCTTGACTCGTTGAAATTATACTGTACAGTTCTCAAGTTGGCATCATAAATGAAATATTACATAATAAATATGCAGAATAGCGCTTTCTCCTAGACCAATTTCGAGATAAATCAAGAAGAGTGGTCAATTGAGATAAACTGCAAAACAATGTTTTGATTTACTTCACACAAAAAAAACCGCACAAGGCCTACAACCTCCAAACTAGTAGAGAACATAAATCGAAACATCTGAACCACCCAATTGTTACCATTGGCCGCAAATTGGAACCGAGAACAGAGGTCGCTAAACGTCAGATTACGATGATCATCCCATGCTCGCAGAACGATGGTAATTTCAATTCGAAGCGAAGCCTATTTCCCAATCATTCATCCATCTTCGCCCATACAGCGTCGTCCGGCCATCGATCGCGAGAGCGAAAAACCGCTGGGACACACATTCCACTCACTCTCCTAAGGCGGCCATGGCGACCTCCGCGGCGCGGGGTGGCCCGTTCGTTGCCCCAGTCTCCCGCGTGGGCGCGCGGCGGAGGCTTTCGCCGCCCGCTCGCTCACGCACGCACGCACGCGAGTTGGCGCGTGACCCCGCGCGACCCACACCGACGCACCGACCCGCCGCGTAGGGCGCTGGGCGAGGTGGGCGCGGCCGGCACCGGAGCGGCGCCGGCGACAAAACGGCACATGGCACGCGTATGGACATGTCATTCAACGAAATGCGTGCCTTTACACGTTTACCGACCTCACAGAGATGCAATTAATTTATGTGGAATGCGAAATAAAGCACCAACATTTCCAGAGAATATTTCGTTGTACTTCATAACGTCACTAGGCCGGTACAGAGCAAATAACGAAAGTGGCTGAAATTTGTAACCCGAGGCGATAGTCCACGTTCATAACCAAGCAAATCCGTTATTTCTGAGATCGGTCGTGTCGTTCAATGTTTACCGTATTAACTTCGTATCAGATACAATAATACAAGAGTACTCTTCCGACATCATGAAATTACAACTCATTTGTTTCCATTGTCCTCACCGGGTATCGTTAAGAAGGGCTTTTCGTACCACTTTTTAATTGCGATAAATCGATTTGTACACTGTTACGGAAAAGCTGTAAATGGCACCTTCAATATAAAAATCTTCTTTATTATTCACTTTCTAGGATGAAAATATTTCCATCTACAAGGAACAGAATAATTATGAAAACGAAGGAACCAAATAGTATGTGGAGTGCTTTTTTTTCTTCTCGTTCATTCACGTATACATTGAAACTACGTTTAGGTCATTAGTTCTCAATTATTAAATTTCGAAATCAAACAGGTGTTCTTCATGGGATCGAATTTTTATTAGTAAACGTACGTACATTAGCCACGTAGTAAATTACACCGTTTGTGATTGCATCGTACGAAATATTCTTCGGTTTCGAATCATTATGGTGCACCAAAGTGAATTTCAAACACGTTTTCTATCGTAAGCCACGGTTACACTAAAGGCGCTACGCAGTTCTTCTTCCTCCATACCCCGTATTTCAAAGGTAATCACGTCCCTGACGATACGCAGACGCTCGCGCCCCCGCGCCAAATGAGACCAGCTGAGCCACTGAATCGACCTGGCTGCCGCAGAGGTCGCGACCATATCGATTATTGGGTGTGTTGTTCGAGAAAGTGCGGTAGATGTTTTTTGCTCCTGTGGCTTAATAGTGCAATTCCCCCAACCACAACCACAATTACCACCACCATCACTGTGCTTCAATGACAACCAATGTAATGCCGATTTCCAAAAGAACTGTTAATACGCGATTATTTTTGAATTTGCAATACAAAGCACCAGAAATGTCCAACTGCGATACGCGTAACTAAATGTTATTTATTCAAATGAAAACACAACTCAATGAATATTATCTTCTCGAAACAGCTCGGAGCAGAATGTTTGTTCTGCGTATATTTTAAAACAAATCATGGAAAATTAAATGTCAGAGGGTAAAACTAATATAAGAAAATGTCTGCATGTTAAAGGTTAAATGTGCAATGGTGAATTGTCAATAATAAGATAAGTAAGAAGTCGAAAAAATGATTTCGATGTTGAAGTAATTTTGCGAAAAGTTAAGAAATAGTTTTGATTTGTATAATCTGGACACAGCAGGAAACTAAAATCGGATGAACGATGGAATGAGAAAAATCAGAAAATTTAGTAATGTCATAGATCATTGCGAATATCAAATAATGTAAATGGCGGAAATGAAAATAGCTTGAGATCGAGGTAGTACGAGAATACCATATAAGAACTAGTTGAGAGAAGAGGACACTACACGATTTGATTTTAAGAAATGAAGGCGCTGCGGGAAGTGCGACAGTCGACAGGGGAAAAGAGAAAGAAAGAGAGAACGCAAGAAAGAAAAGAAAGAACCGGGAGCGAACTCACTCAGGATCTAGAATAATAATCGCCTGAGCAAAGGACGAAGGGAAGTCATGAGGTGGGGGAGGGGGCTCGGCAAAGGCAAAGGCGAAGCCCGAGGGAGCGGCGGCTGCGGCGAGGGGAGCGGACGGCTCCATCGAGGCCCAAGGGGCGGGCGGGCGAGCTCCTCTTTCCTCACCCGCGCCCGGCCTGCGGGGGCGGTCGGCCGCCGACGCCGCCCCGGGCGCTTTCTATTAATTAGCCGAAAACACAAGGCGCGTCCATAAGCAAACACCGGGTGACAAAGCCTTGCACGCCCGCAACGGCAGGCGGCGGAGCAAAGCGCTCCAACACGAGCACCGCACCCCCTCCCCCGCTCTTCAACTTCTTGTCAACGGCTGAAACAGAACACGATAGGGGTCTTCAAACTCTTATCAATCATACGGCTTAACGAACAATGGTCTTTTGCTTCTCGTTGACTACACAACAGGATGATTACAATTGTACACCATCGTTTTCATTTCAGAATGCGATTCTCCATGTCCGATTTGAAATTATCCTCACCATTGCAGGTGTGATGGCAGTAAATGCATGTCGAACAGCATCCTTAAGTTAGTCAACTGTCTCGTAACGTATGGCAGCAACCTTCTGTTTAATGAAGCTCCATAACGCAAGATGACAGATCAGGACATTCGGGGTGGCCACTCTGAAGGTGCAGGGAAATCGACAGAACCTCATCCAATCCATTTTAGACTGTACTTCATTGGGACATTCTCTCACCGCAACAACATAATGTTCTGCTGCTCCATCCTGCTGGAACCATATACGACTGAGAAGCCCCCGATCTTGCAGATGTGGAACAAACCAATTACGGAATATGGTTCATCATCCCTCAAAGATTCAAAACGTGTTTGAAAACAACTTTCATGTTTACATTGAAAACTATTCAGATGACTGAATTTTATTATATTAAAGCTCAATCGCAAAGAAATAACAAAAACACAGCATATTTTGAACAGGAAAGATATGTTTAACAAATGTAAGCAATGGGAACGAAATTTTAATGTGAATGTACCAAATACTATCCCGCAGTCAATTTCAATAAGTTTCATAAATCCTCTACATACTTTTCCCACAATGTGTGCAGTTTCTCTCGGGGACACTTAAAAGGAAAAAGACTGTCGACAGAGCGCACTTTCTACTCGTCCTCGAAATGAAACAAACGAAGTCACGACCGTGACGGAGTACCGCTCGCTCCCTGCATCGGTCTCCGCGCCGTCGCCCGACTTCCACCCACCCACGGCAGGACTCGTCGGTCGTAAAAGCAAGTGTCGCCGTTGCGACAGCTTTGGACTAAAACTGAGCCCCTGAGCAAACGTTTCGTCATACCGAGACCAATTGTCACACCGTGTGCTCATGAGTTACGGGTAATGTCAGGGCAACGTCGGGTAATGAATGCAATGTGCCCACTTTTTCTCACAATCAGATAAATTTCCCTGATATTTCCCCGATTTTCTGGGACATTTTTTAAATTTTTACCTCGCAAAGTGTGTAGAACATTTCCGAGAATTTAAAGAAAATTTGAAATAAAAGCGAGACATGAGTCGATTTTAAAAAGGCTGTTAGCGGCTAATCCCTCCTCTCCATAGCAACTCAGATCTTCAACAACAAACTCAAAAGTTGGCACTACGATTAAAACATACACTTCAGAGCATCTCGTGATATATTATTTGACAGCTTCCAATTTCATTGCAAAAAGACAAACTAAACAATTTTCACTTCAGTTAAAAATTTTGGAAAAAAACTATCCATGTACAACATTACATGAAGAATAATATCTAATTTTATAATTATTATTTTAAAAAATAATCCGTATTCTACCTAATTTAAACATTCCTCGATATATAACTGACTTTTCCAGACTTAAGAACTTCCCTACTTTTCCCTTTTACCTCAAGAAAATAGACATCCTCGGTCGGCTTTATATTATTACACTGTTCGTTTCAACATTCAGCAAGTGAGGCTTATTATCAGTAATAGACCTGTAGCGTATGAAACTAAGCCAAAGACCGTTATGTATGAAAAGAGAGAATTCGCACGAACAAAATTAAAAGAAATAAATCTGTATTGCTGATCACGTAAGGCACCAAACATTGTGAAGAATCCCTAACAATGCACCATTCGCATCCCAACAAATGTGAACTAACAACTACTTTACTGGGAAAGCCCGCAAGGGGATGAACTCACATTTCATCACAACGCGAACCAAGTTGGAGAAGAGCTCAGTTTAATCGAGTATCTCAACACACTCCCGAAGATGCTCTAACGTTCCTCAAAGACTCTCAGCAGCAAAGATGAGTACGTCCAATGAGAAGACGTCTTCACATGTGTACCGTTACAAGAGCGGTGAAATGCCGTAATACACGTCAGAGAGAGTGGAGAGTACCGAGACGGCAGTCCAGTACAAAACAATAAATCCATTGACCATCAACTTTAGTTGCTATAATTCCCGCTTGAAAGCTTCTGTACACCATTTGGTCCTTTGTTCCTCGTAGGAAATTGTCACAATAGTATGTGTATGCGTCAGAACTAGTCATATTGATATTTTAAAACTTTTCTTTCAGTTAAAGAAAAATATCGACTTTTCAACTTAGTTATATATGGTTTCACGTTCATGAATGGAGTCACACCGAACTCCCGGGTCATCATCTCCATCTTATGTTTCTGCTGGTTGGTTTAAGACAATCCTAGGAATTTCAGAGCCAGAAAATATACTGGACAACCCAGAGCCGGTGTAAAATATTGCCTTAACGCCGGAGAAATGAATCGTCCAAAATCCATGTATTGAATTCTACGGAGGTTTGTTATGGCTATTTCACCAAATAATCAAATTATTGCCTTCAAAACCGCCTCGTTTGCTAGTCGTTTTCTTCGAGTTTCGATTTCTCTCATTTTTAACGAATTGTCACATCTGTATACTTGAATTGCAGAACAATGCATGGCCGCAACGCCAGTACCATGAAGCAATTTACGAGTCGAATAAGTTGTCTAATACTGAAGTTGACATCATTTTAAAAATTCACAGAATCTCAGCAATGGACGAGTGTAAAGCGCATTTATTGACGGTTATTTCTGTGCGCTCCAGATGCATCCCAAATACGCTCATTCAAATCACAGTGTGGATTACAATAATTTTTAAAAACAGCACTCGACAAGTGTCATTCCAGTATAATCAGGTTGCAATAATTCCGGGGAGATAAGTCCTGTCTAATATATATCATAAATCCATGCAAAATATTTAACATAAATAAAAAATAATATTCTTTGAATTTGAAGTGCATGTGGTGAATTAAAACATTTGAAATGGTTTTGGAGTGAGTATAACAGTAATAATTATTTTATTTATTCTTATAGTATGTTTTGAAGTTAAATATTTATTAAGTTCGCCCCAATTACATATATTTTGACTTTAAACATTTTTTCGATGTTCATCATGGTTCTCGGAAATTTACGTCCATATCAGGCATGTGTAAACAGCTTATTGGCTCTAACCTTTCCATTCGAATCGGATACATGCTACGAAATATTTGGCATACTTCGTGTTGATCGGCAAATTGGCAACCCTGTCGGCGCGCGTCACGCCGTGACGCCACACGGCACCCAGGCACGTTCTGCACGCGCTCCTCTTGCCCAACGACGGTATCTTCCCCCTGCCCGCCTCGCAGCCCAGGGGCATCGGGGCATCGCGGGAGAAACGCGGCGCTCGCCTGGCACGCTGCGCTGGGGCGAGGGGCGCGCAGGCGGAGCGCTCGGGACAAACACGCGGAGGGGCTGCGCACACACGGCGGCGCGCGCCTCGCCTCGCCTCGCCTCGGAGCGAAGGGGCGGGGCGACGGCAAGCACGGGACCAGGGAGGGTGGGGCGAGGCGTGGTGGCGCTGGATATGGTGCAGTGGTGCGGAGCAGGGTGGCATGGAGTGGGGTGGGGGCGTGGGGTGGAAGGGGCGGGCCTTCACCGGCGAGGCCGAGGGAGGTGCTCAATGAGAGGGTGGGCGGGGCGGCCAGAGGGACGCAACGGCAGTGATGGCAACAAGGAGGAAAGGGGAAGTCGAAGGCAGGAGCGTGTGCCATACGTTTGAGCGAGGGCAAAGAGAGAGAGGGGGGGAGGGAGTGGAAGAAGAAAAGGGAGAGGGAAGGTGGTTTGGAAAGTGCGAACGCAGCGATACACACTTTTACGGGCGGCAGCAAACGGCCCTGAAGAGCCTGAGAGGAGATGCGCGAAGAGGTTGTGGACCCATCGCTGACTGAATTGGAGAATGGAAGGATTGGTGTTTGTGGGAGAAATCCTGGCTGGTCGTGAGCCACGCGAGGACAGTCGTGGGAAAGGTGCACTTTAATGATCACTTCCAGCAAGACGCAGAGACCAAACGCAAATAATTTTCTTTACGATTTTTCCATGAAATAAATTACGTGAAACATGATATATCATGAATGGGCCTGTTTAAAAATTCTGATACAAACTATACGGAACATTATCACGTTTTTACATGAACTTCTATTTCAAGCAAAATGCACTCCCCAAAATGAAAGAATATGAGGGACAACACATAAGTTTTTAACCTTATCTACGATATTCATAACTACGTGGGTAATTTAAATTAATGTATTACTTTTACCTTCTAGATTGCATGTTTAATTATGAAGTATGTAGACTTCTTTCAAAAACATAATGCAAGGTAGTTGATCAAATTGAGTAATAAATATTCCGTTTTATAAATCATATTCCACATTCTCAAATACTCCTCGTTTTCCTCTTCCCAGTAAAACCACTTTTACTACACATTCTTTCCACAATTTTCCTTTTTCTTTCTGTTCTGTTGTTTCTTCTCATCCCCTCTGCAGAGCAGCTAAATGACAAAAAACTGCCATGTTCACTCATGTAGTGGATAGCAGGTACAGTGTTCTCAAGAACAAATCTGTGTGTCGTATTCGTAGTTGCTTCGCAAAGACCAGCCGACCGCAACTCCGTTCGGACGCGTCCGAACCGAAGCCCAGGCTCCGTGAAGGCTTAAGTGAGCGAAGCGAGATCGAAGGCCGGGCTGGCTCGGAATCACGGACGAGTGGGCGGCGACGACGGCGGCGGCGGCGGCGACCGCTGGTGCAGCAACTCGCTCAGCCCCAGGCCAGGAACGCCACGCGAGTTTTCGCAGAAATGTTGGCACATTGGGGAATTGAAATAGTTTTACGATTTTTTCTGAGACAAGACCTACTGAAATCAATGCATATTTTAAAATAATTCTCTTCTTGTGATACGACAAATACGTTACATCTTACTGGTAAGTTTAATTTGTTTCAATATCTTTTGATTTTAATTTCGTTAAAAAATGAAAACGGTTATGGCGAAATTCGAACCAGAACACTTGTGTTCAAAGAAGAATGCGGCATATGTTTACGTATCTTACGCACAACGGCAATGAATCTCCCATATATTTTTAGACTGACGAAAATTGAAATTCAATGTTTATTTTTATTTATTTAAATTCAATGTTGTTCATATTATACTCAATTTTTTAAATGTATTGAAATGGTACCCCTTATTATGGCAAAATTATCAGGGCTTCAAAAGGTTTCAAAAAATCAAATCGATGTCCTCCACACATCCCGAAGGGGCAGAGTGTCGCGTGGGTGAGAAAGGAAGGACCGCAGCGCAACGGCCGCCGTCAGTAAACCATTGTCTCCGCGCCAAACGGGGCGCGTCGAAGAAGATAAACGCGCCACGGAGCAGTCCAAACAAGCACACGAGACGCACGCGCAGCGACAGACGAGGAGATGGTCTTTACGAGCACGTTAAATACACGTACATTTAAACGCATTCAATACAAATATTTGCCTTCATTCGTGACGTGTCTGAAGCACAGTTGTTAATTCTTAACACATTTTCATTTATGAACTAATTGAATTTGAGATTTAATACATTGCATTGTATGTAATATTAGTTACGGAGAAGAGTATTATTTTGTTGGCATTTTTTATCACACCCGTACACCTTCTTCGTATCAAATGTATATTTGAGTAGAAAGGTCACAATTTTAAAAAGCTGATTAAAAACGCGCAATTACGAATTAATGCTCCATAGCAAAACTTTTTTTAGATACGCTCAAGTTTTTTTCCCTTTCACATAATATTCATACGATGATAAACATCCCGTATGCAGAATGCGAATTAACGTGTCTTGGTATCGCGAATTGTAGTTACCGCCGCATGCATAGATGTGCATTCATATAAGTAAAACCAGATGTGGCCCAAGTTCCAATACAGTCACATCTTGAAATACTTTCTTCATGTAAAACTCAAACAGCAAATAAGAATGTCACTTGCTGAAGAAAACCTATACTTCGATTTAAACAGTGATTTCTGACAGATCATGTAGTAACGAAGCTATTGATTGGATAACCGTGTCCAGCGGATGATCTGTCAGCAGTCACTATTAAAATCGAAGTTAAGTCAATGTGCTGCGAGGTGGTCAAAGCTCAGAAGCCAGGAAAAAGATGGCGGCGAAGGAATCCTCCGCCACTAACGTCAAAGGAGGCGAAAGCTCAAGGCGGGTTTTAGGGCCGCGACTCACTTTTACGGCGCGCAATCTTCGTCGCAGAACGCCGAATACTGAGCTTTCTTTTCCTTCCATCGTCTGATGCGCTGCAGTATTGTCTGTGAGATACAGGCCTATTGAGGAATCGAACAATTCACACCCTGGAAACCGCGATAGCATTAGTTTGCAAGATACACGTGCTAGTTACGGAGGAAAATGCGCAATATTGACATTATTTACAGTTACCTCAATATTGCGGTGATAAGACTTTCCAAAACTGAAAGCGACCCCGATCTTTAGCATAATGTGATCAATAATAACGTATACTACTGTAAAGTTATTCTGTTATAATTGGAGTGTCCTTTTCAAGTAGGTATTGCAAATGATTTATTAATAGCCACGCAAATATTAGATAATGTATATTATTACGTATAAAATACTATTGTATTATAATAGGGTTTTATAATTGGTGAATGAATGTGGTATGTCTGTGAATGAAATGGTAAATGTTCCGTCTATCACACGCACGCTCAGTAAGTTTCGTTAATTACATAAATCCAATAAATAAAATTCAAATTAACTGTGCGCACATACTGTCGGTCATCACATGCCCTCAACAAAAACAGAAGCCTTTGCAATGACACTGACATTCAGAATTAAAACTAGGCAGTGCCACTGAAAGTTGCGCTATCACACATAAATCCTTGTTCTAATGCACAATCAGGTTAACGCATTTCGCTTGCATTACAGACGTAATAAACGCCACGCACGTCAATGAGCAGGGACTAACTAGGGCTCCCATTCGAATCCAACAAACGCGCTGTCAGAGCGCGTTTAATATAAACATTAATCAACTTTTAGCTGTTTAACGAGGGCGCAAGCTGCGCCCGAATAAAAAAGGGGACTGCGTCTGGCGCTCCCAGTAATTCCCTTCGGCGGTGCCAGCGCGGCGCAGCCCTTTGAAGACGACGCCCGGGGCGGCGGCGGAGGCGAAGGCGAAGGCAAAGGCGGCGGCGGCTCCGGGGGCGGCTAGGTCACACGAGCGGCGGGATTACAGCGCGCCTCGGCGACGGATTGCGGAGGGGAGGCAAGCGAAGGGTAATCTGCGATTCGGAAACGTGTCGGGAGATAAAACTGCCAAGGCTTACCCGAATACAAGGCGCGGACTGGTCAAAAAGACACATGTAAATGGCCAACTTTTGAAGACGGTGAACGGGGCAGGGAGCTTTGGGCAGGGAGTTTTGGGCAGGGAGTTTTGGGCAGGGAGTTTTGGGCAGGGAGTTTTGGGCAGGGAGTTTTGGGCAGGGAGTTTTGGGCAGGGAGTTTTGGGCAGGGAGTTTTGGGCAGGGAGTTTTGGGCAGGGAGTTTTGGGCAGGGAGTTTTGGGCAGGGAGTTTTGGGCAGGGAGTTTTGGGCAGGGAGTTTTGGGCAGGGAGTTTTGGGCAGGGAGTTTTGGGCAGGGAGTTTTGGGCAGGGAGTTTTGGGAAGGGAGTTTTGGGAAGGGAGTTTTGGGAAGGGAGTTTTGCACGAGTGGTGAGTGTGTAGAAAAGTAAAACATGCCCAGTTCACCCAGACAGAAGGAAGTGTGAACATATTGACGGTAGAAGCACTTTCACCCGCACGCGGAAAGACGATCGATCGCGGTGTGGAGTGCCACACCCACTCCGCCTCTGCACAACTTCGATCTCCCACTTCAGTCAGCGGAACGGTATACACGTGCTACCAACAGCTTTGGCGATAGGAAATGGATAATTACCGACGGCAAAGGCGCCTCTGTGAAATTCGTGGGTCTTTTGAGACAACGCGCTTGCTGTGTTTCTCGAATGGAATTACCTGGAAACCGGTCTCAAAAACATAGAGGAAGAAGATTAAGGTAGTTTTGCAAAGGATTATTTTAGTAGATACGCCACCCGCTAAAAGGGAAATGAACAAAAAGCTAATATATGCGAGAAATAATTGTACAAGCTCATTCTGGTAAATGAAACAAGTAATATTCGTCTTAACATACAGGAATATATAGCAACATTAAATAGCAATTACTTGCAGACCTTGAAACTAACACGAGCCCGGAAATCATCGTAATTGCAATGTTAAAATATAGGTCTAAACGTGAGATTGTTCATTTCTTTCTTTTAAGCCAATGCTGCTTGAGAATGCCTTAAGAGCTTATATTCGGCTCACGCAAAATTAACTTATTAATATGAAACGAAATTCACTTTCAAACTTCAATACAATTCAATGTTTCTTCACAAACAACAAAAATAGCAACAACACACCGACTATTCACTACCAGATGGAAAACACAGTGGAATCTCAGCACTTTGTTTTGAACAACATTCTACAACATCGTGATGAATGCAATACAGCTAAGATACTTAGGGGATATCTACTCGAGATGAAGATTAATTACTTGGCGGTGGTACGTATAAATGTGTCACGAGAGAAAACAAAACACCGTTTATGATGATCATGCCCATTTTTCAAAACCAGAACTCAACAAAGAAACAACGCTGTAATTTAGCATCAGAGTTAAACAAAAATGATTAAAGCTTTTCAATTCAGCAGTTTATGGTCACTTTGTGCGCTCATATTTCCTTCGCATAGGATCACAGTTCCAATGTCGAGCCCTGTGCTACCCCAACACAAACATGACGCAGCCTGAGGCACGGAGCAAAACAAGAGTGCGCGCATCCAGTCCGTGGTTTTCCCGTGAGCGCGCGCGGAGCAGGCAGCTGAGCAGATCCTGGGCGACGCGACTGACTGAGTCATGAATGTTATGTAAATGAAAGGGGGAAAAAATGACAATCTTTTGAACAATAAGGAATAAGGAAAAAGGAAAAGCACTAATATAAACAAGTTTTTCACTTCACATCAGGAAGGCCAAAGATCCTAAAAAAATGTGTACTTTTAGATTTAAGCTAGAATTAAGTAGTTTTAGCCGATATACTATTTAAGAAAAGCTATCCAGCCAACAATTAAAGCCGCAAGCCTGTCCAAAAAATATGAGTGTCCCTTGGATACTAAATCAACTCCCGCGTCCACAGGGCTCCAGTGAAGGAGAAAGAGTAAACGTCTGAGTCACGGGGCTATCGCCTCGGCGCGGCGCCAGCCAGAACGCCCGTCGCGACGTCCCGGCGCGGCCCGGCGCCGCGACGCCCGACGCTCCCGGACACGTGGAGCGCCGCGCCCGCGCCGCGCCCGCGCCGCGCCGGCGCCTCCAGATCACGCGCCGCGCGGGTCCCTCCGGCGGAAGCCCCGTCACGAGGCGGATGCACGGGAGGAGCATCCTGCGGCGGCAGATCCCGCTTCCCGGAGCACGCGGCGCGGCGCGGCGCCGACGGCTGGCATTTCAATAATGACTTACTCAGCCATGAGTCTGCGCGCGTCTTTTCCAGAACGAGGAGACAGATACACACACGTGCGGTTCTGCACGTGTGAACGAGAAGAAAAATCGCGAAATGCTCCGTAAAAATAAAAGGAACTAGAGCGACAAGAAGAAAGTTTAGAAGACGAGTTTGTGAAATTTCTGTCATTCCCACAAAGTGCTTCTCTACCCGCGCAGAAGAGAAAGACTTAATAAAATCGGTTTCATGACTTATACACGCACAACGTGACATCCGACATCCCGACAAAATCCCCTTTTCCCCCAAAGCCTAGTTTTTCGCAAGACTAACTCACTGACATAAGATATTAAACTCTCTAGATTTTAATGTCAATTAAGCCTGCATTACCAATAGCTGTTTTTTTAAAATTTTATTCGGTTGTAATTACGAAATTGAAGATATAATTGAGCTATCAGATGTAGTTACAGTAAATCGTAATTATGATATGCAACCTTATTTATTAAATCACAAATGCCAACAAAATATGGCATTTATTACAGATATGCAATTAAAATGTGAAATAAACCTCACGGGCACAGCAATATGTCCTCTCTTTGTTAATCTACAAATCCACTCAATGCGCATTAAACAAGAGTGGTAAAGCAGTGACATTTTTAATATTTAAATTATCCAGGAGAGTCCACTCTCATGTTTTCAGAGACGGTTCCAACGAATTTTAACGCTCTATGCAGGATGGTCTCTCATTTCCTAAAACAAATTTCCTCGACTTTTCCCAGTTTTCCATAGCACATTTTAGATTTTTCAGTGATGAGATTTGTGGAGTATTTCACACTATTTAAAGAAAATATTAACGCCAAGTCTAAAACTGATCCGTCTGCACTCTGATTTCGCCGTGATAAAATATAACTTAAAACTCAAGAAAGAGAAATTGAGCAAAAAATAATGATGTACAATATTTTGTAGAATATCTCGGTTTACAATGACCTCAAACTTTTTTCTGGTTTCTAACGATTCTTCTACAAATTCCTGGATTTCTGACTGACTTTTCCAGAGCAATGGAATTTCGTCCAGAAAGCGGCCACCCTGCAGCGGAGTGGCAGGCGGAGAGGCCGGCGAGCAGAACGCGCGGCGTGTCCCGTTGCGCGGCCGGAGGGTGGCGGAGAGCAACGGCCGGAGAGACAGCTGGTGCTTGTGGCGTCGCCCGGCAGCCGCGGGCCGGCGCGCGCGCGCCAGGAATCTCGCAGGGGCGACGGGGATGCCAGGGCGGGCGGCGGCGAAGCCGACGGCAGTGGTTTGGTAAAAAAGTTAATGTCCAGTAGTGGTAGTAGTTAAGGAGTAGTGACGGCCACGTTAAGTTATGGAATAGTGACGGCGACGTTAAGTTATGAGATAGTGACGGCGTCAGTTATGGGGAGTGAAGGCATGGTAGATATGGGTTGGAGATGGGACTGTTGCCGGCTTTGATTCCGACCGCAGCTGCAATGACAACGGAGGAAATGATGGTCGTCTAGTCTATCCACTTGGGCACTTTCCTGAGGATAAGGTATTGCTACCGCCGTTGCCTACCCGTCCGGAACCCAGATGGTGGCTAAAATGGTCCCAAGGGCGATTAGACCTCGATGCATTCGCCCAGATGGCTCGGTATTTTTAACGCAGCGATTGCGGCGCCCTTTTGGAGACCTCTAGAAATACCGAAGCACTGTATTGATAAAATAAAATGCCTTTTTATAGCACTGAGTGAAAGCGGCGGTTATACATTTTATTGAACTTATTTAAGGTCACTTTTCAACAACTAAGGTCATTTAGCGACCATTGTCAGAACCATTGGGGGTAACGGTAGCGATATACGGACACACAAATATCCATGCCCCGGGCGGGATTCGAACTCGCGATCCTTCAGGCACAAGGCAGCTACGGGTCTTCAGCTTTACCGATCTTGACTATCAAGGTCGGCAGTAGTTATACTTGCATTCATTGAAATATAACGATACAACTTTTCGATTTCGATAGAAACATTCCATACAACTTTTCAGAGCCAATATTTGGATACCGTATGACAAGAATTCAATACATGCAATAGGTTCTAGAGAGAAATATAATAATCGTCGAGGATATATCATGGTATAATCGAAAATGGGAATGGTTCTAAGCAGTTACCAAAATTATAAACATTACACTTGGAATGCAAAAGATTCTGCACACATAATTTCGCCTCTGTTCTTCTACAGAGAAGGACAACGGTACATGAAGTTCGGTAGAACGGGTTTCTTAACCAAATATCAATCTCTTTCCTACGTAAATACAAATATAACTGGCCTGCTGACTCCTGACATTTACTCCAACGTACTACCAAACAAAAGTTTCCTTTTAAATTTTAATTACACGTTTCGTAAACTGAAAAGTTTAGCAACGTCATGGTGGAAATGCTAAAGTGACACAAAGTAGCATTTCTAAGAAGTGACTCCGTCTCAAAGCGTCCTCGCGCTCTTTCGAGCCTCCCCGGGGCCGCGTCGCCAGAAGCCCATTAGCATTCCGGGCGCCAAGGGAGCGCCCTAGCGCGCCGCCCACACATTCCGTGATTAGCAAGGCCGAAGCTCATCAGGCTGAAATGGGCACGCACAGCGCCCTCCAGGGGCGGGCGCAGGGCCGGGCGAGGCCAGACGGGGCGGAAGAGACGAGACGAGGGCGGACCGGGACTGGGCGCGACGGGACGGGCCTGAAGGTGACGGAACGGGGCGGGGGCAGGGTGGGGTAAGGGAGTAGGGGCGGGGTGAGGGGTGGTGTGAGGCGCGTGGGAGAGGGGAGGGGCGAGGGACGGGTTGAGGGACGGGGCGGAGGAACAGGGCGGGGGGACCGCGTCGGGAGCCATGCGTGGGAACAGGGCGGGACGGGGCGGGATGGGAAGGGGTTGGGGCGTGGAGGAATGGGACGGGAATGTATATGAGCGGGGAGAGGCGGAGTAAAGTGGGCCGGGCTGGGGCGCTAAAGGACGGATAGGGAAAGGCGGGGCAACGCGAGACTGCGGCGCGGGGCTTGGCGTGGCGCGGAGGGGTCGGGCGAGGCGAGGAGGGGCGGGCGGGGCGGGGCGGGGAGGGGCGGGGCGGGGCGGGCACGGAAGTTGGATGCCCGCGGCGGAAGCTTCTGGAGGCGCTCGCCCTTGCCTTCCTTCCGCGGCGAGATCAAGAGAGCGATTCGTGGGGCTCATCAGGCAGAGAGCAGCTCGCGCCGGCTGCGCTCGCCGTTTCGCGCCCGTGGTGACTCTTTCGCGCGCTTCCATGTGAAGGGATGCTGCTCACGCAAACGGCTTTGAGCGATGCGCGGTCGCATGGGACTGTGACAGCGAAGACGCACCGCCGCATCTCTGCGGGCGCTGCCTGTGCCCGCACGAGATACCCTTCATCTGACAAAGCCTGCAGCAGCAGACATGTCCAAGCTATTTAAAGATAAGTATTAAATTGATACTCAGTGAATTAATATTACGTAGAAACCACGGAGATTAATAAATGAACAATTATAAGGGCGATGTAAAAAAAGAAGCTTCTGTTGTTCAATTATTATAACAAATAACTTGGATTATAAATCACGAACTATAATTTGACTTCAATCCGATGAGCTACTGAAAATTCTTAAATAAAGTAATTTCAAGACATACATAACATTGCCAAAGACATCCAGAAAGATACGACGTTTTACATTACTCACTTTCTCAGGAGTGGCTTTAAAACTGATTAACCTAGATTTGGCAAGACGTAAATCACAAATAAACTCAACGCCAATGATTCGTAAATAAAGTACTTCAAAGCTGCGTAGAAGCAAAGCATTGTAAAATGCACAGTTGTATTTGATGGAGGATGGGGAAGAGGTATCAGACCGGCGGATGTGACAAAAGAATAAATAACTGCGTCTGAGAGGACAGAAGGTGGCGGAGGAGATGTTGACGTACGCTGTCTCCGCTGTCGCGGCAGCGTCGGGAACGTTTCCGGAACACTTCCTCACCGGAAGTATAGAACGGGTAAGCGAGATACGCATCGGAGGCTGGCAGTGACATGATGTACAGCGAAATTTCATGGAAGTTCTAAGCCCGAAAAGTTCCTCAAGGGATATGCGTTAAGGAACTTGAACTGAAGTCTTGTTAATGTTCGCGGAACCTCTTCTGATGTGGCCGACTGTGTCTCTGCCTACCTTGAGTACCTTGCTACACAAGATTATCTGAAAGCGAACTTTGAACTTCCGGAGATTTAAGCGTGAGCACGTTTAATTTACGGGCTTTAGCCAGGATTGCCGCAGGATTACAAGCATCAAGTGAGCTCACTGTGATTTATAGCAGCTGAAAACTCTCACATTAGCAGCCGTCAGAACATTGGCCGACCATCGCGATGAATAAAACCCTCGCAAATGGAACTGTGACTTGTCATCAATTTTGACGTGCTGATCAACACACAAAACGTTCGCAGAACCGTGCGAATTCAGGACATGAGTTGACCAGATTGACAAGAAAATTAATGAACGCCGTGAAGTGAATATGCAAAATGTACAAGCGGCCCCGAAGAGGAAGGAGGGAGGGAGGATGGGGGGAGGGGGGCGCAGTCGTACGTGACTTTCAGTCACAGTCACGCGCACTCCCCGGGCTATTCGTCATCGTCCATCATCATCAGGCCGCCGCGATGCGGGACTAGTGGCGGAGGGCGAGGAACTGAATAGCTCATTCGAGGAGGGCGAGCAGTTGGGTGGGTGCGGGAGTCGAGACGCAATGACAGGCTTCGCGAGGGAGGAGACGAGAGAAAGTGTCAGGTCTAGTTTCACTCAATATGATTGAATGCACGCACATATGGCTCAGGTACACAGTATATCGCACAAGAGTGACGTTAAAGGACGAAAACTTACAGGTACTACACACTTTTATTATTCAATTTCTAGTCATGAAAACATAAAACGTACCTAAACTGTGAGAAAAAGGGAGCACTTTAAAATGAGTCCCCTCGCGTAGTTCAATATAAAATAAAAGTGCGAAGGAGTGGTTGCAGACGACAAACACGTTTGTTAAAGTGGAACTGTACTGACTCATCAAAAGATCTATTAGCGGAGAGCTATGGGAAACTGCAAAGAAGAAACGAGTTCAACAGAAGTCACTAGATGACTTACAACTAGAACGGCGAAGTATATGAAGGCCGTAAAGCAGTCGTAATGTGCGGCTTGTGGCAGCGCGCTCGCGGCCGTGGCTGGGGCGGGGCGGGGGCGGGGCGTGGAGAGGGAGAGGGCGTGACGGGGCGGGGGGGAGCGGTGCAGAGGCGCGAAGTGATGCGTGTGCGGCGCGCGCAGCCGGGAGGGCGGGGACCGGCTGCATGGGCAGTCGCCGGATTCCGCGCCGAAATACCCGCCGCGGCACGCGCTAAGCGCTCGGCTATTTCTGGCGGCACAACGCGGCGACGCGGCGGCTCGCGGACGCCGCCTCGCGACGCCCACGCCCAGACCCACTCGCCCGCCCGCCCGCCCGCGATTCCACGCCCACTCGCTCCGTGAGAATTCTCGCCCATTTGTAGGGCAGAGCCTCTGCTATCAGGCGAAATGTGGCCAAAGTACAACTGCGTATTAAATAAGCAATAAGAACAAAGTGTCTGCAATAAAATGCATCACAAAATCCAGGGTTGCGAAGTACAAAATGTATGAAGAATACTGAAAATAAATTCGGCGTACTATTGCAGTGTATATTATTCAGGATCAATGCATTGCAAATTGTAAACTTACAAAACCTGCCAATTCCTCGTTCCGACCCGCCACGATGTACCTAATTTCTGGACGTTTTGATTACTGTTCCGACACTGATAGATAGGATTGTTTGTTTGTGTTTGGCTTTAATAGTAAAAAAAATACGTAAAAATCTTTTCTAGGTCCGAGAATGCAAATACTTTCTATTGAAACACACATCAATAATATTTATTCATTAATTCCATTAATAAGCGCACCACATTCATGACGAGCCCCGTCTGTCAAATTCATGCGTAATAACAAAGCACATTCTAATATATGAAACAAATGTAACAGAGCAAATACCCAACCACCGACATTCCAAGTACAAATAAATTCAAAATCATTTACCGATGCGTTTTGTTGTTACATGTTGGCCACTGAAAAGAGAATCACATTTCATGTCTTTTCACGTAAAGCTCACTTTCTAGGTGGTCACGCCCATCTCTTAGGAAGAAGAGAACCCGTGAGCGCCATCCGCGGCACTACATGAATCGACACTCGACACGAAAAGCTTCCACACAGTCATGGCCCGCGTCGACGCCCTCCTCCCCACGGGCTATCTCGGCGACCGTCTTCCTCCCCCACACGCCACATTCGCCCCTCGCCGCCGCGACGCCTCGCGTAGCAACCGGCGCCGGCGGAGAGTCGCTACCGAACCGCCACATTTCTTAAAATTCATACTCCTCGGGGACGCTTTTTTCATCCCAGAGTCCCTCTTGTAAAACGGTCACGACGAGGCCTTATGGCAGCACTCGGCAACGATCACGACTCCACCGCCACAAAGCAGCCAGATGTTCTCTCGTCCCCCCTGCGTGCGCGCGGGCGGGCGGTGGGAGGAGGGGGGGCGAAAGAGGGTCCCGGGGGGACAAAGGGGCCGCGTGGCTGCCTGCGGATGAGAGCAGCCGCGGATTATTTTTACGCCTTCCGCTGTTTTATCGCGGGATGTTCCACGCGCCCCCGCACGCAGTGGCAACATCGGGCGGCCGCGGCGCGGCGCGGCGCGGCGCGGCGCGGCGCGGCGGTGGGCTGCGCGGGGATGTGGCGGAGGGTGCGGCCGAGCGGCGGTGTGACGCTATGATACGGGCCAGCGGGGTGGGGCGCGACCGGACTGGACAACGAGGGACAACGCAGGTCGATAGACAGGAAGCGGCTGAAATGGAAACGGGAGGCTTCACTAGAGTCAAGAGAAGCTCATACGCGCGGGCGTGATAAGGACCGAATGAGGACAGGGGTGAGGATACGACCGGTGGCGTCGCGTGCGTTGGGGGGATAAGTCGCAGGATGGATATGAGGGTGAGGAGGGTGAGGCGGGTCAGCGGGCGGCGGGAGCAAGGGGTGAACGAAGCGGAACACCTTCTGGCTGATGGAACACAACGGCGGAATTGAGGAGAGCAGTGGGAGAGGAACCCGGAAGGCGAGTGGCTGAGCAAATTAATACACAAAGGCATAATAGAAGAGGGGTGGAACAGTGGGAAATGAAATGCATACGGGCACGAGAGCTAAACGCAAAATGGGAGTTGGGGTGTGTAGCAAGATGTTGAGCTTTAGTGATGGCGGAGAACTATGACTGTGGGACGCGAAAGATCTGGCGAAGCAACATGAAGGGATGCCGCGCTAAAGAGCGAGGAGAGGATACACGGAGAGGACGCACGCAGGCACGGCGGGTGCGGCGTTCGGGTGGCCGGCCAGCAGCGTGGCAGGAGCAACCGAGCAGCGGAGCGCGGCGGGGCGAGGGTACACGGAAGGGTGCTGGGTGACGGGAGGAGGGGGGTGAGGGGAGAGGGCGCGCGAGCGGGCGTGAAAGCGCCGGATTTGCATATTACAGCGCCGGGGCTGCGGGGAAAGGGCGGGGCCCCTACAAAAGGACGCTCCCAAATTGTGGCATTGTGCCTGTGGGCCCTGCGCCGCCCCCGTCGCCTCGCCTCCTGACGGCGCGCACGCGGGCGCGGGCCCAGGGCGCGACGCCCAAGCAATTACGGACGCTGTTTTCAATTTTCGTCGCGGTTAACGCGATTCCCGGCGCAGACGCCTCGACGCGGCGCGGGCGCGGCTTCTCCGCGGGCGACGACGGCGGCGCTGACGCTAACTCCGAGCGGCGCGGCGCGGGAGTCCTCGCTTGCCCAGGGGACACTCCCCCCCCCCCGGCACGACACTTCGGGAAGTTTGCGCGCCATGATAGCAATATTAGGAGAACTTACGCATTCTAACAAGACATGAAACTGCTGGTGGAGGACATGCCGTTTAGATCTTTTCTAGGATGTTTTGTCCACATTTCTACACAGAATTACACTTGATTTATGCCAGAAACAAACTTTGTAATAAAGTATGTACGTATTTTAACCAACGTAAATAAAAATAAATACAAAAAGGATTCATTTGTTGCGCCACACACAAAGTCAATTATTTTATTTGGTTAATAATACCTAGTCAGGATAAGGGTATTTTTTTGTTTCAAAATGTACTTCAATAGATATTTTCAAGGAGACAATCTTATAAATATGCTTTGCTTGTAATTTTCCAGAAGGCCTTACGAAAGCGCTGAAAGAGTTTACGGTATCCATTCTTGAGAGACATGAGTATACGACAAGGTTTCCTAAGATATTCATCCTTGTTCTTTTATCATTCCCTTTCAGTCGAAGGGGTCCTTCCCATCCCACTATTTCTCTCATCGTACAGTGTTCTCAGCAATTTATTTACAGTAAATGAATCATTTTTTCTTTGATATGACTAACACATCGTTCGTCATCATTTGGTTCAGTGTATGGAACGAATACATTGGGTCCGAGTGACAAATTTGGGAGTGCAAGCAAGTCACAGTTGGGTGCGAATTCAGGTGGGTACAGTCCCGTCAAATAACTACTTCTATGTTCAACGGAGGAGAATATCTGAAAGGAAGGTCGATTTTGCCCTCTAGCACATGCAGATGTTTTTTTAATTGCTTAATTGTTGAATTAATTATTTCTCCAACAAACACATTTCTACAACAATAGAGCACGGTAAGCTTCCGGAAAAATCTTCACAATATCCGTAATAATGTGCAGTGTCAGATAAATTGAATTGAACTATCAGGTTTTCCGATTACCAACTTTAAGATAACATCTTGGAACGGAAGCTAGAGGTAGCCGCGAAAGAAACGTTCCCGAGGGGGACCTGCAAAAGGACGACGAAACAGTTTCGGCAGCAGTTTTACCAAACGCTCCGGCCCCGGACCAGGGATATCCCAAACTATGATCGACGACAGCATTGTAACTTTCAAAATCTAGGAAAATCGTAAAATGAAAAAAATAAACTGCATTAAATACGTTTCACGAAACCAATCGGATTCATATTTAACTACCATTCGTCTTTCGTTAAAAATTGTAGGCTACAATTACAAATGCAAGTTTAAGTCAGCAGAGAAATCTCTAGACAAAATTAAATTGTATGCTAGAAGGAACTAATAATAAAGTCACAGTCAAATGTAACTATTTCACGTACTGCTTTTAGAGGTGTATAAACATCTTACTATAAATCATTTGCTTTCAGTCTCCGACATTCAATATACCGTAAGGTAAAGCAAATAAGGTGTGAGCCTCAATCATTCAAATGCAATTAATTCCCATTCGCAGCAAGCGTTTATTGAAAGAAAGTGGATCACATTTTCTTTAATAAACAATTAATATTTCAGAAAGGAAATCATTAAAAAAAGTACAACAAAAATCACTGAATCTGATAAACACGACCATCACGTTCGATCCGCCACTTCGTTCTTTGGCGAGCCCTGCCGAAGACGACGTCGAGCGGCGCGGCGCGGCGCGGGGGACACTCGATCCGGGAGCGAGGAACCCGCGCCGCCCCCGCGCAGCCGCCCTCGCCGCCGCCGCCGCCGCCGCTGTCGGCAGCCGGCGCTATGGGCCCCCGCGGAAACCCGACGCGCGACCCATCACGTTCAATGCGCCGGGCGCTATTCACGGGCCCCGGAGGAACGGGCGAGCCGAAGGGGAGGAGAACAACGAGCCGGCAGGCGGAGGCCAATGGAGAGAGGGGAATGTCGGCACAGGGCACAATGTGCTCATGTGGAGGATACGACACTCTTGCGACGTGAAAAGGCTTCAAAACACGATAATTCCCCGCAGTTATGTGTTCAAATTAAGCAAGTTATACATAGAAGACGTGTTATGGTAATGGTAGAAGAAAACACACTCAAAAACACATTCTTTCAAAGTTACAAACACAACTTCAAAATTAGACAACTTCATGCTGACGAAAAAATGTGTTCCAACAAACCCAGGTATTCCACTCATTGATAACTGTACGGGATATGGCTTATAATATATACTCCATTTATGGATCCAATTTTTAATAAATAATGTCGCAAATTCCGCTGTCACAGTTACTTCACAATTCTCTCGTAATTTCATTTTCATCTCGTGATTGCTTTATTCTTTGAAGAAAAAATTGACCATTTTTCTTTTAAATTCCATCAACAAATAACCGACTAATCGATTACTAAGAACGGCATGGCAAAAAAGTATTAAGAATATTGCCCCACATACTCCCCGAGCCAAAACGAACAAAACAAAATCGACGAATCCTGCGAACGGGGCCCGAAGCGAGCGCGGTGGGGCGAGGCGAGCGTGGTGCAGCGTCGCGCACGCGTGAGCGCCACGCACGGGCGTCCTTGGCGCGCCGCCGGAATGCGTCGGTCGCGGGCACGTGGGCGCCGCCGCCGCGTGGACCGCGCCCGCCTCCGCCGCCGCCGCCACCGCCGGTTCCGCAAACACGGCACTGACCGCCCGCGTGACGCGCACCCCGACGTGGCCCCTCGCCCCGGCCCCGGCCCCCGCACGCCGCCTATTGTTTTCCAAGAGATACCACCGCGCAATTTCTGCGCAGCGCACGTCACGCCGTAACGGATGCTACGACGCGTATGCGAAGAACAGGCTCCTAGTTGGGGTTTTAATTTACAGGGGCCAGTTAAAAAAGCAGAATGGTATTTAACTGGAGAGAAATGGAATTTGACACTAGACTGACAATGAGACAGCTTCGGGATAATACGATTAAAAGTAAAGGAACTACGGTTTTTACATCGTAAACGGGGTCTGGGCGGTTTGCTTAGTGCACGTGTTTATTATTATCATTATTACTATTATTATATTAATATTTTATTATTCATATTATTACTTCGAACGTTTCCTTATAAATTATGTATGACATTTTGAATGTTGAATATATCTTGTGAAATACTGTACTAGCAATAACTATAGAAAAAATAAACACCCCTAATATTTCGCCACCTGACAGATAAAAACACATCATTTGTCTCTTAACTAATTTGCTTTGCTTCTTCCAAAAACATCCTGTGCTTCCAGCTTTCTTTCGCTTCGTTAGTAAAAAAGTATTTTTGGATAAACGATTATTTCTGACAGAGATACGAGACAGTGATAAAAAAAAACATGAGCAATAAACCACCAATTCCGTATTCATCTCGTGATCCCCCCCCCCTTTCACCGTCGTCCTACAGCGGCCAAAGAAACGGGCCTCAACAGGTGTGCCACGGGCGCCGCGCGCCCCGTGCGCGACATTAAATCAATACCTTTCGCGCGAGTTGTTTCGCGGCTTGTGCGTCTTAAACGAGGCGGCGCGTTGGCGCGCGGCCAAGCCGTCATTAATTCGCGGGCGACCATCGAGTACCCGCTACGGGGCTAAACGCGTGACAGATGACATACGGCGCCGCGAACGGCCTGCCGCCCGCCCGGCCCGCCGCGCCGGCCGTCACTGAGCCGAGCCGCGCCACCCCGCGCACCGTCAGCGCGCATGTCGCTACCATACCAAGTCTCCGGCTCGGCCTCCTTGGGCGCGTGTTGGCCGCCGCGGCCGGGCTTATTAGGGCGGTGACGGACGGCGTGGACGCGCCGCGCGTCTCCGCTCGCGGGCGACAGCCGGCGGCCGCCACTGGCGCCCCCGCCGCCATTCACGATGCGAATGTGAATGGAGCGACCCAGTCCGCACACAATTTGAGAAAATACAATAAAAACACTTTTGAAATACATTCCCAATTATCAAACTCAATATTTTCGCAGAGCAACGTTAATCTTATTACGAAGCTTTAAATGTCATAATATAATTAATTTTAGAGAATCTTCAAGATATTTTTATTTTATTCCTGCATTTTTCTAGAAGGCTTTTCCTTTGACCCAAGAAATGTTAATGCGCAAAACATCGCAATCTACAAACAACAAAAGATAAAAAATTAAAAATATTTTCCAATTGTAATATAAACGCAGGTAAATCATTAAACGTTGATTCAAGAGACCCACACTCTGGCACTGTGCCATTACTTTACATTTTACGACTTCTCCGGCTTGTCTTCCATGACGAAGTAGCGTATTTATTAATTGTTAATCAGGACAAAATGTATGAAAAATCTTCGATCTTCAATATGCAATACAAAATAACATTCACGCTACCCGTAGATTAGCTAGTCATTAATTCTAAACGTCCTTCTGTTCGAGCGGAAAGTCCCAGCCGCGCGTACAAAGAACCAGCGGTAATTACTTGTGGTTCGAACACAACGTAGTACACCGCAGCGGACAACATTTCAATCACGTAATAAAACACGACGCGTGAATTCCCCCCCGCGCGTCGCTTGTACTTCCAGAAGCCGCCGCACGACTCGCGGCAGCGCAGCGAGCGTGGGCAGCGGCGCAGCATCGGCATCCGCGTTTAATGGGAACTAATAACGCGCACGCTAATAAGGGGACCTTGTTCAGACCTTGAGCGGGCCGGGCCCGGCCGCCGTAAAGCGCGCAGCAGCGCCACAACAAGCCGTCGGGGAAGCGCGGGCGGCGCGGGGTGGGGAGGCTAATCGTCCCGCGCCGTCGACGCCGTAAGACGCCGCCAACGCGGGGCTGGGCCAGAGGTGAGTCAGCCTCGGCGGCGGCGGCAGCAACTCGCGTGTCGCTGGCAGCGCGGGCGGGGAGGGGCGGGGCGCGAGGCGGAGCGGGGCAGCCGCGGCGACCGGATGCGGCGCGCCCGGGCGGTCGGGGCTCGGCGAGGATCGAACATCCGGCCCCGAGGCGAGGCGCGGCGCGGCACGGAGATCCCGGAGTGGGCCTCCCCTGCACCAACAGGTGCCCGGCGTCGGGGCCGACGAAGGCGGCGGCGGCGGCGGCGGCGGTTTGGACGTCCCCCGCGTAAATCCACTTGGCGAGTTCCCGCGAGAGGCGTGACGCGTGAGGGCCCGGCGCGAGGCGGCGCCCGGGGAGCCCGAGAGGACGGGCGGGCCACTTCGCCGGGAACTGGGCCGGCGCGGCGTCTCGCAAGAGCCTCGTCAACGTCCCTTCGCCGTAATCTAATTACGGAAGACGGGGGGGGGGACGCGGGCGACGCGCGACGGGCAGCACGAGGCGGGCGAGGGAGTTTCTGGAGGAGGAGGCACGAGGACGGCTGAAGGGATGGAAGCCAAGTGGAGGTGAAGATGAGATGACGTGACGTCAGAGCCACAGCCACCTCCGAGTGTACAGTCTTCCAAGAGACTGCCTCGTCCGTACAGTATACACGTGTAATTTTTCCACGAAAACAAAGAAATACACTTCCTTCGTGTAAATTCATCCCACGAAAGGAATCACCAAGGTTGTCCGTTTGGGTTTTATTTATTTGCGTTCTGCTCACACACTAAAGGCAAATATGAGGAAAGAGATGTCAAAGAAAGCAAAAACATATTCGGCGCTTAACATAATGCTCATGGGACTAACCGAAACGACAGAGTGACAGATTTTTGCATGAACAGTCTAAGAGTAGCCGAACCGACAGGGTGGAGTGGTGAGAGTAATGAGTGAAGTGGATAAAGCAGTAGGGAAGTGGCCGCGGATGATGTCATGAGCGCCTTTCGAACGAAAAAGAAGAAAATGGCGACTCCAACTATAGATTGGGAGTTCACATCTAGTTTTTGTGAAGAAGAAGGTCACTGTTTTGAAATGTACAGATTCGTTGTCCATTTCCCGCAGCAGAAACAACTGCTCTGAATTTCTGAATTACTAAGAATCCTGTTCACCCTGCTCGAAGTGTGGGTAGTCTGAAATTTAATTATTCCAGAAATGAATATTTCGAAAATATTCAAAAGAGGAAGAGTGCCCCGAAGAGGTCGATTTGAATATTCACAGGCTGATATGAATATGTAAGGATGGGATCTGATACGAAAAACTGAATGATGTTCAAAATATAAATAAAAGAAATGTATGCAGAAGCGATATTCTGGAATATTGTAATACAGTGAATAATTTATACGCTCAATACGAACGTTGAAAAAGCTCGAATTTCATTGAAAGAGATCGTTCACACTCGATCCATAAATCAAAATACAGCAAAGGCTACTCACTTTCGCCTCTCGCCGTCGAGAAAAAAATATTTTCGCCTCTCTAAATTACAAAATAATAAAATAGCATTCGTACATACAGAAGAATTACGAGTTACGCCCTATCGAGAAAACGCCGGTTCAAGTTTGTAACCTTTTTAACAAAATCTAAAGGACGCAAAAATCATGACATTTGGAACCATGAAATCGACACGCGCTTGCCCAGCTCGTTGGCCCACTCGCATGTCGCCGACTACCCGTCCGTCGCCTGGGGACGTGGCCTGCTATGCCAGTGCTCCAGAAATTAGAGATGCAGCGGTACGGCCAAAAAAAACCTGCTACACTACTCACCTTAGCAGAGACAGTTTCTTGGATCCAAGTGTTTGGAAATAAACAAAACAGCATGTTTTGAAGCTTTCAACATTACCAGTGACATGGGACTACTATTTCAACCTCGTACGATATTACGAATTTCTTCTCCATGAACGTTTCGTCTTACCAGTGACGGAACTCGGACAGAATTATAGTATTAATAATATTTTTAAAACAGCAGGATCACAAAAGAAAATCTCAATTCTCATGTTTCGCCGGATTCATCAGCAATAGAGACCAGTGAAAATTTCCCAGTTAATTAGCTGGTAAAAATATTATTATTAATAAAAATAATATTAATAACAGCAATAATAATAATTTGAAGTCAACGACCAATATCAGCACATTAAATTATGTTTAAATCAGCTGTAGTTCTTTATTACGGATTTCTGACAATATTTGACTTAGGTGCACTTACTCAACGATATAGTATACCCTCCCCCTAAAAAGCTTCAACAAATTTAGTAGAATTAGTTCGCCTTTTTCCATTCATTGAGGCAGCCGTCCCCAAACATCGCAACATGGCGACCCGTTCAGGTGTCGCGTGTAGCCCCAGGACCCCACGAGCACTCGCCACTCGCTCGACGAGTGGTCCAGAAAAGCAGCGACGAGGCGGCCGAGCGAGCGAGCGCAAAAACCAGAGTAACTGTTTCCCAGAAGGCGGCACGCGGGTCGCCCCGCCTCGCCGCTCCGCGCTGCTCAGTGCGAGTCCCCTCGGATTACACACCCGACGCCGCACGCCGCGGTAGTCGCCCCCTCCGCCACCACGATGGCGTAACTTCCCCTACGGGTCTCTCAAGCCCTTACGGGCAGAGATGGCGACAACACATCAGAATAAAATACTTTTCAATATAGATTTTTTTTTTCAAATTTAACACTTTTAAATTTAATTACAATTCATCTATAAGTAAAATTGAAAATTCATTTCAAATTCTTATTGATATTTTTTCAACTAGCATTTTTATCTTTATTTATATTTAGTTTTAGAGATGTTAATAGAAAATAACGAAATTTTATTATTATTATTATTATTATTATTATTATTATTATTATTATTATTACATTTTCTAAATTTCAATTCTAGCAGAGCCACTAAAGAGAACACACTAAATGAGAACCACATGAGAACACTACATATCGACGTCTTTTCAAATACGGTCGCTTCTATTCACGAGGTTTTGACTTCTCAAGTAATCAGAACATATCTAATTTCATCTCTGATTCCATCCTTACATGATACGAAACGAAACGAAACGCGCTTCTGCTCTTGGCGCTTGGTGCACCAGGGGGAAGGAGGAGAGGCGAGGCGTGAAGGGGGCGGGGCGGGGCGGGGCGGGGCGGGGCGGGGCGGGGGCGGGGCGGGGCGGGGGCGGGGCGGGGACGGGGCGGGGACGGGGCGGGGCGGGGCTGGACTTAGCGGCACGGCGCCCTCTCCGGCGCGGCGGTGTAAATCCTGCGCGTGGACCGCAGAAGCCGCGGCGGCGTGCGCCTGCGGCCGCGCGGCCTCGGAGCCTGAGCCTGCGCCCGCCGCCACGTCAGGAGAGCGGCGCAGGGCGGCGCGGTGCGGCGCGAACAAACACCTGTTAACGCCGACAAAGCGCTTTATGCCGGATCGAACAACGGCCGTGTTTAGACGCGCCCACGGAAAGCTCAAGGACAAACTTTGCGTGCTATCTCGCACTGACTCTCGGAGCATACGGAGCTAAGGGGATATTGCCGGCATAACTTTTGTCGTTCTATTGAGTGTTACAGTAAGTGCTGTGAAAAACTTGGTTCAAAACTACTACATTTGTGATTAGAAGTTACCAATAATAGCGATAAGATTGAACGAAAATTTGATAACTGTTGATTTGATAAATCAACAACCTACAACAATGCTCACTAAACAGAAAACCAATAAAAGCTTACTGTGTTGACTTAAAAACAAAATTCATCACTGAATTGCCAATAGTGAAATTTCTACATGGATCATCCGAACGATACAACACCATGACGTCTCAGTCAAACCACGAAACCACTCGCATTTCTTTCTTTCGAAAGTATAATTTATCTGAAACCCACACCAGTAACGATTAAGTAATTTTGGCGATTCGCCGGAAACCATGAAATAAAAAGCTGCTTTTACACCAACAGCTTTGCGAGAATCAAAACTTCCTCGGCGAGATAAACAAACACGTCATAACACAACGTGAGAGCTGAGAAGCCGGGGGAACACTGAAATGCATTCTTTGCCTCCCGTCGGCGATGTTTGGCCCGGCACGGAGCTCCGAATATCCTGAAAGAGAGTATACGAGGGCGGTGCGGTCCTCAGCCGGCCTCGCCAGCGGCCCGGAACGGCCTCGCCCGCCCGCAACGCCCCGCCCCCTCGCGGTCGTCCCCGCCGCCGCCGCCGCCGCCGGCCGTCACAAAAGCCCACCCGATATTCTCCACGCCTACCGCCTCGACCCAAAGCCATGGGGCACTTCACTTCGTCTTCCCGCGAGTATCTCTATTTTATGTGAAAGCTCCTAAGGCTAGAATGAAGAAATTGGTTGTTGTGATGCTAGCGGTACACGATCTGCGCAAGCAATTCGAGTTGAAACGTACATAGAGAATTTAATTCAAGTCGGAACCATCGAATCAATATCCAGTAATATACTAAACTACGTCCTCACCGCAAATGACATACATGCAATGATGCATTTGTGAAAATTTAACATTTCAAACAGAATAATAAATGTATTTACCGTTGTACTTATTAAGATAAACAGTAAATGTTTTCTTCACATTAATAATTATACTGGGGTATTATGGTTACAACGTTTTAAATTCTTCACTACTCGTCTTGTCAATCAACGACGTGAGCAAAGATACATACCATATTCCATTTCACAAAGCAATTGATAAGAGCGTGATATTGTTCATTTGGTGTTCTTAATTTCAAATTCTCTCAACCTAAAACAACCAGCAATGTTTGCACTGGCCTTTCCTCCGACTCAGGCCCATGAAGCCATCACGAATGAAGCCTTCGTTAGGTTGGCACCATTTGAGTGTCAAGGTACAAATTTCGGTGGCACGGGGCTTACCTACTCCCCAACCCCCACCCCCGCCCCCACAAGCACAACAACCCAGCTTTCCTCCCGTTGTGGGCGCCAGTGCGGCACCGCGGCTGCCTGCCCACCCCGCCCCGCCCCCGCCTCGCGCCCCCGCCTCGCGCCCCCGCCCAGCGCCGCCTGCCACCGCCGCATTCTTTCGCTCCGCCCGCGGCCGCCAAAGGCGCGCGGTGGCCTTCACGGGCGCGCAGGTGCTCGCGGTCGGCCCTTTGATGGGTGCAGATCCAGGCAGGCGCAGCTCTCCTCCACGCTCCGGCGGCCGCCCCCGTTTCTCTCAGGCCCAGGCTCAGGCTCTGCTTCGGCGCACGATATATTGTTCGTCATTTTCACTCGGCGATAATAAAGTTTATGGTAGTTAGTTGAGTGGCCACTAACGAGTGGGGAACATTGCGTAGACTACAGGGGGGAAAGTAAACGACGCGACGAGGGGCCTCCGAGAGAAAAACTGAGTTGTGTAGCAGGAGGATATTGCGATTGTTCTACGCGTAATCACAGAGGAGTGCCTTCACTGTACAGCGAGTTTCTCATGACAGTGTACGCAAATCAAAGATGTTTCTATTTAATCAAGATAGTGAATGCACTGAGACACGAGCAGGAAGACTTCAATAGTACATTAATTTTTTTCTCAGGATTTGTGAAGGTGAGAACCTTTGATACAGATAAGATTGAAAGCAGACAACAGGTACCGTGCTCTTAATACTACAGAAAATCATCCAGCGAAGGTTTTCGTTTCTAAAATCTTTGGAGCTCGTATGACCCGAAAGCAACTACAGTCACGCTTCTAAATTGTTGCTTATTTTTCATAAGAAAGAAATAGGATTCTTACTGTTTATCATAAATGCCTAAACATAACGATGAAATATTCTTAATTTTTATTGAATCACACGCAAACCATTGTAGTGAAGAATATTTTCAATCGTGAGATTGCGATCTACATACATGAACGTTACTCATTAAGAACAAGAAGCGTTCAAGAATTTGCACATCTCGCTAGCGACATCTCATCGCGACCCGTTAGCATTCACACAATATTCTACCAGTATTCATCAGTTAGTTGCATCGCGATTTCTCGGGTGAGAGGGATAGAGAAAGTCCTCTTCTCGAAGACCAGGACCAGATATGCGAACTTCGTAATTACGTGTAGCATATTCAAAAGGAGGGCAAGGCTTTACCAACAGAGGGGCGCTTTGTAGACTCCTCTATACTTTCCTTTCTGATCCTCGAAGTCCGCAAATAAAAGAAGCAACGCAGGTGCCGCGCAATCACGGTTTTTCCAAGGCAGTACTGCGATTAATATGCGAGCCGAGGTTCCGTTCTTTGATTACCGCGAGAGAAGCTTTGATATAAAGGTCTCTAGTTTCGACGTAGTTTCTCGTCCTGTGCATTGTCCAAGCCTCCGTCTGAGAGTTCCCAACAACCTGGTTTCCGAAGCCGCAAGTTTGATCATTACGCGAACTTTGTGCTTGCGGTGAGCAAGATAATTGCGGCAGTAGCTTTGAAATCCCTTTCAGAGGATATATAGGGAATCTGCTTCGCTCTGCTTCAGCGCCGGCGTCAGAAACAATCGAATCGAGACCTTGCATCCTCCATTCCAGGAAAGTGACGGGAGAGATTGTTAGATAGAGGCGTATCATTGTCTTGAGAGAAATTCATATTTTATTTTTCCGCCACAGAATTAAGTAAATTGTGAGAATTTTATAAAGTTCATGCAGGATAAATACGTATCTATATGGAACTAGCAAAGGAGAGGAATCATAATTAGAAAAATAGTAGGGGGAATGACTTGTGAATCCACGAAAATTTCTCAAGAATTTGTTATTTTTTTGTACTTTTTCAACTCCCAGAAATCTTTTAAGCGCACGCTTTATTTTTCCCAGAAACCTTTTAGGCATGCAGTTCATTTTTTAAGCAATCGCAGTAAACCATTTTCAAGTATAGCCTCAATTGTAACGTATTGCAAAACATTTTGTTTCGTAAATTCGTTCTCCCAGTAAACCACTTGGAAGAACGTTATAAAATATGCAAATTCGGAACTAGCTTCAAAACAAGCAACGCGCGTACTCTGGGTTTCGGCAATCCACACCAGACCCTTTACGCACCAACACCCTGCTCCCAAAAACTGCACTTCCGAGCGCGCCGGCCGCGGGGGTCGACCGGAAGCGGGCAACCGCGAGCGCGGCCTCTCCAGCCAACGGGAACGGGGCGCGTCCCGGCGCGGCGCGCGCAGAGAAACGCTCCGCGGCGGCGGCGGCGGCGGCGGCGGCGGCGCGCCCGGTACCGCACGGAGGAAGACAAACACGGACCCGGCCGGCGCCCGCCGCGCCGCAGCTAGGTGCCCCGCTACGCGCTGCGACGCGACGCCCACCCAGCGACCGACGCGCGGGACGGCGCCGAGCGGCGTTAACGGGCTCCCAACTGCACCGCGCGCGCGCCCCGCGGCGGCGGCGAAACGCAGTGGACGGAAGGCGCTTCTAGGTGGCCAAATACCAATGTATACTTCCTGATGGTTTCATTTTCTACCTTCAGACGACATTATCAGACACTGGTGTATCCGAAACCCACATATCTAACGTACGGAACACGGCCATTTGATGATTTGCAATCCATTCCAATAACTAATCGATAAAATTAAACTTCACACGTGTAGTAAACCCTAGTTAGCACGAACTCGCTTAACTCGAAATTTGTCGTCAAACGAACCCGAATTTGGGACTCTCCGAAGAAACGTAGTAAAGAGGATATAGTATATAAAAATTGGATAACACGAACTTTTTAACAAGAACACAATTTATTTCAGTACCTTGGAATTCATGTTAGTGAGGGTTTACTGTATTTCAAAACTATATACAATGAACTAGAAGAAACAAACTAGATAATTTTCAAGATAATATTGTGTTTCTAAATGGAAATATTCAAAACTGAAGGAGTGTTTACTCAAAACATTTTCCGAAAATATGAAATAATGTAGGCTTTAACCTGCTAAAATGCGATGAGTCAGATAGATGAATACTAGGGATACATAAAAGTTGTAAAAATCATAAAAAATAAAAAAAATAAAAAAAATAACAAAGGCCGGCCCGGACAGCCGAGATCGCTAAGACAGTACTGCCGTGGCGATCTGGGATGGAAGGATAGCGGGTTCGAGCTCTGCCTCGGGCAAGGGGTATGTGTGTGTCGTCCTTTCACTACTCATTATCATAATAATTTCATCTTCCATATCCCCAGGGTTTACAGTCTTGGGGATAAAATCGGATCCAGCTAAATGCTCATCCCTTGACATGCACCTGCCACCGAGATAATGTTACTGGAGCCTTGGTAAGGACAAGATGCACGCACGCGTGGTCCAAGGTGACCTATTCGCGGGAAATAAACAAATAAACAACAGACGTTTATTTCAAGAATAAGACCCTAATTTTTTCAGAAACTGAAAAGGTTCATTCCATGAATAATCGAGGCAAAACAAAAAAATTCCTAGAATCTGCCCCCGCACAGCCGCACCTCGGGTCAACGCGCGGCGGAGGCAACGACAACGCCGGCAGCTGGCCGCACGGCGCTAACGGTGCCGCCGCCGCCGACACGTTCGGGGCGCCGCCTTCGCCGCCGCCTGGGCTTCCCACGCCGCACCGCGCCGCACCGCGCCGCACCGCGCCGCCAACGCCGGCCAACAGCCCCGGGCGACCGAGGACCGCGCACTGGCGCCGGCGCTTTTTGCGGCGGCGGCGGCGGCTGCTGCCGACCGAGCGACCGGAGCCCGCCCGTCTTGCCGGCCCCAAGGGATAATGGACGAGAGAGCTCTCAAACCTACAAACCTGGAGGACCTGCGTTGAGCGCAATTTGACTAATTTACGTCATGTAAAGGGGGGAGGATTCCTGTATTCTTGACCTACTTTTTTTTATTACTAGTTACATAAAATAAATACTTTACCGAATGTAATTTGGATATGAACATCCTGAAAGTCATAAAAATAGTAAAGTCAGTAACCTATGATTTCTTTAAAATGAATTCCACAATGTGATAGTTCTTTCACACAATATTTTAAAATTAAATTATTACGTAGTAACCTTTGTGTCAAGAATTCTAATTGAGAATTGAATCTAAAATGGAAACTTCGTCAATCATTCACTCTTGTATTCCAAAAAAAGGCTTATTTTTACAGTACCTATTTGCAAGGATGAATAATCCAACTAACATTTTGAAGTTTTCTACGTGCCGGCTTTGTCACTTTGTCCACTATCCTCACCTGTGCCTTTCACGTGCCCAACACCTCTAAAAAGTTAATTTTGCTCGTTATTTTCACGAAGTACTATTATAAAATTCCATTAACAAGACTGAAATGTTTCAGAGGTTTATTAAGCAAGCTCAATGAAAATCCTCTCATCACGAGGTCATCATAGGAGAAAAATTTCAGGGAAGTTCTGAAAAATCAACATTTTCTAACAAGATAAAAAAAAAGTTATGATAAAGTAGAAACTACGTGCAAACAAGACTGCAACTACTAACGGCATTTCGAATAAATACATTGGAAAACAAGGAAAATGCTTTTTTTATTAATTGCTCTGCATCACACCAAAAGTATACGTAATTTTGTTCCTTAACACATTCGATGTCGTGTTTCAACTCCGGACTAACAAGAAATTAAAAATAAAAAAACAAACAATTTGATTTATCATTTCTGACGTACGAAACCGGATAATATCCAGAAAAAGTTCCTTTTATTTCCTTACATTCGTATAAACATTGCTTCACAAAAATTATCATGTTTATGTAATGCTATATTCTGGGAGGCAACTATACGGAGGAAAATAATTCAGAGAGGAAAAAATCGCTAATAAATAACTTCCGTCTAAAATTTGCGACGGCACTCCATAGCACTTTCCTACATCACTGGCAATTAAAATCAAACTGAGTTCCCGAAACAACTAAAATTCCTTAAGATCTATCAAGGGGGTCCAATGATGGCACTCGACACTTAGATGTAAAAGTACAAAATAATTAAATTCAAAACCAACCATATCTAATCATTTCTTCTCAAAACGCTTCAAAATATCTCAACATTTACAAAAAAAGAACGTGAATTTGTCTACAATCACAGAATATTGCGGATTCAAACAGTAGGTTTTAATGCATGTTTATGACCTAAAAAGAATTAGTAATTCTTTTTTGTATTTCATAGCTCTGGAGATAGAATTATTTGTTTAGAAACGTCAGCAAACTTAAATATTTATTTATTAAGCATGCAACCTGACCAAATTCTATGATCCGAAACTTTAATTGATGAAATATTTCTATCAATACCAGTGCCCACAAGTAAAAGTTACCCTCGTTTTTTAAAAAAAAAAAAAAATCTCGGATAAAAGCCATTGGAATTCGCAGGTAGACAGTCGTGTGGAGCACCACGTTTCGTTTCAATATTCGAGGAGCATCGCCCGGGCCCGAAGCGCACCCGGGCTGTTGCCGGAAGCGCGGCGCCGCCGTTTTGCTCGCGTGGCTCGGCGCGCAACCGCGCAGGCTTTAGCACGCCGCGCCGCGCGACTGCTTTATCAATTCGCTGATGCTGCACCTCCTCCTACACTCTTCCGCCTCGACAATAAGCACCTTCGCGGCGTCCACCGGCCAAATCGCCTAGCGGGGTCTCCTTCGGAGAAGCGTGCCTGCGATAAGAGGCGATGCATTCGGTAATCGCTTTCAGGAAAACGGATTCCGACTACGAGCAGCCATCCCGTCTCGCTCGAAGCAGCCAGCTGGAGGAAGCCTAGACCCACGAGCCACAGGCAAGCGTTTTAGCAAGGGTATTTTGCCAGTCGGCGTACTCAGATCTAACTTTTTGAAAGCAGCATTTTCAATCGTTTGTATGTTTTTAAACATACAACTTTCTATCTTTATTCCCTCCAGAATTGTGCTGTTGTGGTTTTATGTAAAAGACATTTTACATTTTCATGCACTAAAAGTTTGTTTCTTTCACAGAATGCAGAAAGCAGTTCTATTCAACAATATTTGTCTTACAAGAAGAGACCAGTAATTTGCATGTTACGTGATTCTGTACAAGCGCGGAATCGCGAGTATACAATAAAGGTAAGCATAATGGTATTTTAGTCACACGTAATGTACGTTCCGATCGCCTTTTTAACATTTTGACATTCTAATTGTATGCTTATATGGCTATTTGTATTAAATTGACTTCTACGGGACCCTTTATTACATTGGGTACAATAACAAGCTATTTTCTCTCTTGTAGAAAGATTCCTGTTGATTGGATATGAGTCAATAAATCTACTCCGAACACGTAAGAAAACAGCACATAAAGGCGATCGGGTTAAAGTAAAAAAACTATTTTATGCCATATTTGCTGCAAAGTTATATACGTTTGATTTCCTGTACAGACAACTCGAATACATTTTTAAGGATACCACCACCAGGCGTGCTATCAACGTTGTTACACCTTTTGAGTCAGCGCTATGACGTTAAGCGATGTTCGATAATCGGTTCCCGGAAAGGGAGCCTGGCTCTTGGGATTCCAGGCGCGAGCGGGCCCCGCCGCGCCGCGTCGCGCCGCGCGTCCCACACAACAGCGCCGAGCAAAACGTCGCGGCGGCGGTGGCGGCGTCTGTCCGTCGCTGCCAAGAAGTTGTTCGGGGCGCAAGGATACGACTCGAAATGGAAGAGCGGAATGTGCCTCAAAAGGGACGTCTAAGGCCGATGGGTTCTCCCGACGCATAAACTGCAGTCGCCGAAGACCGGTACTTGCCCGGTACGCCGTGGCGAGGTGCAGTAAGAATGCTCTGAAACCGACAGTTTCTTGTGACCGTGTCTCGGACGTTCCTCAAATGGACCATTTTGAAGGAAACGCTGATTAACTTTACCATCTGCTTTTCATTTGGTTTCAGAAGCAGTATGTGGCTTCTAAACAATAAAGGAATCCTATAAATTTGCTCACACATCGAAAACTACTGTTGCTGTAAATTCAATCAACAACTGATGAACGCAATTTACTTTAAACGACAGGACTTGGTGCACCCAACGTTCCTAAATGGCAGAGCAGAGCCGGTATGTTTTAGGAGGAAACTTGCAATCGGCGACTTGCAACTCCCGGGCAATCGTGGTCCCGCGGCGTGACGCCGCCGCTTGGATTTCGCAGGACTGCACAGGAGGGAATCAAGGCGCATGAAACAACGCTATAGTAAGCTAGTAATAAATCTAGTAAGTTTTAGCTCGAATACTTAAAATTATTTCAAAAAATTGAAAACATTTTTATAATAAAAAATTTGAAATAAAAATGCAAAAACAAATTGTGCAAATTTTTTAGTTCTACAAATACGAAACAATTCAAATCACGTAAAATATCTAATTGTGTTGTGAAGTGAGTGTTGGTATCATTTTTTAAATATAATGGATCAGAATTATTGTTCGATTTTTTACTTTATTTCACTATTTTACCAGCTTTCTGAATTAGATTATTTTTCCACGACCAAGAAAACTTTGATAACTAAGGACATTTCCATGATTGGTTTAAATTTATATTAAATATTTTTACAAAATGATAAATATCTGTATGAAATACCAACGCGTTTTCTGGGTCTAATTTGCACCTTTCAAATGATTTAGATAACCCTAGCTTCCCCCCTCTGCGAACGTATCTGGTGTGGAGCACATATCATTCGCATTCAGTTTAGCCTGACGGCCCTGCAATGTAGCATACCTGATGCAACTGTCAATATGACAGAAAAATAGGCAAAAAATAAATATACTGTCACCATATTAAATTACAATATATTTTAAATGATTCAAGTAAACGAGGCAGACCTCTTGTTATTTTACAAAA
The DNA here is from genome assembly GCA_031308135.1 of Acheta domesticus. NCBI lineage: Eukaryota > Metazoa > Arthropoda > Insecta > Orthoptera > Gryllidae > Acheta > Acheta domesticus. The sequence continues at coordinate 115,355,825 of JAHLJT010009436.1, forward strand.
TTCCATATTATCATCACAACTTTTCATAACTCATAACTCAAGAACTCTAGTTACTAGAAAATAACGACGTATTGGATTGTGGATACGAAGGGAATGATATTCTTCCAACGGTGTCTCAGTGAATGAATTCGGCTCGGTCGCATTGAAATTCCCCGCAGGCTACTACAAAAGGGCTCCCTTTCTATTGCGAACCCTAAACCGGTCAGGGCGGCGACCGGATCGTAGATGCGTAGCAAGTGTTGCCAAATGGTGCACTGAAAAATACTGGCAGTAGGCTCGACAAATACTATCTTTTATTCGAATACAATATTAGGCTATCACACAAATAAAAGAATACATGCGCTATTTCAATTGTTTTCTTTTACAGGAAATATGTCAATTCTTCGTAATAATCTACCTGACGTCATGACTGCTTCACATTTTCAGTGGACTGAAATGCAGATCCTACTAACCAAACGAAACAATAAAATTACAGTAAACTGAAAAATATTTCTGCAAAATTCCTCATTCATTATTTCTTCTAGAACATTGACACATTCGAGAATTATAAATATAAGTTTCGAAGATAATTCTTGAAATTCCTAAATAACATTACTTTAAATACTATAACTTAAATAAACCTTATTGAAGAGTAGATCAACATACGATATATTAATTCATATTATATAATGCAATAATTTCGCAAAATTGTTAGCGAAATAACGGAATATTCTGACAATTAATAGAACGTGTTTGAAATACGTCAGGCAGGACTTTTGAATTATAAAAACTCAATACACCGTCACCATTCTGTGGACATTGTGGCCCGAACAACCGGGTGTAAACAGACTCTGGTTCGACTCTCGATTGGGGTGACTACTGCTTTGAACACTTTAAATTATAAATACTAATCTTGTAAATGGACATTATTTACTATTTCTAGACCACGTTATTTTAAAATTACGCGAGTTGACAATGTATTAGAACTGTTTCAAAGCTGCCAGGAAATTACCAATTACTGTCAATGACACGAGGATGCCTTCTGTAGCGGACAACGCTGTCTGCCAATCGTGTGCAATATCGTGAAGCCTTCGAGGGCACTCACCAGACGGAGAAGCGCCTGCGCGGGAAGGCCGGGGGCGGCGGCGGGCCCGCGGGCGACGCCGGCCGCGACGGCAGCTCGGCCGACTCGGAGCGCAGCGCCAGCACGCGGGGCACGGTGCGCGCCGCGCCCAGCGCCGCCGCCGCCACCGCCGGCGCCGTCTTGAGGCGCTGGCGGGGCTGCAGCGGCGCCGAGCGCAGGGCGTCCGCCGCCGCGGGCGTCGTGCAGCTGCTGCGCCGCTCGCGCGAGTGGAACGAGTTCCAGCGCCGGATGGGCTCCATGAGGGCGGCCTTGCGGCTGGGCGCGGGAGGCGGCGGCGGCCCGCCCAGCAGCCCGGCGGTCGAGCGGGGCGCCGGCACGGGCGCCCCGGGCGCGGGCCCCGGCCCCGCCGGCGGCGCCACGGCGGCTGGCGGCGGCGGCTGCGGCGGGGCCGCCGTCGGGGGCGGCGAAGGTTCGGGCAACTGGCTGCTGTGCTTGTGCATGCCTCGACCCCCCGCCGTTTCAGCCCGCGTCCGCCATCGCCACGCGACGCGCCAACGGAGTCGATGGGAGTCCTCTAGCGACCGCGAGTCCGCCTGCGTCTCACATAGCGGGCGATCCGTTTTTGGTATCGCCTCACGCTGTCGCCCGCTCCCGCGCTGTCAGTGTTGAGTCACCGGTGCACGATTGAACACGATCACTAACACGGAAACATAGACGCACACACGCGGGGCGAACGTCCCAGCGGTCGCCTGTCACTCGCTGAACCTCGTGGTCAGAAACACTGCACGCGGAGACGCTGTCTGTGGTATCCTCAAGGCGCTCACAAAGCTGCGATATTCGAGCCCGGTGCTTCCGGCGCACAGACTGTGCAGGGCTGCTGGGCGGAGCAAGCAGGTGTCCCTCAGGGTTGTGTTCCCGACCGGCGGCGGCCGGCGCGCCCACCGAGGGGCGCTCTGCTGAAAGGCGCCCGAGGGGGTTGTGGAGCGGTTGCTTCCCGCGTGGTGTATGTGTGTGTGAACCCTCCGCCGGAAGACACTCCGTCTGACCGCGGAGACACGACGCAACAGTCGAAGCTAGTCCCAACGCTTGGGACCGCCGAAGAAAAACTTTTTATTTGCCTCGCGGCGATTGGGCGTTCGCTGGGCGCGCGAGGTCTTTCGGCGTGTCGGGCGCCGCAGAGGTCGCGGTTGTGTGTACTCTCGCTTCCGCCGTCGCGGCGGGACTGGCGGGGCGATGAGTGAGCGCGCGCGCGCGGGCGGGCGGCGGTGGCGGTGGTAGAGGCAGCGGCCCGCGGAGGCGACGCCAGCGCCGCGGCGGCCGCCCCGCGAACCTCGCCGTCGCGCACATGGCGCACGCACCATCGATCGCGTCCTCGCACGCGGGCTGGGAGGTGCGTACGCGGATCGCGCCAAGGGGTGGGGGCGGGGCTGCTGCGTGCGAGGGGCGCGCCATGCCGACCGACCCCCGCGCCGGACGCGGCGACGTGACGAGGCGGCGGCGGCCGCCGCTTCGCGTGCGGAGGCCGCTGGACTTGGCGCTCGCTTTCGTTTACGCTCTCCCGCGTGTTGACGGTGAATATATTAGAGCGGACATGCAATTCGCGCTCTTTGCATTTCGTTGCATTATGCACTTTCCCTTGCGGAAGCGCGTGTTACGCAAGTTTTCCCCGGTAGTCGGTTCTCGATAACGTTTGAAGATGCTCCTCGTCAATCTTATCGACTACGCAACACCAGGAATTCCTCTCGTAAGGCTTACTTCTTGTCACATTGAACTTTCACCACTTACAGAAAAAGTCGTAGCAGGTACTACTTCGATAAACGCCTTTTTCATTACACTTTTTTTTAACACGCCTTTTGGACTGCTTGTCACTGAGCTTTTCTCAGAATTCATGCTATGTATTAAGAATAGAGAATCTTTGTTTCTCATTAATCAGAACTTCCTTAATGGTAAACACAATAATGTAATCTCATATGTTTGCAGTCAATACTCCCTTGTTCATGTTTCCCCATGCTCCCTGTGTAACCAAATAGCCGGATGCAAGTAGTAGCTACCATTTAATCTTAAGAGTTACGTCTATTTTCAGCCTCTAATTCCACAACACAATATTGTATTTTAATACACTGATTAACAAAGAAAAATACCAATCGCATTGGACAAACACTCATTGCACAAATCAAAGGTCAAAAACCAACATGATATCTAAATGAAAGCTGTTTGAAGAAAATAAAGAACAAAAGTTTCACCACGTCGGTTTCCATTTCTTATCAATTATTATTTCCGAAAAACGAAAGTGTGTTGTTGTTTGCAGCCTTTCACGTAGGCACGATTCGAGTTCATCGCCCAGAGGGCCGCAGCGGGGGCGGGGGCGGGGGCGGGCGTTGGGCGGAGGCGGGCTGCGAACCCCGACCTTTGCGGGCGTGAGATTCCGCCCATGGCGCAACGGCGAGGGCCGCGACCGCAACCGCGGCCGCCGCCCACCGCGCAACCCCGTTCCGGAGACCGCTCCGGCGAGTCGAATCATTGCTTCTAATACCAAGTCGCTTGATCGAACAACACGACCGCCAACACGAGCGTGCATACAAGAGTATTGTCCTATTTAAATGTAGTGACTTGTCACGGATTATCAGCCGTTATATGGATATCCAATCGGAAACTTCAAGACCAAGAATTAAAACTCCTAACGAAGCTCCTGATTGGATAACTGCGTCCAACTCATGATGTCGCAAGCCAGTGCATTTAAATCGGACAATAGACTTATTTACACCGCAATGATTAATTATAAAACTTGAAGGTCACTACTAGTTTCGTAATCATAATAACAGGAAGAAATGTAGCGCTTATGACATAACTCTTAATCCCTAACAACAAATGCATTTTCTTTGGATCCTCCACCTGGGATAGGGCTTTCTTTCCGCGGCATTTTTATTTTCCAACCGAAACTGTGTTGAAGGTTGGGGAACAAATTACAAAATGAAATCAGATTGTTAGACCGAAATGATTTGATTTTCGTAATTTACTGCGAAAGGTTCTTCCGCTCTCTCAGCCGTTGAGATACAGAATTCTGCCTCTGCCTTGAGTTCACGTTTTAGCGCGCTGGCGCTTATAATAATAATAATAATAATAATAATAATAATAATAATAATAATAATAATAATAATAATAATAATAATAATAATCGTTCTGTGTTTTGAGGACGACAAGAAAGCAAAATTCAAAAACTGCTAACCTTTTCAATTTTCTAATTGTTTCTTTCTTTCTATTTTTTTTATTTTCAAAATCTAGATATTCACATAAAAAATTTCAAAAATCTTTAAGGGATTATCAAATAAATTTGTATGAAATGATATTTTGTTAATACACTGGTAATGACATTTCAACAAATAAGTTTAATTTTGGTTGTAGATGTAATTCTACAGCACTAATATTGATTTCAGATATTGTTTGTAGAACCATACTTCTATGGACAATGTGACAATCAAATGTTCATAGTGACAATCAAAAGCGATTACATTAAATACGTCGCTGTTTTACTATCGGAAACGAATCACTGGGATATCATCGAACTTGTTACCATTAAACCTATCACAAAAACATCCTGCAACGTAATGAGAAATACTAGTGTATCGATTAGTTTCCCAGGTGGGAAATAAAAGGTTTACCAAACCAAATCAATTGTCCTGAGAGCTGATTGGAACGCCCGCTGACGAAAACAGCGACGTCACATTCACAGGGCGGCAGAACACAAGAGGAACCGGAAGCCAAGCTGTGGTCTCCGCCCTTCCGCAGGAATCGCTTTCTCTTTCGAGTCCACGGAATCAGCCACAACGCCTCGCAAAAACATTTTACGAAATGCTATTTAAACTTCTCAAAGTGAGAAGAAACTCCATCGCTATAATCATGCGTTTATTAATGCGGTCCTATTAAACTTCGTGTATTTCACACACCGTCCGACACAATTCCTAAAATACATGGCGAATGAGAAAAACAAAAAGACCCCTTTGATTTTCAATTAACGGAGCCAGGAAAAGAGGAAGACAGGTATACAGGTATACATTTCCGAAATTCATTTATCTTAAATAGAGTGATTAATTCACAAGAATGCACATTTACACAAATTCATGACTTACTTTACAAACTCATCAGCATCGGGGAAAAACAGCACAACCACTCGAGGAAAAAAGTAGATGAAGTTGTGGATGTAAGCATTAAAGAGCTGACGCCAAGGCAACTATTAAGATAAAAGTACACGTCTTAAAAAGAAGGCATAGAGTATCGAGATGAGAATAAAAAACTTCCAGAGTTGAAAACGAAGGATTTCTTTCGAAAAGTTTCGAGAGCTACGATAAGCAAATAATGAATTAATCTTAGTAATTAGTACAGGAAATCAATTAATAAACGCCGAAACGCAAGAAACTGGCCGTTCGTAATAAAAGAAAGTTATCTCAGAATGGATCGCAGAACAGAGGAAATCACAAAATATGCCTCATAGGAGATGAAGCAGCAAATTGTTATAGATGATAGAAGGAAAAATTGTGTTGAATTGATGATTAAAAAATAAAATGAAAACAATGGTCTTCATAAATTTATATAATTAATTAAATATTCTTCCGAACATGACATTTAATTTAGAGCGCTGGAAAAACGAACGCCTAAAAATTGTAGCTCACACGGTAAATCAAATATCTTTCAGAAAGATGTTTCAATTCCTGTGAATGACCGAGCCAATTTAGCAAACGCAAACCTGCACATGATTTCTGTCATTATTCAAACGTCGCGACTAAACATACACGAACGCGTGCTCTCAGCGGGCACCGGGACGACTAACGCCAGCATTCTGCCACCCCTCTGGCACCCACCCCTAATAAGGGAGGGCGACGGACCACAGGGCGGCGTGCGGCCGAAACCGATCTGCCTCACCGGCCGTCCCCCTTCCTTCCTCACCCGTCCTCCTCGCTCCGCCTCCCGCTCCTCGGCCGCCTCTATAGTCACGCGGCGTCCCCTAGCAGCAGGAAACTGCTCGCGGAGAGGCTTTGTCGCAACAAAGGGCGGGCGGCCCCGGCGACAATGGCGCGCCCGGGCGGCGCCCCTCGGCAGGTACTCGCCTCGCGCCGCCGCGCCACTCACCTGGAAGGAGGAGAACAAGACGATTAGTTCTGCAGCCGACGCGGCCAGCGACTTAAATTGTACTTACGAGAGTAATTGGCAGGCGGGAGGAGATGTAACACATTCAAACAAGGTGGGATGGAACAGGTGAACACACATTTTATGGAAGTCGTTCATTCTCGTGTCGCACCTTTTCCGAACAACCAAGTAATATCAGACGTCAACTATTTAACAGGTTGTGAAAGACGAGAAAATAATTATAACAAAGCGAGTAGGTAAATTTGGATGAACTTATTAAATCAAATCAACACGCAAAATAATTAAACTAATTTTCAGCTCAAAATTTACCACTGCATGATACAGAAGAAAAGATTACCCCAAAAGACTCCTAAGTAACAGGAAGAATTGTCTTGTGCCAATAATGTTTCATCCTTTAAACACTTCAATTTGTCAATAGTCACATTCTCGTCACTGCTACAAGTGCCAGTTCATTGTGTCTATGAATGTAAATTTTGTGCACACACAAAAATCGATAGCCGAAACTAAAATGCCTTCTGAGTGAATTACCACCCTTTGCGATACTACTCGTCGTAAATGGTCACCAAACGCCGAACATTTTACGAAACGCACTTGACCTTCTGGACGTTTATGACACTAACCTCCCCTTCGGAGAAAAAAAAAACGGCCGCCTCTCCAGTATAGTCGGCTGAGTTACGATCCACATGCGACATATCGGAGTCCCCGAACAAACACATTTCGGGGACAAATTGCCCACCCTTTCCCCTCCGGCGGCGGGGAGGCGCGCGCTGGAACGCGAGAGGCAGAGAGCGGACTCGTCCCCGGCGAGGAGGAGGCATGTGGAGGCCCTAATGCACTGGCAGATGACGACGTGGCGCTCCCGCGGCGAGGACGGCTGTTGTGAGATGTGTCCGAACAAGAGAGAAAGCTGACAGAAGTCGACGATCGAGCAACAGCAATTACAATAAAGGACGTGGAGTTTACATGAATCAGGATAATATAAGAACTAAGAAATGTTGAAAGAAATCTAGAAATGAATACTAGGTAGGAATACAATGCTTTTATATTACTGGTAAATTTACAGCGATGTACTGATACTTAAGAATTTCTTCTTTTTCTTCTTCCTTGGGCACTAGTAGGATTAGACTTTTATCAAGAGGCACAGCCACCAGCACAATCTTCTTTTCTGCTCTGCCCTCCACTGCTCCTCTCCATCTTCTTGCACCCATTCCTCTTAGATCCTCCTCAACATCATCTATTCATCGCCTCTCGAAGTCTCCCCACCCTGTTTTCCTTGAAATATTCGTTTGACTTCTCTCTCTCTCAATATAGACAAACCATCTAAATCTCATTTTGATATGTATTACAACATGAATAAATTTCAAAGTAATTATTAGATACGTTTTGAAGTAAAGCGTTCGGATATACACTGCAGTAAAGGAATGAAATTGAGTTTTCTTAAAATTAATCCAGTAATCGTAAATAAATTGAGGAAATTACGCAGATACATAAGATAACGAGTTCCATAAAAAAATTACAAAACTGGACGGGTGATAACAAATCTTGCATGTATATGTGTGATGTACCAAAGAAATGTAATCGGAGTCTTTGCCCAAGACCCATGGACCGTGCATTTTCTCTACGATTCACCAAGAAACACTCGGCAAGTATGAATGATGCATGAATGAAAAGAAAAAGAAAATAACGAAGACTATGAATAGAATATTACCTAGTTTTAAGGGGAAAAATTATTCCAGTTGGTTATTCCAAAGCGAATATTGTATTATTGTTCAATTAGATTACGCTAAAATTAAGTTACATTGGTTTAGTTAGTTATTAACAATATCCCCCTTCTAGATACTTAAGCCGCAAGGCAGGGGGTTTAGTGTACCCTCATTTTTAAAAATAAATTTCCAGCCCCATAAATTTCCAGGGTTACTGTAGATGTGAATTTTTTCTTCACGTTTGAAGTATGCAATACCAAAATTCTAGATTCAGCGGGTGTACATCTTTCCGGAATTATGTGGGAGGTTCGGAAATGCAAGAGTCGAACGTGGAACAGAAGGAGAAATACAAATGAAATGTAGACAGAGCGGCTGGGGAAACATCTTGAGGCAACTCCAAAACGAACGTAAGTAAAAGTCGCATTGGGCGCTCCCAATTATTCATGAATATTAAGCATGGACAGCATGTATAAGCTTGGCCATGCTTAAAAAGGAAGAAAATTTTGCATAGAACTTTGGATGAAAAGAGGTAGTTAAAAATCACGACGATGTAAATTAGCCCCGTGCTAAGGCATTGACAGGTAAAACTTTACAAGTAGAGAAAGATCCAACATCACCTACGTAATCTTTAAGGTAGTGCTTTTCAAATCTCATCGCAAACTCAATACCATTATCTTCCAATTATCCAGTGGGTTTTAAACAATCAAATGAAGCACAAATCCATGTTCAAGCTTTCTATAAACTACCATTCATACAAGAATTAGCGCCTTCTTGTCACCATTCACAAGCGCGAAAGACACGACGCGGGCCGTGTAGAGCACGAAGCGCGGCGCGCGCCGACGGGCCCCGGGGCGGGGCATGCGTCGCTGGTGGCGCCTCCCGTGATAAAGACGCGCGTTATCTCCGCGAAGGCGCAGGGCTCAGCTGCGTCGGCTGGGGCGCGCGCCTCCTATAAATTCCCGGAAACGTATTAAGCGCGCCCGAAAAAAGTCCGCGCCCCCAGGAGGGAAATAGCGACCGGGGCAGGGTAACAGATAGCGGCACGCGGCAAGGTGGAACAAAATTCGTTTAAAATTGTCTCGGGGGCGCGAAAGTAGAAGCCTGGGAAGCGGCGACGGTAAGAGAGAAAGGAAAAATAAAACAACCTCGCAAAGTGCTGACAACAACCACGCAAAATTAAAGAAATAAAAATGCTGATATAATTCACAAAGACGGGCTGAGGAGGTGGTTAGATTGGAGTAGCGAAGAAGGCGGAAGGGGGGGGAGAGGTAAGAGGGGAGGGAGAGGAGTGCTCCAGTGCCCCTACCTCCGCCTCCGCGTTGGCGCGCAAGTGGCGACGCGGGTAAAAGTTTCGGCAACGCAAGAGGCGAAGATCCGGGCCGCAGATACTGCGAGAACTGCTGAGCCGTGCCGGCGGCGGCGCCGTGGGCCAGAGTGCGGGTGGGAGGAAGAAGGGAGAGGGAAGGGGGAGGACAGAGTCGAAGTGGAGGGTCCTTAGAGCACCGAACGAATGCAGGGGGGCAGAAGATACGAAAGTAGACTAGGGGGCGAAGGAAGCTACAGCGAAAGAACACAAGTGTTCAGAACAGTTCGGGTCAAGTTTGTTGAGTGAAAGTTAATGGGACTCACAATTTTGTGAATCTTACTTCTAGTTATTAAACGCATAGTGAAAGAACAATACTCAATGAAAGGTACTGTATCTTATCCAATTTCTAAAATCAAGATTACGGGATTATGAGTAATACAGGTACACAGAAGAAAAGTTGTCAGACCAATGACTTGACAGATGTTACTCGATGTATGTCAACACGCTGAATCCGAAACTGAAGCCAGAATACGCCCCCACTCTCGAGTTTCTTTTAAAATAGCATAAAAAAAACGAGAAATTTACAATTTACAATTTCACGGTGTATTTTCGCGATTTAAGAAATTGAGGATGATGGCGCAATCCTGGCTTCAGATTCGGATTCACAGCATCGATGTATATAAAAAACAAGTGTCAAATCTTTGGGTCTGGCAACTTTCCTTGTGTGCCTTTGTAAATTATTTCCTTAAGAATATCCAATCATCACATATCATAAAATATCAGTCATCGAACAACGTACCAGTTTGTCAGGCGAAATGATCCCAGAATGGAATTGGTTCTTCGACATTCGCCAAACACCAAACTAGTGAGTCAGAGAAACCTATTTCGAGCAAGAAAGAGACATACTCCAGCGGGGTGACCCGTGCGGAGAGGGGGAGCTTCCGTACGTCCGAGCAGAGAAGCGAGGGTCAGGAGGACCCATTGGGGCCCCTCCAGAGCTCTCCGGGGAGGAGTGGCGGGCGATACGCCACGCAGCACAGACGTGGGCAGGGCGAGGGTGTTGCGTTTGCGGAGACGGGAAGTGGAAGCTCGGGGGGTTGCCAAGAGTAACAAGGGCGCAGTTGAAGAGGTGACGGCCTTTGCATAACGGGTAGCACAATGGTGTTGGTGGAGGCGGGGATGACAGAAGCGGTCACAAATAGCCGATACGGCTGTGCAATAGAGAGTTTTTGCACTCTCGAACGTTAAAGCGATCGACAGCATTATCAATCTTCTACGCATGCGCAGTTCAAATTTCGCATCATTTTTGTGCACATACGCATGCGCAGAAGATCGAGATTGCGGTTGATTGGTGCTCGTTAAGGCGAGCAAAGATTCCCTAATGATACAGGCAGGAGCAGTAGTGAGTGACAAGTGCAGTCGCAACGGTAGTGATAAGAGGCGAAATGGAGGACAAGGCAGAGGCAGCGAAACTATACTTGGATTTATTCAAAGCTGTGTCTGACGTCAATCAGCTGCTAAAGTGTCATCCAATCGGAAGGCTGAACGCCACCATAGTGACGTCACTAATGATGTGTAAGGTCCCGATTGGTTTGCACCATATCAGCTGATGATCTGCCAGAAGCAGCTATGAATAAATCGCAGTATAGAGCAGTGCTTGTGGCAGCCGTGGCGATCCCAGGGTTGGCAAGGTTGGCAAGGGCAGGAGCGGAGCCGCGACCTCTGGGGACCCGAAGCACCGCACCCTCGGCCCGCTGGGCACCCGGGTGGGCGGGCGCCTTCGCGGCCTCCCTGCAGCGCCGGGCGTCACTCAGCCCGGACGGCTGCCAGCGCCCAGAATGACATCCTCTCGCCTCGGAGGGTGCGTCAGACGGCGCGAGGGGGAAAAGACCCGCAAGGATACACGCAGGCGGAGGGCACGGTGGATGCGAACGGACGCGATAGGAAAAATCCACAAAATGCTCATGTCCATGGCACCCTGCAGAACGTTTCAATGAGGTTTTGCCATTAAGATTTGAACATTGCAGAAACGTCAGTAAGAATGTCAGTATCTCAGAATGTGAAGATAATTATCTCATTGCAGTAGACCTCGGCATGCACTACATTAATTAAAGATTCCATAGATAAAGTCGTATTTCATAAGAATTATGTTATTTTATGAAGGTAGACTACTATTTACACAGAAATAATAAAACAAAGGCCTCTTACGACGTAAGACTAAAATTATGTCCGTAGGGAGAAGTGTAAATAATAGTTTGAAGTACAAAAGACCTGAAAAAATATAACTTATGTTTTACAAAATTCACTATCTAGTAATATAATTGTAGAAACGAAAAAATGGGAAAACTGAAGAACACAGGAACTGCCACACGGAAACCACCATCGCCCACACAACATCGCACTCTGCACGGGAAATGGTGTGTGACCAGATCCAGGAAAACAAGGGAAGGACTACAAATTGCTTATGGTAACGGCTTCTATTTTTGTTCGTAAGTTAATGTTGATTCAGATTTTTCAAATTACTTTTTTTTTTTTAAATTCTAGTGAAATCTAGAGTATTGAGTGGTTAGTAACGTAAGTTAGTCTCCTTTAACTCGCGATTTTTTCTCTCTCGTTAAACGTGGTGGATTGTCCTTGGCAGTGCAGTAAAAATATATTTCTATAATTTGAATGTCAAGTTATTTGAACAACTCATCAAAAACGTTGATATAATTTTAGGTAGATGAAAATAACTTCTACATGACATTAAATCACGCACTGACGCCATCTTCGTGAAATAATAAACCACATCCGCCCTCTTCGGCGAGAAAGCAACACACGGCACATGTTGGCAGCTTATCGCCTCCAGCGGCAGTCGCCTGGCGAGCCGCAGCGCCTAGCAGCAGCGCGTCACGACGCGACGGTCGCTCGCGCGGGCGGTCGCAGGGCCGACCGCCGACGAGTAAAAACGCGGCGCGCGGCCCGGGCACCGCTCGAGGCCCCCGCCTACGCGCGCGGACCGTGACTGGCCCCCGTGGAATTCCACTCAAAAACGCAGTGACAAGGCCCTTCCGGGACGCCCGCCTGTCGGCTCTCGGGTCGTCGCATAAATAAGTGAACGCCGGCGCGCGCTGGACCCAAACTGTTGCGGAGGCGGCGCCTGCAACGTGTTTTTCAATGGTGACGCGTTGGGCGTGTGGGGTCCAGCATTTCATGAAGCGCATTAATATACGAGAAAAAGACGGGAAGGCATCGCTGTCACCTTCATTGGAGCAAATAAAAAATACGTCGCCGAAACCGCCCGCCTAATGAAGTTATTTGAAACCTGAGACATGGCACTTCACGGTTGAGGTGACCTTCAGAAATGAAAGGCGTTCGAATGCTTCATAAACGTTTTCTTTCTCATTTGTGTTTATTTAATTTTGTGCGTAATCAATTATTACCAAAATCAATCTCTATGACATGTTTCCTTTCCTACTACAGCATTTATAGTATTCAGAAATTCTAAACCTACTTTCCTCTGTGGAGTGCGGATTCCACCAGACGAACATGCGGCAACACCGCGCCCCAAATTCTACAGAAGCCGAAAATACCAATCACCCACGCTTGACACAATTTCCCTCTTCACTCCCAGACGATCACTGTCGAATTCGGATTGCTGAATACCACTGCGTGTTACGTGACACACATCATCTCAGGATCGCACCGAAAAACGAAACAAAAACACTTTGAGAGACACGAAATATATATATCGGGTTACAGAATTGTATCAACGGGTTAGAGAAACATTTTTATAGAGAAATATATCAACAATTAATACGAAACAATTACAGAGTTTAAATAAAAGTAACTACAAAGTACGGGTAAAAAATATGTTTGGTAGTAACAAAGCCAATGTTGAGAGTACTCCCCAGGCAACAAACCTCCTATACTTCCGCTTGAGCTCAGAAAAAAGAAAATCAAATCGAAGAGGAACTGAAAGGGTCCAGAGAGGTCCCAGCAGGAAGACCTTCCTCGAGCTCGTCGACGTCACAACAAAAGCCGCGAGAGCTGCCAGTAGCTGTGCAGTACCCTTTGCCGAGTGCAAGCGGTTGCCTGGTTACAGCGGGAGGGCACATGGCGATCCGCCGCCAACTACAGGCGCGGGCGGCGGGAAGGAAGGCGGCGCACGGTGTGACCAGATGGCGAAAACGTGGCCAAAACCTCAAACGGCTTCGAATTCAGTTACCAAGTTGTACACGGGGGTTTTCAAAGTCGCTGATTTCAAATCTGACCTCAAAATTACGCAAAACAATATGGCAAATCCAATATGGCGACCGAAAATGTGAAAATAACTTTATTAACGTTGTGGCGTGAACGGAATGGTCATCTCAGATTAAAATAACAAAGATAGCCTTACCTTACATATAACTTCATGGGAAGTATACCCTTTCGACCGCATTGCGGCCCATCTGGATTGATGACAAAATATAATACGTATATGTTTAAAGTTATACGCGTACATTTATTCATTATAATCTTAGGAACAGAAAAAAGACAGAATTAATAGAAATATTATCATAATTAATAAATGCTAATATTTAATAAATAACAGAATATAAAAAATGTAAACAAATAGTCAATAAATATAAATTATATTTATCTCAACAAAATCTCTTTAACACATCAGTTCGTATATTTCACTAACACAACGTAACATGGCGAGATACACACGCACATAAAGAATTGTTCATAAACCCTCAATCTGCACAAATTTTCAATAAAAAGTAGCTTTATTTATAACATATTGAATCACTCTATCCAATGATATGAGTTATAAAACCGTTATACACATTCCTTATTAGTGCAAAATCTATTAAACAGAACAGTTCGTATACTACACTCACGCAAAGTACCAGCGGCGAGATGCACACGCACATAAAAAAAATTGTTCATTAACCCTCAATCTGCACAAATTTTCAATAAAAAATTATCTTTATTCTAACATAATGATCACTCTATCCAATGACATGAGTTATAAACCGTTATACGCACTCCTTATTAGTGCAAAATCTATTAAACAGAACAGTTCGTATACTACACTCACGCAAAGTACCGCGGCGAGATGCACACGCACATAAAAAATTGTTCATTAACCCTCAATCTGCACAAATTTTCAATAAAAATTATCTTTATTTATAACATATTGATTTACACTATCCAGTGATACGAGTTATAAAACCGTTATACTCACACTTTATTAGTGCAAAATCTATTAAACAGAACAGTTCGTATACTACAATCACGCAACGTAACGCGGCGAGATACACGCACATACAAAAATTGCTCATAAACCCTCAATCTGCACAAATTTTCAAAAAAAATTAGCTTTATTTATAACATATTGAATCACTCTATCCAATGATATGAGTTATAAACCGTTTATACGCACTCCTTATTAGTGCAAAAATCTATTAAACAGAACAGTCCGTATACTACACTCACGCAAAGTACCGCGGCGAGATGCACACGCACATACAAAAATTGTTCATTAACTCTCAATCTGCACAAATTTTCAATAAAAATTAGCTTTATTTATAACATATTGATTTACACTATCCAGTGATACGAGTTATAAACCGTTACAACGCACTCTTTATTAGTGCAAAATGTATTAAACAGAACAGTTCGTTTCTACACTCACGCAAAGTACCGCGGCGAGATGCACACGCACATACAAAATTGTTCATAAACCCTCAATCTGCACAAACTTTCAATAAACGTTAGCTTTATTTATAACATAGTGAATCACTCTATCCAATGATATATGTTACAAAGCGTTATGCGCAATCCTTATTATTGCAATGTCCTGTGAACTAAATGGTTGGTTAATTTTACTAATACCAGCGTGGTACATACAAGGAAAGTGGAAAATTCATCAGAAAATGAAAACCGCGTATATTAACTCGGGAATTCTCGGATGAATATGGTATTCGTTTATGTTATTATATTTAGACTTAACATTTGGTACTAAATGAATTTTACCCTCGCTACCTCGAATGTATTCTTTATAATCTATTCAGAAAACTTCATTTGGCCGCTTACGCTGTATAAATGTTCGAAAAATGATAAATAAAACTAATAACTGAATCTAATTTAGATTAGAAATAATAAACATTTTCTTGTACTGAATTCTGTGAACGGATGACTAACGTCACTAATGCTTGGTGGGGGGGGGATATATACATACACTCAGAAAATATTTTTTTACACTTGAATTTGTAGCTAATATCTCTGAATCCTTATTTATATCAAGATAATGAAATATTGTAATGACTAATGTTAATAAACACCAGCGATACGTAATCTTTGCGGGTACAGAGGTTGTGAATGGAATGTTTGTTAATTTTAAGTTCCGCTCGGTAATGCAGGTTGCCATTACGAGATACACACGCTCATAGAAAAATTGTTCATAAAACACGAATCTGCAGCGAGACGCAGCCAAACTTTCTTTCAAACTGAATAATTATTATACAAGCTAAATTGTCTGTAAATTTGCAGGTGTTATATTGCGTTATATATTACTTTTATGCTAGTTATATTTTATATCACATTACAATCGAAGTATAAATTATCGTAATCCATATTAAATTATCATAATTTTTCTTTTACTCACCACCACAGGGCCATCCATAATTGAAAAATACAAAAAAAATAATTTTGTTGCACGTTTTTATAATTATCGGAAACCACAGCGTACTATCGCCTCTGACGCTAGAAGAGCACTGACCGCTTAGTCCAACTTCAGACTTCCACAGCGCACAGCAGGTACAAGGATTATCTTTCATACTTTCACAACAGATGCGCGAAATATTCCTCTTTCGACTGGGATGGTCGGGAGTTCTCAAAATAAATTTTAATATTTGGGGTTTTGGCCACGTTTTCGCCATCTGGTCACACCGTGCGGCGGTCATACGCGGACAAAAGGGCGTACGCGGGACGCGGGCGAGGGCGGGGGCGGGGGCGGGGGCGGGCGGCGTGAGACGGCCGTCGCGACAGCCCTCTTCCACAGCACCCAAGAACGCGCCGCGCGCCCTTTGTACGTCCGCCTCGCGACTCCGCGCCCTGGCACCTGCAGGCGCGGCGAGTCAGGCGCGGACAAAGGGACGACGCGACGCGACCGCCTCCGCAGCGCCCCCGCTCCCAGCTGGCCTGTCTGTGGCCTGACCCATCGCTGAGGCGCCTCACGAATGAAGCAATAAAAGTGATAATTACTTCTCATACAATAAATAGTATGTTTCCTCCTCATAGCCCTAAATTAGCGACAAAATGCTTGGGGATGACTGAGTTTTAAGGCGGCGATGTAATGCGATGCTTTTAATGGGATTTTAGATCACTGATTCTAGGACGTTGTTGTGTTCTCCCTCCACAAATGAAGTCCTTCCAAGTGGCCTTTACCGTTAGCGGAAGAACATGCGTTGCCTTAACTAATATACGAAAGCTAACAATTTATTCTTAAATTTGATTCACAAAATGTAACTCACCATCTTCATTAATCACAAATAAGATCGTTCTGAAAATTCTCACGTTGGATATGTTTGACGCTTGATTGCAACTGAAGGTGTGGACAACTAACATTTGCATTGGCTGTCATTCAAACCACCCCGTTGAGTTCTCAGTTGTATGTATGTATGTATGTATGTATTTAGCATTTTGGGTCGATTGTTCGACTTTGCCGACCAGCTAACGGTGCATCGGCCTAATTTAATTTCCACGCTTAGGCGGAGGGAGAGAAGAGAGACACGAGACCAACATGACACCGTTTTTCATTCCCTAGATAACTTCGCCTGCCCGAGCTTTCCTTCGTCACACAGATACAGGAACTGAGACGATTATAAAGGAAAGCTACAACTCTATTTTTGCCTCGGCAGGGTATCGAACCCGAGCCGGCAAAACGGCAAGCTAGTACCCAGCCCTTGAGCTATCCTAGAGGCGAGTTCTGTGTTGAACCAATAATTAATAAAATGTTAACTACCTCCGAAATAATTCTCGTCCAGCGTAGCTTTTTTCCTATCTGCATGCACGTCGAAACACCTCATTTTATGTACCACATCTCAGTACGTCTCGTACACAACACAATTTCTTCCTCCTTATAGATGGACGAGGGATTTGCACCAACAGCGGGCACCGAAGTTGCGACTGCAACGTGCAACAGAGCTCACACATTCCGCACGTGAGCGGCCAGCGCTGGTTGGACCTTCCCCGTGTTTACAGGAGGGACTTTTCCCCTGGCGCTGCGGCGGCGGCGGCGGCGGCGGCGGCGGCGCTGGGCGCTGACGCATCGCCTGCCGCCTGCCGCACGTGCCCGCCCAGATGCGCCGGGCAACGCGCGCCGGCCGCCGGACGTCGACGCGCCGGAAGGGACGTCAGCGCCCGCCGCGGAAACGACACGTGCTCGCGCCTCACGTGCCCGTCGTCACCACTCGTCAGGCGCGCGCTGACGGGCCTGAGAGGTGAGACGGAGCCCGAGCTACTGTTGTGGAGGTGCCGTGTGCTGCTGGGGGCAACGGCAATGCCAATGGAAAGAGCTCTTGCAGGCAACGCAAGTCAGTCACGATTTTCTAATGGTTTAGACACACTTTCTGAAGCAAAACGCCAACGTAACAGACAGGTACTGTTTAGGTGTACATGACTCCGTATCAGTTATCTGCCAATGAATGTATTTCAGCAGAATGTAAAATCCTTATTAAATTCGATATCGATGCACTGAAATCTCACGAAGTCGAGTCGTTTGGATACCTCGGAGAAGTGTCCAGTTTACAAAGGTGTTTAGCAATATTAAGTATAAGTAGAATGCGAAGTAGTAATGACCTTACGAGATTTCGAAAGTATAGGTATGCGATTTTTAACATCTCCAGAGGGCTAGAAGTTCAGGTATAATATGCATGTTCATACAGTATGTCGGTGTGACAGTTACGAACGGAAGCAGAGGAGAGTGATGGCTGCGACCAAACGCAGTGCCCTAAGCGGATCCTCCACATGGCTCTGACAGATTCAGGACGTTGACGCGTATATGACGTGCGTCCTAGCGCACACGTGCAAGTATTCGCACGTGCCAGCGGTCAATCGATACTGGCATGCGCGTACGGATGAACATGATCGTCTCTCGTAAATTCACTCTCATCCTACCCTTTCCCGAACGTTCCATTCCGTTCGCGGTTATTCCCAGTTTTTGAGACGAGTAAAGGTCAGGTAATCACGATTATGAGAACATAGTGGAATGCTAGCATGTCATTAATATTGAACAAATAAGCCGAAAAACATGCAAAAGGAATTGACTGAAAATGCGGAATATCTTAATAAGAAAGCCATTTTTAACGAGTTGTGAAAATTCTAATTAGCCGAATTAATGTATTCAGCTAATTTAACTAAAATCTGCTCCAGACAACCCAATGCTAACATTATCCGAATAGAGTATAAAGACACATCCTCTAAAATTAAACTATCAGAAAGGGAAAACAAGTTGTCGCCAGAGTCGAAAGATAGAAGATTAAGATAGAAACGAAATAATCTGCTATTTTAAATTTCATACATTACGTATCATTCTAGTTGATTTTACGTCATTGTTTCAAATTACTGATTTTAATTCCATACTATTTCGATTACGTGTACGAATATTAACTCATCCTCTGTTATGATTTTTTTTATTTATCAATGCGCATTAAATTCATCATCTTTTGTCTTTTAATTTAAAATAAACAACGTGAGTCTAATAGAATTCTCAAGTTTTATGAATAGCCTATCAATCGATCATAAAATCTATAAATGGAAGCCAAGAACACCAGGAGCGTGACCAATATACCGTAATGGAAACGAAGTTTAAAGCTTATATTGCAACACAATAACATATCGGTTTTTCATTTCGCCTACATTCAGGATCAATGATGTCCAATGAGAGAAAAGCCACTTAAAATACTGAGCTCAATAATTGAAACCTGAATAACAATAGAGACATCGGCGTACACGCAAAAAATCCCCATATTCATAGACGTCTACACAAATAGTAACATTTCTGATGTATTAGAATGTTTTCAGCAATTGTTCCAAGGCAGCCTTATATGTGATATTCCACCATTTAATATTCTCTAACATAATCTCAATATGGCAATTTTTTTGTGAAAACATGTTTCCAATTACCAGTAATAAAATAAACCAACGATGCGAACGAGACGCAGGTAGCTTTTAATATGTTACGGAGCAGTTAAAAATGTCGGGAATTCTAAATGAAAATTACTACATTGCCTCCCCGTATGTCCGGAATTTTACAGTTTATTCTTTCACCGTGCGGCAACCCGCACTCCACATTCGTTTACGTTTGGGAAAGCAAACAGCGCGGGTATTTTTGCGAGGAGGAAGTCTAGGAAATGCATCAGGGCTCCGGGCAGCGCGGCGAGCAACCAGCGGCGGTCCCCAAAGCGCCAGCACAGCACAGGGCAGACGGGTGTGCCAAGAGCAACCTCACGGTATGTTGCCCTATGAATGCAAAAGTCAACACTTTATTATGACTACACTGGTCACGAGTACAGCGCAAAATGCATGAGGAATTAATTAGGTGACATTAGCGTACATTTGTAGTGGCAGACATCTCTGTAATTTGCTTAGCCCGATGAGCTTTCTTGAGAGCTTCCTTGACCAAAGGAAATGCGCCTTCGCGTGACTGCATCTTATTTGTAGTTATACTAATTACTTGTCACTCGTACATTAAAAATGAGTTACTCTACAACAAGGTCCATTTCCGACTCCCGGGTCTGTATATTTAAACGCTTCATTATGCCTTCTCTACCAACTTGTCTTCTCAACCTCCTTGTACTTGAGTACGAAAGTTCTTTTCTGAAAATTGTAGACAATCTTGTTTCGAACAATATGTACACGTCTAACCGGAGAACATTTCAATACGACTGCCTACCCCGCAACATCTTCAAACCTCACGACTACTTCTATCACCAAAGAAGACTATAAAATCGGCGCGTGGTCCTTTCGTCGCCCGATTTCCACCCACCCCCCGACTCCCCCCTTCTGCGCGGGATGCGCCCGGATTCCCGCGCGCGCGGGGCGCAGCGAGCCGAGCAAGTGGCTGGCGGCGCCGGAGGGGATGCTGCGGGGAGCGCTGGCTCCCCTCGCTGCGCCACGGAGGGGAGGTGGGTAATCCCCGCGCGCCGCCCCCGCTCCTCCTCCAGCTCCCCTCCGCCGCCCGCGCTGCTCAGCCGGCCGCGATATGCTGGCGGCCGCCGCCACAAAGCCCGGCACAGCCCACCCGCGCGCCCGCCCGCCCGCCGCCGATCAATCGGGCTTACCGTCACCGCCGCTTAAGACGCTACACGTCGCCCCGGCGACGGCCACGACGACGCCACGACCGGAAGGGAGCGCGCGCTTAAACGGATTCTGTCTGCCGGGGAAAGGAGCTTGCAGCACAGGGTTTTCAATGATTTCGCGACATGCTTGGGGATTTTTTTCGCTGTATTATCGCTGTGAACAAAAGATGTCACCGCGAACCTGACGCGAGAAATATTAAGAATTGGATCACTGGTTTCTACCTATATTGATGAAATGAATACAAAATTGGCTTAACCAAATTATTTGAAGGTAAAGAAGCTTTTCGTTTTTGACAATAATTGATTATTAATTGCTCATATTTATAAATCAAAACTATGATCAGGATGTAACATACAAATGCATTCACAATTCTATTTCTCAAATGAAAACAAGCGTATTGCATAATAAAACACTAGCTAATTATATTCCATATTTATACAAGTTACACATGTATTAAACGAAACGCTTTTGTTCGGTAATATACGATAACTAATAGAAAAGTTAAACCGCTAAGGTGTTTTTCACATTGTAAAATTTCCTGGAAAACACATCGAATCGTTTTCACACGCTTTACGTTTTAAAAAGCTTAGCAACATCCTGTAAACTATACTTCTAAACAGTACACAATAATGAAGATAACGTCTCACACCCACAGGGCGAATAACTTGCACCGTAATCCCGCAACACCGTATTCTCTTCACCGACCCCAGACAGCGACTGCGAACTGCGATAGCAAGAGTAGGAGTGACGACGTCGCGCCAGCCTGCTGCGGTAGAAGTTCATCTTAACGTCAGGCGCACGCACCTCTGCCGCCAGACGGGGCCCGGGTGCTTATCCTACGCGCGGGACGAAGCTTCGGAGAAGCACAGCCAGCGCGCTTGAGCATCCGGCAGCGGCGGCGGAGGAGGCACCAAGGAGGACGGCGGAGGCACAACGGGGAGCGGGATCACTGGTACGAGCAATGCCGGGGGTGACGGGAGGGAGCGTGTGTGCTAGTGGGAGCAGGATTGATAATGAGAGTGAGTTTGACTGATAGAGTGGCTGAGATGGAGAGAATGGGTGTGACGGAGAATGGGTGTGACGGAGAATGGGTGTGACGGAGAATGGGTGTGACGGAGAATGGGTGTGACGAAGAATGGGTGTGACGGAGAATGGGTGTGACGGAGAATGGGTGTGACGGAGAATGGGTGTGACGGAGAGAGCGAATGAGACAGACAGAGCGGGTGGGAAGCAGAGAGCGGAGCTCACCGTGAAAACTGGGTGGGCGGGTGATGGTGGGGTTGACTGTGACAGATTTGGGGTAAGTGTGGAGAAAGGCGACGCGGCGGGGCTGGCACTGTGGTGGGAGCGGAGATGGCGGAGAGAGCTGCGATGGCGGGCGGTGGCGGCGCCGGGAGGGCGTCGCGCCCCTGTCTCCGGCGCGGGATCCGGGCCAGGCTCCGCGGGGGCTGCTGCCGCCGCCGAGGGCAGGGGCGCGCCGCAGGGGGCGCCGGGCGTCTGCGAGGAGGCGGCGCCGCTGGGTCGCGATATTAATGGAGGCGCCTGCGGGTTCATCCGTCTTGGCACCCCCGCCTCGGGGGGCTTGTCTGCAGCCGCCGCCACCGCCCCGCCCCGCCCCCGTCGCAGCGCGCGCGGTAGGCCCGCCCGCACTTGCCAACTTGCGCGGGCCATGGGCGCGGCGACTGGGGGAGGCATTTGTGTTCGAAAGCAGAGACGCTGCTTTAGGATAGACAGTTCAATGAAGAGTAAATGAGCGGGTTTGAAAAGAGAATGGAAATAGAAACGGAAGATACGATTTCCACAATAGTATGATGGAAACAACTTGTTCTAGTGCAATCTTACACATTCATGAATACGAGATGGCATAGAACAGATCAATAGTACATAACTTCCTATATATTTCTCCACTTTACATGATTCACATGAAAAGAGAGAGTCGCCTTCAAAAATGCAATATAAGGAAGGGACGTAATGGCCAGCAAAGACGTCACATAATACACTATTTCAGTCACATTTGACAGACGTTAAAAAATAATGGGATACAGTAAAGTTACAGAACAATAATTACAAGGTTACAAAGTTACAAGGTACAATCAGTGTTTACTCTACGTAAAATGAAGAGAGGTCCATGGAAGAGCTGACCCCTGTTAGAAACTAGCGGCGGGAGGCAACGGGTACAGTGATACTGAGGGTGAGAGAAGCAAGAGAGACAACCTGCTGAACTAAAGCAGAGAGGACTACGAGACATCGTGGGTTTCACGTACTAATGTCAGCGGAGGTTGCACCAAATTTGTGCCGCTGCCGCTACTGCTTCTACCAGCTCCCACAGGCACCCTGTGGCGAGGCGGTCTCCTGACAATCAAAGCCATGAAGCTTTGCCTCTGGTTTAGCGGTGATAAAGCGCGGCGATAAGTATTACATGATTAATTATGACTTCATAGATATAATTTTATAAAGCAGTTCTTCGACCAAAAAGCTTCCTTGAGGTGCAACTAGAATGTTTTAGGACGTTAGACTTACTTTTTAGAGAAGAAAGCAAAAATAATTTGTGTTTGCATCAAAATATCAGCCATGTCATTCATTAGCCTATTCATTAATATAGAAATGTTGACTGCTTATTGACTGGTGTTGACTTAATGTTGACTGGTGATTAAATGCACCAAATATTTTAAATTTCTATTTGAAATTATTTTTTAAAGCCACTTTAAAAAACTTATTACTTTTAGGGCATGCACAGCGTGTAAAAAGTTCAGTTTTTAGCGTAGTGATAAAAGTGAGACAATGACAAATTTTCATATAAAACTGAATGTAACAAAGAAAACAAGATTCCTTGGGTCAGACCACTTCAGCTACTACTGAATGTAATATAACACAGTACTAAACTAAGTGATTTGATTATTTCAATTAAAAAATTGCCGTTTTCCGGCGTACGAAGAATCGTAAGACGAGAAATTAATAAAAGGAAAGTTAGTTAAGCTGCCTAAAAATAGTGTATGGCACATGTGGTAACAGTGATTTATTTTGCTCGTAAGATTGCTCAGCCTAATCAGCCTCGGATCTCAATATTCCCTACTCGCAAAATAAAATGTCACTTTTATTACTCTTGTCATGACAATTGTGAACTTTCAAACTTCCCAATAATATTACGTAGCTCTCGTTATTCTTGTATTAACGTCATTTCTACATTATTACAATTGAGTTACATTCTACTACCCATTTCAAAACTAAATAAATCAAGCTAACATACCAACTCGCGGAAACGCACGACCATGGTTAAATTTAATAGAACTATGAGTATAGTTCTTGGTGCAACGGACTAACGCTGAACTACGGTCAAACACTGGCTCTGCAAATGAACAGAAACAGAGCCCCGCGGGGGAAAGGGGGAGGGGGGAAGGCGCGCCGTGTACCGCTGCAGGCGAAGTTCCCGTGGCATTCCTCCTCCGCAGTTGGCTCGCGGCTTCAAAGCAATCAGCGATCCGGACACGAAGTTGGTCGGGCGGCCAAAGCCAGCCGGCGGCCTTAACGTAACTCAAGACTCCCCGCGAGTGCTGTACACCGAGGCTCGTTCTCCGGACGCAGGGAGTGGAGGCAGCAGGAGGGAGTTGGGACAGAGGAGCAGGAAGACCTGGAGGTAGTGCACGAAGCGCAATCAAATTACCAGTGCACGAGAGAGAATCCTTCCAGGTCTTATATTGCAGCAACAGTAATGAAGAAATACCAGACGATGTCGGCACTTAGTATGTTGTTCACGTTTAATGAAACAAATAAGAGAAATTGAGTCCACACGTTATTATCAATAACGTATCTTAATTTAATAACAGGACAATACTAAGATTATTTCTATGCAGTAAAAATTTCGTTATTTCATAGCTCACATTTCATGCACCCCTAAATACCAAGTAAACCCGTTGTTGCCCTAAATTCATTTATTGTCTCAAGGACATTGCAAATTGCCCAATTGCACTAACAATAACATTTAAAATATTTTGGTGTATTCATGAATGAAATATATATGAATATGTTGACTGCCTAAGGACATTGAAATTTCAATACAAATTAATTACATGTTTTACACTGACCACATGTTTTACACTGTTCAAATATAGTGGTAATGGAGCAGTTAATGAAACAACAATAGTGGTAAAATATTGGTTCATGACAGTGAGGCCGGAGCCCGAGTGAGAGAGGGAATGGCGGACCGACGCAGCTATCAAGTCGAAGCTCCAGAGGCAAGAGTAGCAACGGCAAACGGGTAGCAGCGAAAGTGGGTGGCGGCGGGAGCGGCGACGCACAGCGACGCCCAAGTTATTTTCCGGTCCGTGCAGGCGCGCGCCTGCCGCCGCCGCCGCCGCCGCCGCCGCCGCCGCCGCCGCTGGAGTTTACGAGGCACCGCGGCTCCGTCATGCGCCATTTTCCTAATGGCGGTCGCTATTTCAAGCGGCGGCGGCAGCGGGGGTGGCGACGTCGAGGCGTGGGCGGGGCGGGGCGGGCGGGGCGGGGCGGGCGGGGCGGCGGGGCGGGCGGGGCGGGCGGGGCGGGCGGGGCGGGCGGGGCGGGCGGGGCGGGCGGGGGCGGGCGGGCGGGGCGGGCGGGGCGGGACGGGAGGGGCGTGGGCGGGCGGGGTGGGCAGGGCGCGGATTCGGCCGCGCGTCGCGCCGAGACGCAGCGCCGCGCCGCCGCCCACAACCACGGGCCGGCACGCGCGCGCCGCAACGACGGCGACGGAGGCGAGGAACCGCTAAAATAGCGCTTGCGTGCAGACGGACTTTCCCTTGCTCCGCACATTCTCCACAAATTAGTGATTTTGATTTAATTCTCCCGAAAGTAGAAAATTATAGACTGGCGAGGTATCAAAAAAAAATTATGCAGGTTTTCTAGCACAAAAGATTCAAGTTTCAGTCTTCACTGACCAACCGAATGTTGTTTTTCTCTCCAGCAGAATTCGTAAAACAGTGATAACGATCATACTTGATTACTTGATTTTTTACACAGCAAGTGATGATGATCGCGTCTCGAATTCTCTGTAGTGGCTAATGGAATGAAACATGCTCTTCCTCCTTTATTATGTTTAACACGTTCCATTCACGAACGATTTAATTCATAAATTAATTAAAAATTTGAAGTTAAAATTGTGCTAATACCCCTTCTAAGAAATAATTCTGGACGTATTGCATTCACGGAACGTCTAATACTAACCAGCTTTCTGAAAGCTCAGTCGAGTTGATGCAGCCGTGCTTCTTCGAACACTGGTCGCATCTGACGGGGTCCAACTCGCACGTGCGCGCCGCGCCTCGCCACGCCATGCCAGCTGGCGCACGCCTCCGCGTAAGGCACCACGTGTGCAAACGGCGCGGTCAAGGAGGTGGAGTGTCTTACGCAACGCGACAGGAACGGAACGGAGCGGCGCACGCATGCACCCCGCCGCGGTGGCCGTCCAGCGCCGAGCCGCCTAATGAGGCATTAAATCGCCGACGGACGCTCCGAGAACACTCTTATTGCCGCCCATCGAGGCCGTGTAGC
The DNA here is from genome assembly GCA_031308135.1 of Acheta domesticus. Classification (NCBI taxonomy): domain Eukaryota; kingdom Metazoa; phylum Arthropoda; class Insecta; order Orthoptera; family Gryllidae; genus Acheta; species Acheta domesticus. The sequence continues at coordinate 115,381,893 of JAHLJT010009436.1, forward strand.
AGGCGCGACGGCCTTGCGACACGCGGCGCGGAGCGGCGTCTCGCAGTCACAGCCGCTCTGGTTCTAGAACGTCTCTCCTGGGGCGGCGAACGAGGCCTCCAGGGGACGGTCCTCGCCGTGGGAAAAAGTGGGCGATTGCACACTCTTCTATTCAGAACAATGATTCCCGATGATGGAAATATCTCAGTTGTCAGAAGAAAATTTAAATATTCTGAACACAAAAATGAAAATGAAGTATCAATCAATTCAATGAGCGATCACCTTTCAAAATTATTCTTTCCTTCCTAATGAAAAAAGAAGACATTGTACGATACTTTCACATTTATATAAAAATAAAATGATTAAAAAAATGAATAGCTACTTTCTGCAATGTGCTTGGGCATCGACAAATAAGTTGTCTTATTTGAGGTCTTCATGAAACAATTACGAAGTTTACCAACGCAAAATATCATCATACCTAAGTATGTATCAAAAAATTACAATTGATCTGATACCCATAGCTTTATTACGATATTTCTCATTCTAATATATCATTTAAAAACACGACTATCTCCTGGAAAGAAATGAAATCTAACTGTAGTGTAAAAGAAATTAATTTTATTTATATCCCCGCCAAGCTCCATTAGTTCTAATTTTTAGGGATGGCCATAAAACAAAAACGTTGTCAGAATTACATTCGGAAAACCGTTTATTAAAAATGGCTATTATTTTCCGAAATGAAAGAACACGGCGAATTAAAAGAGTTTTGAAGCACATTTGCCTATTTACGTGGCTGCTGCATGTGATTGGTGGAGAAATTAACTCTGTACTCCGATGTAATGAACAGCAATCACTGGAAGCTCGTAGTTCAACCATAATTGTAGTTAAGCCCTGTGGATTTGCATTATAAAAATTACACAGACTCAAAAGCTAGTAAATCGATAACCAACAGCCATGCAGTAGCTAACAGCCACTAAACTGCCATATCAAAAAGTTATATGTTTATAATTACCCATAAATATGATGATTAGAGTTCAGACTATTTATTGGCACACTGGATTACTACAGGATTAGAGTCCAATAAAAGCCATTAATACATCACAGGGATGCAATCATTATTTGCAGACTGGACACGACCTCGTCTATATAAAAGCAACATTAAACAGAGAAAGCGTCAGCTTTGAAGAGCCAGAGAACAGAGGGTCACAATCTCTGAAATCGTATTCTGGCAAAGAAAACCAGGCCAAGATTCTCGAGTTGCTACAACAGTGGATTGAAAAGAACGTCGTTCCGCGAAACAGCGCCGCTTGGCTCGCCGCGCAGAGAGACCCCTTTGACGCGGACGCCCCCGTAAACGCACGCGTGACTTTACGACGGACCTGGCCGCCCTCATCCCGCAGGCTGTGGACGCGACTGCGGCCGTAAAGTGGTGGGTGCGGGCGGGGGGAGCGTGTGGGGGGTGCGGACGGGTGGGTTGAGGGGAGGGGATCGGGGTGTGGGAAGAGCACTGGCAGGGCGCAGGCGGGCCGTGAGCGGGCGGGAAGCGGGCGGGAAGCGGTCGGGAAGCGGTCGGGAAGCGGGCGGGAAGCGGGCGGGAAGCGGCGGGAAGCGGGCGGGAAGCGGGCGGGAAGCGGGCGGGAAGCGGGCGGGAAGCGGGCAGGGCGCTGGGGAGTTTTAGGCTGGGTGCTGACGGACAGCCGGCGGGGAGCGGGCCAGACGGGGTGGGGCGAGGCAGGACGAGGCGTGGCGGGGCGAGGGGGAACAAGAGTGGTGGGGCCATGCGGGTCAGGACGGAGTAGGGGTGTGCATGGGCGCGATGGAAGGGGAAGAGAGGGGCGCGACGGCATCGCGAAGGAGGAGTGGAGTGAGCGGGGGGAGCAGGCGGGGGAGCAGTCGAAGGCAAACAGGAAATTCCCTTCCCACCCCGCCCCTGCCCACCCCCGCGGGACTGCGTAGCGCCACTCGCCGCCGCCGCCGCCGCCGCCACGCAGCCCTGACGATCGACAGCGCGCGTTCAGAGCTCCCGAATGGCACGGGCACCTCCTCACGACGCGGGGGAGGCGGGGGAAAGTGGAAAAAGGGCAGCGATGTTGAGGTAGGAAACCCCAATGATAAAATGCGGAAGGTACAAAAAGGCAGGAGCTAGAGATACACGAAAGTCACGAGATTGGAAATACACAATGTAGAATGAGGAGCGAACAGAGGTATCTAACAAGTTTGTGACACAATGCTAGAACGTATTAAAAGACCGCGGATGACTAATTTCAATGACTGCGATTCATGAGGAGGCAAAAAAGAACTAATTGAGTCTATTTAAAATATTTGATTAAAATACTCTAACAAGGAATTATTTACCAACACAACAGAGCAAAATGTAACCAAAAAGAATAATAAAAATGATAACCTAAATATTTAAAAAAAAAACTATTCAAATGCATACATTTACAAAACATTACTTCAATTTCCAAATCATCCCTGGACAGTTAAAAACACACAATGAATAGAATTGCGGCACACAGCACTGTGATTTTCTAGTCAATGGCTTAATTCTACGTATGGTTCATTAAATTAAAAAAAAAATATACAAATATTTGAAGTAATAAAACTCAGTTGCTTTTCAGTTATTGGTCAAATACTTATATTGCACAAGAAAATTCGCTGGGAAAAGCTGGACGATGTGGCCGAGAACCGCACTGTCGGGAAAAGAGCGCTGGGAGAAGCCGGGAAGTGGATGTTTAGGGGGCGCAGCAACAGTTCAACGAGAGCGCGTCGAGTCCTCGCAGCGCGGATCCCCCGGCCACTCAGGCGTCGTCACCGCTGCGTCTGAGTGCGTCTCTAAGAAAATACACAGGCGCCCGTCGCGCCCATACCAACAACACCCTCGCACCGGCACTCCCGGTCGCTTCCCTTCTGCTTCGTACTTTACAGCTTCCCGTTCACTCCCTCGCTCGATACTTCCCTTCCTCTTCCCCCTCATTCTTTTCCATTATCCACGCTTCCCCCCTCCGGCCGCCGCTCCCACCAGGCATGATATGTCAAAAAGAGAGACATCCATCGCCGCCCGTTCGCGTTTCCAGAACATTCTGCCCGTCGGTGGTATTGTTTCCGCGGCAGGAAATGGACGGGTGACGTTGTTTCCGGAAGTTGTCAATCCAACGTCGAGTAAATGTGTTCCCTTCGGAGCAGAAAATCGAATTTCTTTTTTGGGTACACTGATACAGTTAATGTACAATAGGAAACAATGTTTCCACAGGATTGTGAAGCCCAAAGCGGATTTACAGATGTAGGGCAATGATATGTTTTCATTTCGTAGAATTATCATAATAACTATAATTGCAAATACCATCTGCTATAGAAGCAGGTGTTAATGAATAGGTTGCCACAATGTCAATGGGTTTGGTGTTTTTAACAAGTTAATTCTATGTAAATTAATTTATACTTATTTGCGCATTAAATTGAGACAAAAACTCGCAAGTAGACCACAAATATCAATAATTTTCCCTTATTGAAGCTATTTAACGAACTAGGTTCGACTTTACATGCGATTAATTCAAAATTGAGCTGACTGACTGCAACGTTTTCATCTACAATAAAATTAATGTAAAAATGAATTAACCGTACTTATGAGAATTATTTTAACAGACACATACATGTGCTTTAAATATTATTGTGCTCGAATCCGTTTAATTAGACCAAAGCTTCTCCAACCTGCATGAGAAATGTTTTTCAAGTAGATCTCTGTAGTACAACACGAATCGAATTAACCCGTATTCTTACTTTTAAAATGACACATAACAAATAGAATATCGTATTGACCTATCATTTCCTTTACTCGGGCTGGCAACCAATACAGTTCACCAGCAAGCCAGTGGAAAGCGAACGCGACTGCGCTGTAAGCCAGCGAGAATTGGCGCGGGCCGGGTGGCGCGCGGGACGGCGCGCGGGGCGGGGAGCCCCAGCACAACGCTGGCAGCGCTGCAAATATTTGCGCACCGAATAGGGGCTTGATTGTTATTGCGGGAATTAATTTCATTGTGCACAGTGCGCTCGGCGTATTGAGTGGCGCAAGCGCAAATTGTATTTAGGAACGCGTGGACCTCGGGGAGCGGTGGGCCCGCGGGGGACGAAAGGGCGGGCGGATTGGCCGGCGCAGGGAGCAGCGGAGGGAGAGCACAGCGCCGCGTTCCGATGAACGGCGGAACTATTCGGATTCAACTGTTCGCTGCGGCTGCGACTACGGCACAGAGCTCCCACGTAGCTCTTCTCTGCAGGTATTAGAGCTGTCTTGTTTCATTTTTAACTAAAGGGCCCTATACACCTTCAAACGGGACTTACAAACTTGGCTCGCGAAGGTTGTAAACCTGTCGCCGACGTTTTGTTGCAAAGGTTGTTCCACTGTGGTAACAACACAAAGAACGCGAATAACGCGTGTAGCGGAGAATTCGTAACCGGCGAGAGCCGTGTCTACAAGCGCCGTCTGAAGAGCCCTTTACCTTGTGTCCCGAACATAACCTATGCTGTGGGATGAGGTCTTTCAGAGTGCAAAATAGATTGACATTGAAAGATTTTTGTTATTTAATTTAATCTAAAAATTACTGCTTGTATAATTGTTTTTACAAGGTGTTGAACAAAAGGTTTAACAAAAACTTCATAAAGTTATGAGTACTAATTTGTAACAAAAACATAAATATTTTTGTTTGTTACGTTCGAAAGTAAATAAATAATACATTGGCCTTATTTCCTACTGAATACAATTGTGGATCAATCGGTCGAAAATGCACATCTACACAGGTCTAAATAAAATATGGTTGATAATGATGTGTCGTTATAATCGGAAAAGAAAGATTGCAGAAACATTACATATTGCTTTTCGCACAAGCGGCACCGCATTTCGTTCTAAAATAAAGTAAAATTGAGTGATAATGAAGAAGCTAATTGAATTTACGGTTACGATAACCTTCTAATCTTATATCAAGTCCCAACTAGTTTTTCGTGACATCACCACCATTTTACCAAAACTCATCGAGAAGAACTCGAGAGTTTTTTTTCCTCACCCGCAGGTAGGAGGTTCCCCACACAATCTATTGTAATTATTGTAAATGGAACACGACAAATGTATTTTTAACTATTATACCAAAAGGATTATTTACGATACATTTCTGGGAACACAAAGGCGTGAAAAACAAACAACTTAAATGTCATAACTTACTATTAAGCAAAATAAAAAAACAAACTGCATATAGATCACAAAGCTAAACAAATATTTGCAACAAGTTCACGAATTTGGTACCATGCCATCTACCTGTTGGCCGGTTTTTGATTCCCAGAATCTCAAAAGGTTAATCGAATATCTGACAGTAAAAGCTTTCGAAGAGATCGTAAATCACTTAAAATGAAATCAATGTAAATATATACACTGGAGAATAAACGGAGTTGTTTGCAGTTTGCCTGTTAGTCTAAGAGGTATGACTTAAGTACTACTTAGTGCCTATTACAAATAGGTTTGCATTATGATTCATCCTTTCTAATAATATCGTTCACAAAAAGTAAGAACACTGAAGAAAAAATAACCTCCTAAATTGGAATTTACAGGAAACCAGATAAATGGATTTTACAGAACATGTTGGAACGCCATTGACAATGTACCTTTTAACTAATGAATTACAAAAAAATCAATTGCTAATGATTCAGGATCATTAAAACGTCACATTAAATTATAGTATTAATAAAATTTAATGACATACATATTTCGAAGCGTGGCTTCGTTCCAATTTTGAATATTGATATTCATACGCCTGGCGTGTATATGTTTTCCAAAAATATCATAATCAGTTCACACACGTGCCGCATTTCTGTTACACCTATCACGAATGACTATTGACCGATTTAAATATGATGAATTCTTTTCGTTCATCAACTGTGACGCAGATATCCAATCGCGAGCTTCAACCCCCAAAGATTACAGTTGTAACGCACCTCCTGACTGGATAACAGCGTCCAGCTGATAATCTGTCACAAGTCACTATATTTACATCGGACAATACTTTCTACTCGAAGCGCTTGAGGGTGAGCAGGGGCCGAACGCAACCCGTCACACTCGCCCACAGCGCGGGCGGCCGAGCGACGACCCAAGCACTCCGGACTCATTTGCATTCCCACCAAATGAGCGCATTCCACGAGCTGTAAGGCGACGCTATTTCGAAACTCGAGAAAACGTTAAACACCGCACCGGCCCAAAAGACGTTGTGGCGCAATATATCAACCGCGAAGAAGTCATCACAACACAAGAGGATCGCATTTCACTTGTAAAGTGAACCCACCGCTTCTCCCGAGCGACGTGTTTCACGAAACTTAACGATTCCGAGAAAAGCGGAAACGGCGGAAGCGAGTTGCGTAACGCGACGACACCTTTCTGGAAGGCGACCGCGTCGTGGCGCGGCGCGGCGCGGCGCGGCCGTTCCGAGCAGCGGCCGGGCGCTGGCCCGCTTCCCCGGGTCTTCCTGCCGTTTCCGCAGCCTTCCGTGCGCCTGGCCACCGCTTCCGCGCGACGGGCGGCGAATTCGCCGAGCGCGTGCAGGCAGGCGGTAGTGGTGGCAAGCAGCGGCGGTCACCACAAGCAGGTGGAAGCGGTGGCCCTCGCGAAGATAATGGTTTGGCGCGCGGTAAACAGCGAAACTTTCTTGCGAACTCACTTCAGTTCCAGTCATGCTTGCATGAGTGGTTATAGTGCAGTCAACGGGGTGTCCTAGAAATATTTTGAAAAGCAGTTACCCAGAAAGTTAGTATAACAAATTATGTCAGAGACCTAGCTTTAGTTTCTAGTAGTATCATGCAAGTACATAGATTTTTCCGCTATTCTTGGCGATATTTAAAATTGTTAAGGGGTGATACTGAAGAAGTTAAGGACACAGCAGAGTAGTCTTGGGGATCGTTGCTGTGAAACTGTATTCCATGTACCGCACAAAGCCGTATCTTCCGTATATTTTCACTCGCTTAATTACATTCACGTAAATTAACGATGAATTATCTATCTACCCAGTTTTACAAATACATGCTACAATGGTGGAGTCTCAGTGTTGTTTAGCCAACTCCGGGACGCACAATAGTGGTGATGGAAATGGAATCTGCAACGCAATCTGCCTGAAGACAATAGTAGCCCAGGCGATGGAAGCAGAGGTGTCGGGAGAGCGTTCGTGATAAGACAGTGGTGGCTTCCTTTTTCCTGCGGAACGCGCGGCGACCGCGACTTGAAGCGGGAGGGCGAATGGCATGGCGGGGAGGGGAGAAGCGGGGAGAGGGCGGACGGGGCGCGGGGAAGGGGGGGCAACGAGAGTGCGTGAGCGGGGGTGCGTGCGTTGCGTGGCAACACCCCCGAGCGCGCCAACGCCAGAGTGCGACGGCGGGCGGTCGCGAGCCACACCCAAACCGTCCCGTCCCCCGCCGTCTCCTCCCTCCCACCCTGTTCTTCTCAGCCGCCCCCAGACGAGACTTTGCAAAGCGAGCGGCAACCGCATGAAAAGCAGGCTGTAAAAGAGGGCGTCGATTGTACCCTTGATAGAGTGTGCTGCCAGCAACTTCCGAACTAGAGTGCTACGGTTAAAGCTTTGTCGAAAACACAAACGAGGGGACGTAAGAAAAAATTGAAAGCAGAAATGAAGGTACGAGAATAAATATTTTTAATAAGGTACAGATACAAAATAAGAACTTCAATTGATTCCGCTGAATAATTTAAATATCAAGATGCTTTTCTTTCTATGCCGCCGTTTAATGAGGTCATCTCAATTCAGCATCACACCAACTTTCACTGAGATTGTCTGTGGAGGACATGCTTTCGCCATTCTGACTCTCGGTACTTACGTCTATTGCAATGAAATCTATTTACAGAATTCACATGAGAGGCAATGAACTAAATATACTGCTTGTACTTTAGAACCGATCAATAATATTAACAATAAATATTCTATGAACCAATTGCAAAAAAGTTTTACTCGGTTTTCCAATAAACAATAATATAGTCGAAAGACAAGAAAGAAAGAAAGAAAGAAAAGAAAGTTTCCATTTGTCAAGTAACCTCTCAGAAATTCCGAAGGTATCAAAATTCACAGTCGGAGTGTCCTTCGGTCTGTGGAGCGTGAGGCGGCGCGCAGCGGCGTGCGCCAGAGGGTTTCCCCGCGCCCCGTGCCGCCGTCGCGCCGCCCAACCACACGCGGTCGATACACGCGCGCCTCGCGGGATTTCTACGGATCGCACGCCAATGAACGGACGTCGCATTCAACCCACTCGATACACATCCAACGCCCAGCAGAATACGCGGAAGACACAAGGCTCTCCCTGACGAAACTTCTAAATAAGCTTAAGTCTTCTTAATTGTAAGGTCCTTGTTTACTATCCGGATGAGTTTCTTTCAAACAGTTTAATACTATCTTTTAATGTTCTATTCAATGTTGTAATGTTGTGCATAATATATTTATCTGTAAAATTAATGTTTAGTGTATATCAGCTCATAATTTTGTAATATATTCCTTCACAATTTGAAGTACACACACTATAAACACAATATTGTAAACGAGCTTAGGTATTTTTTTCAATTACCATTTCAGTTTCTGAATTTAATATTTTCTCCGATGAAATTGTAAAACAGAATACATTTCGATTTAATACATGAAATATCTCAGTAATCAACCCGTAAAATCCAATATCACAACCTACCTCTCGTACACAAATATGATATAGCAAAATGAAGTCCTTATAGAAACACCAACTACTAATGGTTTATATATGATCGAAAAATATTTACTTCCAGCTACTTAAAGGAGTTCTCGGCCAAACCGACGCTCGCCGTAGTGTCAAGAGTGCCGCAGTCTATTGGCTGGCGGGTCGATAGTCGAAGGTGCACGTGCCTCAGCGAGGGGAGCGCTGCAATCGCGAGATTGAATCCTCCCCTGGGCAGCCCGTCACCACTGCCGCTCGCTTCCTCCCCCTCCCCCTCCCGCGCGGCCACGCGCATTTCGTCACGGCACCAGCGGCACGTGACTGGGGAATCCCCGCTCACACCACCGCTCCCAATTCTTACAAGAAAATTTTGAAGTACATTGCCTCAACGATTCCTTGAAGACAAAACAAATCCTAATTAAAGTAACCTGCATGTGTCCATCAGATATTTACACACAGTTTTCAAGTTCATCATTCGGTGTCATTCGTCACATCCACACCTACTAGTGATGAACTAATAACTTTCTACCCGGATCCTTTCAAACAAGAATCATAAATGTTCAACCCACAAAAATTTACAAACGCAAAATAAAGTTGGAATATGCTCACTGTAAGGATTCATTGAAATTCTTCACAATTTACTGATAAGATCTAACGACGCTGAGGAAATATTGCAAGGACGCGAGTATTTGGGGGGTAGTTCAAAATAAAATCACAATGTCTACTTTTCCTAGCAAAACACGGTAAGATGCGACGGTATGGACAACAGTAAAAAGCATTGAACATAATATGTAACATAGATTATTGAATCTCTATAGTTTACTATTAACAAATGATATGAAGAGATGAAATGACATTAAAAAATTCTATTCCTTCACCGAATTTTCACGTAAACTTACCAATTCCACGAGAACTTAATTGAATGTCTATTTAATGGAATAATTATGTTCATAGAACTATTTCAGAAAGGCGCTTTTAATTCAAATAATGAATTGTAAATAAGGAAAAATATATTATGCCTCTACCTATAATGGTGGCTAAATATTGTGATGAAAATCAGGTACGGTCAATTTCCAATATTATCCGCCATAGAAGTTATCACTCTTCCAGTAGCATTACTGGCAAGACAACAGAGATGGCATGGGCTGCTCAGAAGAGAGTTTAAATCTCTTGAACTGTTTCCGATTCGCATCGGCTTTGGAAACAATGTCTTAACGTGGAATACGCGCTGTCTTCAGTAACGTCAGGATGAAGTCACCTGGCAAAAGAGAAAAACTTGCATGGTTTCAGCATTTTATCTCCATTCGCGATCCGTCTGTTCAAAATAACTAACGTGATATCAATGCCTTTGTATCACAAAATGATCGACTACGGATCCCCCTGTTTCTTCACAGACACTTCCGAATATTTTAACACTTTTTACCACTTTTAACCAGCGAAAATCATTGCTGTCATCCATGAATTCTACGGTATTATACACTGTGAATGTACAAAGTAAGGTCTCATAAATCACTATGTGACAAGCTCTTTTTTTGTTCGGCTTCGCACGCACAATGTGAAGGTAAACCACTGAATAAACAAGAAAAAATTAAAACTAATAATCAGTACACGAATCCTAAGCTCACACATCACAAAACAGTATTTAAAAAACCGAGATGACACAAAATATACGATTACTTCTCCTTCCAAAAAGTCTCAAAAAAGCGGGAAGTGTTTCAACACCTCGAGCGTGGACTTGGCGCCGCCTTCACCTCCCTCCTAAACTTTTCATTTCGACGAGTCCGCTCGAGTCCCCTCGTGCGTAAACGCTCTTCTTGAGAGTCCATTCGGCGACTGCGTGCGGAAGAACGCGGCTGCGGCAGAAGCTGCCGAGCGGGCGCGACAGCCACGCCCTCCCCCATCCCCCACCGAATCGCATTACGCGCCCCTCCCGCATTCAAAACGCGCTTCCCGGCGCTCTGCGCCCCTCCGCCACACCCTGGCCCGACACGGGCCCGAGGGCGAGCACAGCACCAACACCAACCATCATTTTTAATAGTTATTTATGCACCAAGGCCGTTGTAAGGGTTCGAATGATCGAGCGGTAACAAAACGCCCGGAGTCATTAAAACCAATTCGCCGGTGATGCCTACATAATTTTATTTTTTACCTAATATTATTGACTCGGATTTACTTATTTACTGATTAATTAGATGTTAACTTGACTAGGTTTGTCTTTTCATATTATCGTGCCATAATTCCCTTACTAATTCCCTCCGTCACGGAACTTGTAGCACCATTCAACCGTTTTCATTTTTCCCTCGTAACCACGGTCCTCTCTATCCAGGTAACTTATGCAGCGTCCTATATCGAACTCCGTATCTAAGGCAATAACAAGCTATAACGTATCAGCAAAAAAGTAAAATAATAAAGCAAGAAATGTATAACCGATTGGTTAAGTCGTAATTTTAAAGAAGTAGCAATACTCTACTTCAGTGATTTGTAGGCAGTTATCAAAAATTGTGATTATAAAAACGACTCTGCAAAATAAAAATTGAATTCCTTTAGGACTTTATGACAATATATTTTAACGATAAATTCTCCCATTTTATTTTGTATTGTGTGCTCATAGAATTTATTCATTTGCAGTATAAAAGAGAAAGTAGCGAGCGTTCTCCGAGTAGCATTTCAGTGCAAAATAAACATTTAAAACAAACAAGTCCTTTAAAAAAACTTTTGATTTAACATGAATATGTCGAAGATTATTAGTTTCCGGTGACAGCGTTTACTTCTGCATTTTAAAAATTCTTTTTGATTTGAATCGCATACTTAGAAATCACATTAAATACGCTTTCCGCGAGTCATCTCGAGCCCACTGCCGCCGCGTGCTCGCGTCACACGCAACGCACAGGTGAGGAGGCGCGCCGATTAAATTCTAGCGTCATCGGCATTCTGCGCGCGCAGCGAGGCCTCCGCCGCGGGCTGCGCCTAACGCGACACCTGCGCGCCCCTCGCGCGGCGGGGCGTGGCGTGGAGCGGTGGCGGGGGCGGGGTAATGCGCAGACGATGGGGCGGCGGCGGCGGCGGCGGCGGAGTGCAGGCATCCGTTAGCCCTTGCGCCGCAGCCACTTGGAGGAAAGTCAGCGCCCTCCGCAATGTGCGCGGCATTTCTAGGAGGAGCAGAGCAGGATGTGAAGACGGAAGAGCGAGAAATGTCAGACGGGGAACAGGAAACTGTTGGGAACGCTTTTTAATACGGACACAACGATAAGGTTACTTTTAGACATGAATGATACGCTTCACAACTAAATATATCTACAGCGTTTACTGAGTTTATTTTAATTTTTTGACAAAAAATTAGCTCACAAATAAATAAGATTAATAGGGATCATAGTTACATGAAATTTCCACAACAGTATAAAAAATAACTTTAAAAAATGGCATCCCTTGAGATAATTTTTATGGGTATGATTTCTAATTAGGTTTAGCACAGAAGATCAAAACAACAGTCAACTAATTTGTTGCCACACGCTTTTTGTTTTCCATTCTGATATCGCCGTAAATAAGTTTACTCAAGTAACTAATCCAGCTTCCTGCAATCACAATATAACTCTAGGTAAGAATGACCTTCTTCCCACCTATGATCGAAAACAAAGCACTCCTTCAAACAAGCCAACAATCCATCCAACCTTCCCACAACCATCTCCGTCCCCCACAACGCCGAACACATCGTCCTTCATCTTGGCGGCCCCGCGCCGTCCACCCACCGCCCTCCCGCTCTTTCTTATGCAAAATGGCAGGGGTGGGGTGTCTGACGCCCCATGGCGCCCCCTAGCGGGCGGGCGCATATCTCAGCGCGGCGCGGAGCGACGCGGCGCGGAGCCGAGAGGCGCGGGCGCGGCGCGCGCGGGCCTCCGTTTGCACGAGCGGCTCGACTCCTTCCGCGGGTAATGCTGCCACTAAATCACGCCGGGGGTACCGGGGCGAGCTCCTCCGAGGAACAGCACGTGCTGAGGGGAGCGTCCCCTCCGGCCAGCCCCTTCTCCACCCCACGTCCTCCACCTCCTTCTCCTCCTCCTCCTCCTCCTCCAACAGAAAATTCGCGCGAGGATGACTGGGCGCGGGAGGATCCCGGCGCGCAAGAGGGTGAGTTATGGCCGCGGAGACGGAACTACTTTTGTCCCCTAATACGATGCGTTTCCCTATATTACCGCGCCGACGCAAACGATCCTTCATCCGACGGCTTTTCGTGACGTCCGATCGGATGCTGACGCGGTGTAGACGAGGGTGTTACGTCTTCCCAGTCGCGGAGGGGTCGAATCCAAGGCGAATTGTGTTTTCGGGAAGGCATTCAATTTCGAAATCTTATAAGAGCGACAAAATTGCTAGCATATTGGAAACATTGTCCGAATCAAAGATCTGAAATAGTAATACCTGTCAGTTCACGTTAGACCAATTATGTACATATTGCCTAGCTTTCCCATGGTAATGTCTAAGAAAGTTGTTATAAAGTTATGGACAGAATTACGAGAATTCCATCTTTGTCAACACACTTGTCAAATACTGTAAGTATATCCCTCTAAATTGAAACGTGTTTCCTACACGAGATACTCTAGTCAAAGTTTCAGATTAACGAGTGCACAATACTTCTGCTGATAAATCGAAATCATTACCTTCCTTCAAAAATTCTGTGTCAAGAATTGTCTATCTCAAGCATTAATCTCCTAGTGTTACATAATTATCTATTACATAGGGCATGAAAAAAATGATAGTGAATGGTGTTTTCTACTGGATTTCTAAATAATTTATGTGCGTGGATCTTTTTATGATCATGCGACCACAAGGTAAGTGTTAGATGTCTTAACAGACGGCACTTAATCCGGAAGCGTGAAGTATCAACATCTAAAAAATTATCTCAGATAATCTCAAAACGACGTATGTCAAAGATCATGTTGGTTCATTTTTTGATTTTTCTATTTTTATTTTCTTTTTACAATTATTCATTTTCTTAACATTCATGATGCCATTTTCTTAACGAATTGTTTCCAGTTGGCTGCCAGAAGTTCAAAACAGCCCAGCATCAACTGCACATCTCGGCGTAAGATGGTCCATTACTTTGTTATTTTTTAGCTTGCCACAAATAACTGCTAGCTTTTCATCAGTGGTAAGTCGATCCGCGCACGATATACGTGTTCGCCAGGTGCGCGCAGATCTCACCATCATCAACATGACATTGCAGATCAATGCCATGCTCGACGTCACAGCGTGTGCCTTAAATTCACAGTGTTGTCTTCCGCTTTCCTATTTTTATGGATTCGGGTTCGCTATTCGCATTTCTTCTGCTTCTGCTCCTCCAGGCGGCGCAGTTTGGCCTCCATCTCCCGCTCCGCCTGGTCCCGCATCCTCTGCAGCTGCCGCTCGTGCTGCTCCTTGACGCGCAGCAGGCGCTTCTTCTCCTCCTCCTCCTCGATGCAGGCGGCGCAGCAGGTGTCGCGGTCGGTGGCGTCGCCGCCCCACTGCGTGCCGTCGGTGCACTCGCGCTGCGGCTCCAGGCACTCCGCGCACAGCAGGTCCTGGTACGAGCTCACGCACTCGCCGCGGTCCGGCGGCGGGAAGCGCGGGTCGCACGTGCACTTCATCACGATGTTGTAGCCGATGTAGGCGACCGCCGTCAGCCAGCACGCGCGCATCATCGTCTGCAGGAAGGACGCCGTGTCCGACGACATGGCGGCGCCGCTCGAGGACGGGGAGCGCGGCCGGCGGGACCTGCGAGGCCAACACTCTCGTTGCACTTGGGGCAGAGATATTCATTTTCCAAAATTTCCCTCTGTGGCAAAGTATTAATAGTTTCGATAACAACAAACGTTCTGTATTTGAAGGGGCCGGAGTAACATAATAACCTTAATTTCACATTTCCGAAATCAAGATCACTATCACAATGATGTACAATTGTGTTCATAGAAAAACAACGCGTGTAAGCAGCAGAAAGCGAAATTGAGAAATTGTCTGCATTCACACGAACTTCCCTTTTCCTCTGAGATACACATTACAAAAATGAAGATAATCATTGCTATCCTGACCTCTTCCATTAATCAAAATCAATAACACTAATGAAGATCAGACAGGAATAATTCATTTGGTACTAATGAACACGTCTCCAAATAATATAAGTCATTAGAAATATCCATCACCTAGATGTTTAATTTTCTACGGACGAGAAAAGTATCTACATCGGGTATGGGGTATTATTTTTAAAATAAATGAAAATATGAAAAAATATATTATTTACGTAGTAATATTATTAAATATTTAAAATAAACCGATGCAGGACATCAGAACCTAAGTATTAAAAAGGTGTAATTAAAAAGATGTGTCTTCTTTTCGGAAATAAACTGTAAAACAATTTGATTTCATTCAGCAAAATCTACAAATATTTTACCTTAAATGACCAAATTTTGGAAATGGCAGCTGTTTGTTAGGTGATCATTACTTCACGCAAAGTCTTTTCCTGTACGTCTGGTACTCATTTTAGCGGACCGTTCACGATGTCTAGCGATGCATCTCTCACGAAAAATATGCTCGCAACGCCGACTTACGGCTGGTGAGGCGACCCCAGGTGGAGGTGGGGTGGCCCGCAAAACGCGGCGGGCAGTAGGAGTGCGGGCGAGACCGCTGGGTGTTATCGGACGAGCGGGCTGCTGTCAGCAAAGACAGCGTATCCTCGGCAGCGCCGCGCCCCCTATTTCCCCTCCCAAGGCGATTGTTGGGATCCGCGCATTGTTGGAGGAGAGCTGACAACTCATCACAAACAAGAGCATGCAGAAAAAAAAGGGCTCCGCATAACATCTTATTCTCCCAATGCGCGGGAAATGGGGAGATGGGTTTTGAAGGCGGGAGAACGGGCCGAGACGGGCAGCAAAAAAGGCGGAAGGAAATTCAGAACGGGGGCAGACGGTGTGACGGCAGGTCGGGCGAAGTGACGGACGCAGAATCGCAATGACTGACAGGCTGGAGGAGGAGGAGGAGGAGGTGATAGCGACGGGGTCAGACAGGCGTTGAGTGACAAGAGATGTGGAGAAAGGAGATGGAATGCAGTGGAGAGGGCAGATAGCGGTGAGGAGAAGACGGAGGGTGGGAGGCCCAGAGGGGAAGAGCCAGTGTAGCAGAGCGACTGAGCCCGGCCGTTGGGGAGCCGTACTCCAAATTGTTTCAGGGCTTGCCTTCACTCCTCCGCGGGGACTCGACGGCGTGTCCGAGACGCCGTCTTTTGTTCGCGGGAAGAAAGCACAAAGGGGAAGGAATTTCGAGTGCCTCTCTCCGTGACAGAAACACTGTGTAGCCCCAGGGCTACAATAGGGGAACACCGAGACTATAATTCCTGGCCCGAATTATACAGGCTCCGCCAACGGAGTGCGAAGAGAATGGCTTGGGCGTTAAGGCGAGATGTTCCTGGTGCGATTTGTTTTTCTAACAGAAATCCATCCAGAAGAACGAGACGTCAGCAGACGGTACGAACTGGCCCGCTGCCATGCCCCGAACTTGGTACCCACCCCAGCCGTAAAGCGTGATCACTACTTCTAGCGAGTTGGCAGCCAGAAAAAAAAGAAACGGAAGTAGAATTTTATGATACGTCTCGTAACTCACGAGATGACTATGTTTACTTCTTTTGTCTCTGGTAAAATTGAATACTCTCTTCTACAGAGTAACTGGTATCCCAACCGCTTCCTTTCTTCACATGATATTTCCCTAGCCATGTGCCAGAAAAATACGTACATAATTTATATTGAATCTCAGATTTAAAAAAATATGAATATGAAGACGAATTACTTAAAGATTCACTCAGAATTATATTTAAACAATACGTGTGTAGTAAAGACATATAGACATTAAACGCAATGGCGGACGGAGAAATATTCAAAAACACATTTGAACGCATTGAGGTTCAGAAATTTAGTTCATAACCTTGCAAACTTTCGATACTTTATCTATTCCCTCACGAATGTTCACGTCACCTCAACGTCGACCAAGCATGAAGAAATGTTACTCTTACAGAACACGTTTGTATTTATTGACATGCCGCATTTCTAACCGACTCTTCATCGTCACGATGTTGATGACCTCTTGGAAGGAAAACCTGACTGAGCACACAGCGATTTCGTTATACGCGCACGAGTTCCTTGCCTTCTCGCCGTATCGGCTCCGTAGCTCACGCGCCTCCCCGGACGCACGCCCGCTCTCTTCCGGAAGCCGGGATCTCTCCCCGCCCGATAGACGCCCCTGCATCCGTCGACCCACGCACGCCCACGCCTTTCACGCTCAATGAACGCATTGCGCGCGCAGGGCGCCTCTCCAAGGTCAGAGATACGCTCTAGTTAAGGCTTCCTCTCGCGATTCCATTGCAGAAGTAATGGCGTGCGCACTCGTGCAACGTGAGAGAGGGATACGGTAACACTGGGTTGAGAGGCGGTAATGAAGTAGCGTGGCAATGCAATAATGTTTCATTACTGGCTTCATATGTCCGCTTATCGATACGAAATTAAATTAAAAATATGACCCAACTCTTGGAAATTATTTTCAAATGGTCGTAATTAAAGTATAAATTGTCTCTCAGTACAAAATATTTGACGACACCCATACAAGTTTAAGTTGCGTAAACATTGTTCATGTCAATATATTCTGTTACAGGGAAACATCAATCCAATAGTAGACTAAAGTTTGTATCTTTAAAAAAGGAGATACGAAACATCAGTAAACTAAACATGGTATAATTCCTCCAAGCACCACCAATCCACAAACGTAAGCAAGGATATAGTTTGATTCATGAATATATAACTACAACTAAAATGCATGAATGTAACTCGTTATCCAATTAAGAAGTTGAAATTTTTGTTATTTTCTTTTCCTTAATCGTGTTTTGTCTGCCAAGTCTAATTAGCGCTTTCCGCTACAAGGGGGAATATTATACTCGGCTACAATCCATGTGTTAGCGTGAGAACTAAGAGTTGTTACTACGTCGCAGAAATTCGTCACTGCGCACTTCTTTCATCGTGGTCTACGCGAGTCAGCGAACGAGTTAAGTCGCGAGTCGTATCAGACGGAGCGCCCGTTAAGCTCGTATCAAGTGGCGCCAACGAAACCGCAAGCTTAGATATCGTTGTTTCAACTAACAACCAACCCACAAATGGGGGAAACTCATAAACTAAAATTAAACACGGAAGCGATAAGGGCTACTATAAAAAATTCCAAAAACGGCGCGTGACCTGTAAAATATCAACTTCTGATAATTGAATCTACCACACTTCTTCGAGACGCAAGGAATCGATTATGTACGTTTCGAACGATCCCTTTTATTTCTTGGATTTTTATTCATAATTTCCATTTCACAAGGTAGCTCAAACTACAAAACGCATATTTGTGTGTGTGTGTGTGTGTGTGTGTGTGTGTGTGTGAGAGAGAGAGAGAGAGAGAGGGGGAGAGAGAGAGGAGAGAGAGAGGGAGAGAGAGAGGGAGAGAGAGAGAGAGAGAGAGAGAGAGAGGAAAAAAAGGACCCTATTCAATACTATTCAACGCACTCACATCCACCTATCAACAGCAAGTATAAAGATTACGAAAAATATTTAAAATACGTAATTATGGTTATTATTATTAATATTAAATACTTATCTGATACCAGACGTACTAGCTTGACACCAGTAACTCACCTGAAAACAGAAAAGAAAAGTGTTAGATATTTTTAAAAAGATTTTAATTAACAATAAACAAAAAAAGTAGTTTTTTATACAAACGTCTAAGATTTTCCAACTAGTATTCGCAAATACTGTCAGCACAAAGGCGCTTCAGCTAATGCTGAAACATGCAACGCATATTCATTTTCGTAAACAACATTGCTATTTAAAAATCATTAAAACCACGTAATACATAAATAAATAAAAACTCAAGTAGATGGAGGCTCCGCGTCAGCGAACACGAGCTTCGTCTACCACAGTCTCGCATTGTGCAAAATTTGCCACCTCTTGGGAATCAATGGCGAGCGCGGTGCGCCGCCTAGCGTCGGCGTCGGCGGCGTCGGCGACGTCGGCGTACGCCGCGTCGGCGTCAGCGTCGCCTTGACCCGCGACCGCGCGCGGACCACGCCCCGCCTCCTCGCGCCGCCTCGTCGCCGGCCACAAAGGCGAGGGCGGGCGCGTATTTACATACAAATGAAAGAAGTGCGCCGGCATTGTGTGGAGCGTCCCGGGCCCCGCGCACGCCGTCCCTGCGCGCCGCCCCCGCCACGCCGCGCGGCCGCGAGGTAAGGAGGCGGGCAGGTAGGCAGGCGGAAGGATGAGGCCCATGCGGCAGTGTACGAGATGATCCAACGAGATGAGACCGAAGGCAAAGGCGTACGGGGTGGGGGCAATGTAAGAGGCTGCAGTTCACCAGAGAGGAAATGTAGAGTGAAAGCACTGGAGCATGGTGGATCCGAAATGAGCTTGGATTTGCAGGAAAGATGAAACATGTTTTTTTGAGAAAGAGGAGGGAGTGGTGGATAGTAGGTTATAGCTGCTAGTTTGAGACAAATAAGATAGATCCAACGACTGATAAGTCGCGGGATGTGCGTATCTTGAATGTTAAGCAGAGGTACGGAGCAAAACAGAAAAAGATCAATTGAAGAGGAAGGCAATGGCTAATGCGAAAACATGAAATCACAAATGACAAGCCGCGAGTCAAATGAACTTCGCCAGATTTGCAACCCGGCAGAGAAAATATCCTTGAGACGCACGAGAGGAAGTGGGGGCGGGCGGGGCGCAGCAATATGAGGCAGCTGAGGCGACCGGTCTGGGCGGGCGGGGTGGCTGTGCGGGCGGGGTGGCTGTGTGTCTGGGTGGCAGGCGCGCCAGCGGGAGTTCGCGGCGGCCGGTGCCGGATTGAGCGCTATTGCTTATAATCCCATAAATCCCGGCCGGCGCGGCGCGCCGCCGCGCTCGCGAGGGGCCTGCGACCTTGGCATTTGGCGCGGCCCACGTGACCTCCTCGGGCCAGCCTCCCTCCCGGAGACGCCCGGAATCGACTTCAGGACGCGCTCTCCAAGACAAAGGCCCATTATTCCAGCACTGTTGGCAGCTATCGTTTTCCAATGGATTCACGTTTAGAATTAATTTGACAGAATTGGTCGCTTGGTATCAAAAGCGATGCTTCTCGGTTTCTTCTTGACCACCTGTGAATATATTTTAGAATGTTTCGTGACAACAGTAAATAAGTGTACACTTTTTAGTATTAACAAACTTTATATTCTGATCATTTTTGGTTGAATTTATTTTTTAAATACGAAATGTTAATCATTTCACAGGAACACTGACGAAAACTCTACGTAATGATTTCACGTTTATTCTAGGGAATATTCGCATTCAAACGACGTTGTTACGACACGTTCAGAAACATTACAATTAAAACTTCGATTACAGTGTCATAACACGTATTACTTTGTAGTGAATTGATGATGCATATAATACGCCATACAGATTCGAGCTTTTTCTTCATCGTTATCTACAATACAACATACTACTTAACCGACTTGTACTTGAACAAAAGCAAAGCCATTATAACGCTAACCAATGCCAACCTGTTCCCAAAACATAAACACAAATAAAATAACTTAATGTGATTAACGTATTGGAAGATAATGGAGGAAGCGCGTCCAGATGGCTGGACTATGTTCCCCGAAGGAGGCCTTTAATCGCCGCTTAAATTACTCTAGGCGCGACCGCCTATCGGCGACACGGCCATTCGGAAACGACGCCCCCCCTCAAACTTCGAATATAAAACTTGGCCCCGCAGTCCAAACGACCACAAGTTTCAACACTAAGATAAGCCTCCCTCCTTTCTAAGCGACAATGGTATGCACTTTGCGGAACCCATCGCGGCGTCATATTCGATACTCAAGGGAGAGGCGAGGACGCGACGCCATCGCCTCCCCGAAGACAGAATAGGATCACGTGCGTCCCTCGTGAAAGAGATTTATGCCTCCCAAGCGTCCGAATATTAGTACGAAGAGTAGGTAGTTTCAGTAGGAGAGGGGAACTCAGACCTGACTATCGTTGAAAGAAATAGATGACGTGAGGTAGGCAGTGTCGACCAAAGGAAACGTTTCAACAAAAGACAATTTTCACTGGAGTCTAGTTTTCTAATTTGATTGAAATTAGGGTAAAGAAACAGAAGAGGATATGCTTTTTATATATTTGCAATTCATTAAAAAAATTTAAGTGGAACAGGTTGTTACAGAAGATATCGATTACGCCAATGTGTACAGTTTCTGAGACATGGTGGTATCATTCAAAACAAGACAAAAAGAGCTGGGAACAATGAATCCAGCCCAGTAGTACGACTGAAGTCAGCAGCAGAGAAAGCCTTGTGGAGACGGCATGAGAGACGGATGAGAAGGAATGATCTGCCAGAGAGTCGTCGGGGTGCTGTTCTGTAAGAGCTCTCCGTGCAACAGCCGACGGCGGTGCGGGGCGCCTCCTGAAACGCAAAGGCACAGACCAAGCCAGGCGGAAGAGTGAGTGGCGGGGAACGGCAGAGGAAATGAGCAACACGTCCTTAAAACGGCAATAAGACAACGACTCCAATGAGAATTAAGGACGAGTAGCGGAGATGAGTGGCATAAAGTCCGTGACGAACAGGAGGTGGAGACGACAGCTGACGGGTAACGGCCGACTAGACTGACGCTCATAAAGATAATATGCGCGAGAGAGCAAGTGAGTAGAATTCATAGCGCGAAGGGGAAAGCGGCAATTATTTGAAACAAGAAGGTGGAAGACTTAAGACGGAGAAGAATCGCAAGAGCATTATAAGTGATGAGAAGAGACATCTCCATACAATTAACAAGATAAGTCACTTTAAACAGAAGACCTGCACGATTACGAACAGCCCGCAACAACATGAATTTAGAATGACTCGTGTAGAACCATTATAAAAACAAAAAACACGGTATACTCGTATTAAATTTTTGAGCTCCCGTCATTGTTTTGTTTCTAGAAAGTTTCAACAGTGAACGGCGCAAAGCAGGCAGGACGGCAGGCGCCGAGCACGAGCCACGAGCGAGAGCGCGGGCGAGGAGCAACGGAGGCGCCGGGGGCGGCGCCGCAGCGTCGAGAAAGCGCCGCTTAATCGCCGCGCCGGGAAGGGGTTAAGCGGCGCGCGCGCTATTGCCGGGGCTTAGGGCCACAAGCGGGTGAGCGAGGAGCGACGAGCACCGGGGCGGGGCGGGGCGGGCGGGGCTGGCGCCGGCGCCGCCGTTAGCTGCGCGCCCCGCCGCCCGCAGGGGCCGCCGAGTGAAGGATCGAGCAGCGCCGACCTGCAGGGCGCGCGCCCCGAGGTGCTGCGGCGCGTGAGAGGGCAGATAACGGCCCCCCGCCCCTCCGCGTCGCACCCCCGGCGCCGCCTGCGAGGGCCGGTCGGGCTGCCCAAACACGCCGATGCGCCCGCCGTATGCCCAGGCGCACGCTCCTCGCCCGCCGCGCCGCCCGCCCTGCCACGCGCAGGTTGAATGGCCGCCCCGCCGCCCACAGCGCCACCGCCGCCGTCAGCTGCACGGGCGCGGGTAATTGCTCTTCCGCCTCCTCCCCCTCCCCCGCCTCGCCCCTTCCACGCGCCGCTGTCACCCGATGCGCTCTGGCGGCGCAGGTGGGAGTCGAACTACGTGCTGTACCCACTGAGGCAATTACACTTAATGTTTATTTCCTTCCCGGATTATATTTCTGTTCATGTTGAATCGTTGTGAGTTAAATGTATCAATGAATATTCAATTAGGTTTAGTCTTGTCACTTGCCGCGTGCGTTTAAAACACAAAGGGCTCTCCCACACGAATACAGATTTTTGCAGCCAATGACTAACATTTAGTGAAAATTCTAGGCCCACCGAATATTTTTTCTGTGCTGTCAAAGAATCAATCGAGAAGCACACACGTTCAAACAAACCGCAGTTCTAACTGAATAATTCGATGTTCAAAAAACAAGTACTTCAGTTATAACTCTGGAAATGCAACAGCCTCTGTCCCAAGACATCAGGCACGTTTTTCTAACTAAACAACAGACTAGTAGTAATTGGTTGATGAATTAGATACAAAACCTATTAGTCAGTAAAAAATAATTTTTCGTTTCAGTTAAGTTTCCCGCAGAAGGTCATTGATCTGGGCGAGCCATTTTACACGGCCAGTGCTTTTCTATCGGAACCGCAGAGAAACCTCCAATGTTCCGTTGGAACGCTCAGCCGTTACGTCGGCGTGGCGCTTCCGGCCGCTATCTTTTCATTGGAACGCGGCGCGTCCTCCGCGGACTTTTCAATTCATAATGCGGATACGACCGTCGATTTCGCTCGCTTCCACCAACTCTCGCCGCGCGTGCGCGTCCGCGACAGGGGCGAGCGGTGGGGCAGGGGCTGGGGCGGGGGCGGGGGCGGTGGGGGCCAGCGGACGGCTGGCGACCACATGCTGTGCCCCGCGCAAACCAGTTCGCCGGATATCGGGCGCGCAGAGGGGCAACGCGAGAGCGCGCGGGGGAGGCGGAGAGAAGCGGGGGGGGGGGGGGCGTCGCGGAATGGGGTCGGCGCGCGCCACAATAAGACGAGCGAGATGCTACGTTGAAGTTTACGCGAGAAAATAAGAAGCATTCCGATTAAGGAAATGCGAGAGAATTCTTTAGAAAATAAGGGAAACGTGACGAGGAAAATCAGGCGAGATGCGACGGAATTTCGAAAGTGATGAATGATGAGGCCGTAGATGTCAACTGCAGAACGAGAAAAAGTGTTAGAAAAATGACTTAGAAATCCGACTCTAAGAGGGAACAGAATCGACAAGCGGAGGTGGCCTCATCTATAATCACTAAAAAGAAGCCCGCTTGAAAGTTCACAGTGATGTAGAAATGAGAATATCAATAACATTATGGTAGGACTACGTCCGAATCACTGAAGAATGACATGAAGCCAAATGAAAGTCTGCCACAAGCAGCACAAAATGCTTCGCAATGCGATTAAAAGTAAAGCAAGCGAAATCCCTACCTTTGGTAGGGTTTGTGTCGGAACTGAAGTGGCGAACGAACACAACGCAATCCGGCTCAAGAGCCGAACCTGTCAGCGTGGACGACAGCTTTCCAAGTAGGGGAGGGTTGACCGCATGGCCTATTGCAGTAGCGGCGGATGCGACGAACCGATTCGCGCGGGGCCCCGCCCAGCCTCGCGGCGCGGCGCGCCCGCACCCACGCCGTTTCCGGCGGATGCGTCGCGGGCCGCACGTCCGCCGCGCCCCGCCGCGCCCCGCCCCGCTCACCGCCCGCTCCGCCCCATTCCCCAGCGCCGCCCACGTTACGCAACGATCGCTGATCGAATCCTGAGAAGCCACTCCCCGGGGTTCTCCTGCATCACGTTCTCAGGGCAGAGGTGGAGCGATTCGTTTGCGCCTCGCATCATGATTTGCCAATCAGTATCTACATTAACAGAATTTTTAATTTCATTGATATTAATAATAACGAAAATGTCTCGATTGGTGAGTACTTATCACGAAGCGCAGGTCAAAGTTCTGTTCTTCCATCTGATCACATAAATTTCTACATTATTAATTTTTATACTATTGCTTTTTCAAAATTACTCAGGGAAATTTCGGTAATAATGATTTCAAATTTATATTGAATAATTTCATAGAAATGAATATATTTATCTGACTTTTGTCTATTCTGTAACATAATAGCGGCAGGTGTTTTTTCTCATTCGTCATTTTCTAGTTAAAACAAAAGAAACACTTTCCAAAAACAATAGAGTCTAATAAATCTAGAAGTACCCATGTGATCATGTAAAGCGAAGTTGCATCAATAAAAGTTTAAACAAGTTTGCTGCAAATACATTTCTCATTCTGTATCTCAATACAGGACCTGGCGTGGCAACAGTCTCTCGACATGAATAATGCGTTTTCATAATACAAATAGTTTTTTTTTATTATCCACCTTTAGCATTCGTATTGCGTATTTCGCACATGAAGAAAGCGGAAGGTGTGTCTTGTTGCGACGAAAGATAAAACAACCGGGTAAATAGAGCAGCCAAGCGTAATTCGTCTAATTAACGTCAATTCCGGCGAAGGGACGACAGTCATCATGTAGCCCCGTTACCAAATCCATTGTTTTAGAGGCTCTGGAAGAGAAAGTAGCAATAAATTTCCCAGAACTCGACAAGGAGAGGTTTACAGGCGCGGAAATTTGGAAGGAAGTGTTACAACCGCTTGTAAACGGTGTATGGCAAATGGTACAGAAACATGAGAACACCAATTTCTCCCTCGTCTATCTACATAAACCCTGCTTTGTAACTTCGAATCTCAGTCGAAATGAGAGATAAAATTTCAGTGTGTAATGACATGCATTCCGAACTGCACTTCATTATTCTCCGCACATTACATCTTAAGTGCACAACATGATTAGGTGTATATCTTAGGTTGTGAACGATGAGTGCAGCATCAGATTTTAAATACAACTGCAGGATATATGCAAGTTTATTCAACAAACTAAAATAATTCCCTTAAATATTTTTTTTTTAAATTTGACCTCAAATCAAAAACCAGCGCTCATTTTTAATAATTCCCATGTTCCATTAAGAAATTAATTGGAACCGAATATATAAAATAGTGACAATCAACTAAACTACTCATTCAATATTCATATGAACGTATCATTGACATAATGATCCAGCCTGTCCTGAAAATTGTATTCGCAAATTGTACAAGAATTACAAATGTAACCATTTCTAATAAATCTCCAGTCTATGAACAAATGCCTATTATCAAAGTCGGGTAATTTGAACCGAAGGGATAATGAAACACCTGCGTACGGCAAGGCGTTTCGTTTCTTCGAAAACCGGTCGTCCCGAACCGCCAACAACATCCCTCAGCAACCAGCTGGCGCGCCCCCAAGAAGCAAAACCTTTCCTCAGGGGCCGCAGGCAATAGCGCGCTTCGCGTTGACGCCCCCGTCCGCACAACGAAGTCGGGCTGCCGCAGCGAAACGCGGCGCGGCCGCAATGAAACACTGCGGCGGAGCGGGCAGCGGGGGCGGAAGCGGGAGCGGGCGGCCACGGGCGAAACGCGGCGCCCCGCCCGTCTAATACAATTTAGCAGTCGGTAATGGACGGCGGGGGCTGGAATGAGAATGGACGGCTGCCGACGGCGCGGCGCGGCGCGGCGCGGCCGCGGCGCCAGCGCTGGCGAGGGCGAGGGCGCGCGGGAGGAGATACCGCGGGTAAGACGGACGCGGCCGGCCATCAGCCTAATGTGCGGCGGCGCCGTTTATTCGAGGGAGGCGGCCGCCGCACTGCGAGGAAAGAAGTCGCCACACAACGAGCCCCTCCCGCCGGCCTCGCCCTCGCAATGCGCGCCGCGCTCGGCTTTTCTTCTCGTGCGCTTGACGAGGGGGCGTATTTTCTCAGCTGTTTTTATTAAATTCGCGATTTATTGTCATCGTTAAGAACACTAATTATGAACAACTCTGTGCGTAACACGATACTCCTGGGTCACAATTGTTTCTTTGAACCTACATTCTAATTGCACTGTAATTACATAGAATTTCCCTTCTGATTACTACGTTTCTCGTAATTAGTATATTAGTTTACTAGCATTTCCTCTGGTTCCCAAGGTCACATGGAAATACAATCGATAAACACAGTATGAAACTTATTAAATTACATTAATTGTAATTGAAGCTCTCTATTGTATGAGTAAATATCACCTGCATTGTGATAACCTTTTGTATAAACCTGAAATATTTTCCGAAGTCTTTTTTATCTCGATGAATTTCCAACTTCGAAAAACAAATATTCCATCAGAAACTTTCGTACTGTTATTCAAGGTCGATAATAATGGCCGAATAACTTCCAGCAATAAAAGTGAATTGTTTCTCTGCAGATCCTCGCACATCATCAGACTTCTAACCTCCCTTAATATCTCATCACTAGGGTGCGGATTTCTATGATTTTGCATATTTTTGTCCGTTGGTTCAGGGCATAGCTAAGTGAAATTTCTCAACGTTTGGTTAGAATATGATGCTATATAGATTAATATGCTAGAGCATATTTGTGCACACTTGGCCGAGTTTTTCTGTTGTGCATATTCGTGTAATTATAGACGCATATTTTGCATATTTCGTTAAAAAGGAGACTAATCTATAAAACGTTTCATCTTTTCAAAGAATCTTATGTAATTGTGTGCGTTTATTGATTCGAAAAAGACGGTCACAGTTCGTTTTTGTGTTTTCTGTAGATGATAAAATAATTGTGTAAATGTGGGATATTTCTTAAAAAACATTTTTGAAACCAGTCAGAAGAAATTCAATAAGACATACAATGTACTTCCCTAAGGTGAATATTTACTTCGATTATTTCTCTCGCGAAAGTAGTGTAGATTATATTACGTTTGCACAAAAAATGTATCTTTTCATTCCAAGCAAATTTTCATTTCATTTCAAGAATTTTATCAAGACAGGTTTGCACAAGAAATGAAATATTGTTAATTTTAAGTGCATATTAAAGGGCATATTTCAGAATTTTTAGGTCATAAAAGCATATTTTTAAAGCATATTTCAAGATTTTTTAGGTCATAAAAGCATATTTTTTAAAAGCATATTTCAAGATTTTTTAGGACAAAAATCTTCTCCCTACTGATCACTATACGAGGCATTCCACCAAGCTCGTGTGTCTCCTCGCCCTCATACTCTTTGCACAACGAAGTTTTCGACTGCACTGACCCCAAACCGCCGACACTTTGTCGGGCAATGCGAAGCAACGTGTCGTCCTTCGACGCGCTCCCGCAGGCGGGGGTGCCGCGGACGCGGTTGAAAGAGCCGGAAACGACTTCGGCCACACACAAATCAACAGGATCGCCGTAAACAAAGCGTATAAAGGAACGGCGAGGAAACGAGAAAATCGCATTCAGCCGCCGCAAGGGCACTACAGCTCCTCGACACGAGAGTCGCGATCGCGGAGGAGAGATACTCGAGCGCCGCGGCGGCACCGCACAGAGGCTCCCCTGGCCCTGCAGCCGCTGCTGCATCTGCGCGCGCCCTGCGGCGGAGGGGGGGAGCTGCGCGTTCCGTTGCGGCGCGGGGAGGCTTCTTGGGGGAGCCATAAGAGAAACAACCGGCGGCTGCGGCGCGGTGAGGCGCGGAGAAAGCGAGACGGAGGGTGCGCAGCCTGCACCTCTTGCGCGCAGCCTGTGCGATGCAGGCGAAGCCGCGCCCGGTCGAGAGGCCGGCGGATACGTTTGCATCGTTGCAACGGGGGCTATTACACGCGCTCGTTTTCTTGAGCCCTGGAATACCTACCCCAGCTCCTTTACTAACATTGGTTGAATTAAGAATACATTATAGCGACGAACGTTGTTGACAAAATATAGTTACCAGAAATGTTCGCTTCCGTGCAATTGAAAATTTTTGCGACAAAAAACGAGCTGCAAATATATTATAATAGTCCTGTCGTCGAAATATTCAACCCCAAAGTCCTCCGCACCTGGAGAAATGGGGGCAAAGAAAATGTGCGCGGATAATACACGGAGATGGAGAAGAAGGCTGACGAAGCTGGAGAATGGCGGGTTTGGTAAAAAACGCAGGCGGTGGCGGCTGAGTGTACAACTCAAAAAGTGCAATGACTGCGAAATGGTTAAAAGAGGAAGAGGAGAAAGAAATAAGTGGCAAAAAATGAATGAAAGATACATTAGAGGTGACTAATAAAAAGAAATTGCACTGCAAGAAAGTTAAGGAAGACCACCTAGATGTTAAGTGAATTTCTAAACAGAATAATGAAGCTAAAAAGAAATAAAAACAAAACAAAGAAGAAAATAACTTCTTCTTGAAGCAACCGATGGCAAGAGAAATGGGGCTTGAAAATGGAAGTATCAGGAGTCGGTGCCAACGTGGAGTAAACGCGACATTCTACGGAAGCAATATTGACAGAATTATGTCGGCAATAATGGCACCGCCAACAGTTGCTTTGCGACAACGGCGGTGGGGAGACTGCCGTTGTTCGAGCGATAACAGCAGCAGCAGCAACAGCGCTCGAGGCGGCGCCGAGTCAGCCCGGGCCCTCCAAGCACAATGCACCTAGTTAGCGCGCCCGGCGCTGCGATGCTGTTGCACCGATAGGCGGCGCTCGGCTCGGATCGCCCTCGAGGTGACGGCGCGGCCTCCCCGTCTTCCGGGCGATAACGCTGAAGCCGCCTTTAACAAGAAGGCGGCGGCCGCGCGCCGAGGTGTGACGCTGCCGGGAGAAGATCGCGCAGATAAACGCAGAGGCTTCGTGAAGGGCTTCTCCGCACCGCACGATCGACGGTTTTGGTTTCCTTTATGCGCTGGACGACAAATACGTGTGAATCGTTGGCCAACAATGCAGCCAGGTGCAAAACGAGGAAGCAACCGGGGAGATGGAGAAAGATAAGTTGATAAAGGATATTCTTAGTTCCTCCTTCCGACTAAGGTGAATAAAAATACATTCATCGAAGAACGTTGAAGATAAGCAAAATTCGATTTCTACGTGGGACAACAAACTGAATTCAAACTGTTACGAAATGTATTAACTCCATGCATAGAGTTCATGCCCAACATTTTTATCATAAAACGTATTAAATATAAGAAAGTGATTTAGATTTAATTAATCGAGACGCAACTTCTTAGCACATTTCAGTCAAGATTCGAAATCAAGATTAACTTATGATGCCATTTTGCTAAGAATAGCCATTATTTAACAACGAACTACAGAACCGGAGAATTATTAGATTCATCTCTGACCGATCGTAATAAAAAAGCTAACCTACCAGAGAGCAAACACTGAGCTTATCCTCATGATATTTTCCACGAAACCAGACAACCAAGTTTTGGATTTTAAATTAACATAATATAGAAGTTCACAACGTACATGGCAGATATCCAAAATAGAGCACAAGAAATTAAATGCAACAATTATCGCCGTTCTATACTACCTCCATGAAGTTGCTCCCGGGGCAACTGAAAGGGGCAACGATGCGCAGATGCAGGGCGTTGTTTCCGCAGTGCAGGGCATCCGCCGGCGCTCCTCCCGCAACCTGCCGCGGGCGCACTCTACCTGCCTGTCGCTCGCCCCGCGCCGCCCGGAAGGTCAGGGGTCGGCGCAGGGTCAGCGCGGCCGCGCCCGCCCGCCCGCCCGCCCGCTCGCCCGCGCTCCGCACATTGAAAACGCCGCGGTTTTCGACAGCCAGAGACTCAGCCAACGGCGGCGCTTTTCAAAAACATCGTGTTTCATTTTACTGGCACGCAACAACGAATTGGAACGTGAATGAGAAGGTGGATGGTTTGCAAAACTGCTAACGATGATTGCGGCAGTGGGTCAGTATGTAAAATTCAATATGGTATTGTTCAATGTGCAAATATGACTGTAGAGATATCCTGTCATAGAGAAGAGCATGTTGCAATCACGTGAAGAACAATTTTCAGTGCTCAAAAAAAGGTGTACGAAAAAAGATTCATTATTAATTAGATATTAAAAATGAAAAAGCTAATTTTTCGACAAAAAATGCCAAATTTCTACAGACAAGCTTATCAGTGACTTCAGAATTATATAGTTTCTTTCTGAATATCTAGATTATTTGCATTCACAAATTTGCAAAATTGCATTCACATTTCTAATCAGAGAGAGCTCACTGCTCATGCTGCACAAATACAGTGGTATGATTACAAATGCAAATAAAGTGTCATCTTATTATATATTTATTAAATGCACAAGACCAAGAATTAAATAACATGAATGAATAATATTGTACATGAAAGAGTTAATTTCATACTATTATTTTTTTTAAATATCCTTAAACCTGCAGCCCAAATGCACTGTTTGGAGGAAAACAAAGAAAGACATCAATATTTATTGCACGACAGTCTTGGTTCTCGCAAAATCCCCACAAGATACGCGTGTGCCAGACCCAGCCGCTTCAGCATGCACCGCACGCTCCGCGGAGGAGCAAACATTCTCGCAGGCGCAACGCAGCGCATAAATTATTTACTTCTCCGCTTCTAAGGCAAACACAATACGATATTTTACTGGCACACGCTCATAAGCTGCAGAGAACTGTGCGTCTCCGCAGAAGGATAAATCACAGAAATTCATCGGCTGGTAGCACGTGGTCTCGGATGGCTTAACCACAGGGAAAGAGTTGGGGAAGAGCGTCGGCCTGTGCTGACAGGGTAAAAGATAGGGGAAGGGCACACAGATGAAAAAAAACGTGTAAGAATGTTGGCGGAAAGAGGAATGGTGAAAACTAAGGTCAATGAACAGACAACAAATGCAAGCGTCGTCTGAAAGTGGTAAATAAAATGGAGAAATGCTTAAGAAAAAATGAGCTACAGGAGTGGTGTCGGCTTTGTTGAAGATACACCAGTCAATCATAACGAAGGTTACGCAAATATAATACGAAGGTCAGAAATGTGAAAAACAAATCTAAGAAGACAATTGATTTGATTAGAGATCCCAGTCGCGTCAACTGCGACGGTCATTAGACCCGTAAGTGTAGTGCATTTTCCTCGACGATGACGGTGAACTTCGCTGGATGGTGAGATCCGGCGCCGATCTAGCATCGACAAGCTCTAAGCTCCCGACCAGTCTCTCGGCATATGTGGTAGTGTAGTTCATGTAAGTGAAAGGGGCGATGATAGGACAAGGAAGGAGAAGGAAAGATCACGCGCGGTCTCTGGTCCGTTTTGTACGGGTGCTGCTCCGGCACTCGTTTGGTATTGAACGGAGGAACCACAGAAAACTACCGATCAGAGCAGCCAACCGCTAGAATTCTCCTCCAATATTCGACGTAGATATTGCTACTGTTGAAAATGTTTCCACCCTCCGAACTCGAACCCAGCACCTCCCGGTCAGAGCTAAAAAGTCGAAAAGAGAAACTAAAAAACCCAAGAGAAAGGGAAGAAAGGTGATAAGGGAGGAGAGCCCAATAGGACGCCGACCGCGGGGGCTGCAAGTAGGAAGGGGAGGAAGCAGAGTTGTTTCGCCGCCAGTGCCAGCTGCCGCTTCGCTGCGCGTGCGTCATTTTTTTTCCTCGGTGGCCTCCGCCCTCCTCCAACCTCTCCTGCCTGCCCCCCTCCCACCCGACAACGCTCACCGCCGCCCGTATAACCCGAGTCGCCCTAATTAAAAAGACTTTTGTTTAGATGCGTCTGGGGACAGAAGGCCGGAGGTCGGAGGGACACGTGGAGGACACGTGCACGCTGCCCGTCGCACACGTGTGAGGGAGCCCTGAACGTGGAGGAGCCTGCCCCGCAGCAACGAAGGATATTTACTCTGCTACTGTTGGGGTGCGGTAGTGGGAGTTTGGTGTTCTTTCTCACCACTCGCTCACCTTAAACAGACTGTTTCACTGCTGAAGAGAAACAATTAATATGAATAAATTCCAAAACTAATAAACCGACAAAGGTGACTCAGGGCATCAACCGATGCCTTTGAAAACTGCAATGCCACTGACCGGGCGGTCCTAAGGTGTTCGAGTTCCGACGGAGGCAGGATTTTCGACTCTAGCTACATAAGTGGAATTTAGCCGCTACCCGAAGGGGAATTCTAGCGACTGACTGCTCTGATCGGTTTTTCCGATCATCACCAGGCGAATGACCGAGAAGAACCCTAACAAAAGGGCCATGTACCGCAACTGATTTTTCCATTCTCTTCCTTGACCTTTACCAACACATACTCTCACATGCGATACACTATCACACTAGAGACTAGACGGGCTTAGAGCTTAGAGCCTATCCCGGCTGCGCGGTGCCCCGCTGGTGGGAGACACCTGGATGAGGAAAATCCCCGCAAGCCGACGTAGGTCGGTGCCGGATCTCGACATCCAGTGGGAGATCACAGCTATCGCCCGCGATAAAAACAAGTACTTGCGCTTACGGGACTAGTGACATTAGCAGTTGACGCAACCGGAATCACTAATCAATAAAACAAAAGCACATTCTAGATTTGTAACATTCATATGTGGTGAAAAATTCCTAAAAAATGTGTATAATTTATCGGAAATTCCAGTATAAATGAAGTAAAGCAGTAATTCTGAGATTAAGTGCGTAATAATTATATTCAAATAAGTATCTGCCAAACGTAATACATTATAAAACGTGTTCCATTATTTGTTTGTTTTATCCATGTGCATAACGAAGCAACCTTTTCCATATTCATAAAATCTAGTGCCAGATAACTTCAAAACCTGTGAGTTCGGAATTACTGTTTGTTTCTACTGACCTCAGCAATTACTTATTAACTTTTAAATTAATGTAATGAAATCAAAGTTCATAACAGAAAGCATCCCGCGAAGCCAACCCAGCGCAGCGCAGCCGAGGACAATGGTAATTGAAAAAATTCCCCGAACGCGAAACCACCGCAGTTATCGATCACCTCCGGCGCGCCGCTGTACGAGCCCCAACCTTCAGCATCAGACGCACGGCGGTCATTAATCTATATTAGCACCATCGCTTTCCGTTGCTCTCCCCCTGCAAAAACCCACCCGGGGGCAGGCGTTCGCGCCGGAGGCCACGCCGCGCCGCGCCGCCCCTCCCCGCCCTCTCATCCCCACTCAGTGCCCTCTCTCCGCTCTCCACCCCCCGGCCCGCCACCCGCTCTGTCCGCTCCCACGCGGCGCGAGCAGGTCGCGACAAGGTGAGCGGAGATGGAGACAAACGACTGCGCGTGTCGCGGCGTCGCCCCGTGCGTCGCCGCGCGCGCAATCACTCTCGCCCCGAGCGGCGCCCGCCCTGCGACCACTGCGCGCGTCTGCTCACAAGGCGCGGCGGCGGGGGAGGGAGTGCGCACACGCTCAGGAATGGACGCTTCTGGCGACCAAAACTTTCCCTACCGTGCTGAAACACGTCATCTGGCAAAAATTTGTGTTTTGACGCAAATTAGGTAAATTTCTCGACCGGAAAGTAGATTCATTTTTTTTCTTTTTGTTGTTATTGTTGTTGTTGTTATTTGCGATCGCTTAAACTTCTAGGTCATTAGCCACTGTTGAACTTTAACGTTATCGTATCTACTAAGATGAAACGATGTGATGATGACAGGCTGAAAGGACTAAAACATAGAACCATGCCCGAGGTCGGACTCGAACCCGCGACCCTTCGGTCCGAGATCGCTACGATACCACTGCCTTAGCTATCGCGGCCACCGGGCCGGCTAGTTTGATTTTATTCCGCCAATTAATAAAGAGCTGAAGTGGCACTGAAAGGTAAATGAATACGATACTTTTTTAATACGCAAGTACACTTCCATAAAATCGCAGAGAAAATATTCGTCTATTTGTAATTTTCGAAGATGCAAAATTTATTTACATCAAACAAATGGTCCCATCAATATTTCCTCCAAAAACACCATTAGATACCCGAGATCGACAGTAATTAATATTTTTCTCAGAATCGTTGCGCAATGAAAAATATTGTAAACTAATTTACTTTGTTGTTTTCTAGAGTGGTGTAAATCAAACGATGAGTAGCGCAGTCCATATCAGATACAAAGCAGGTTTTGCAACAGAACATGCCAATGTAACCCTTACTGTAATAACAAAAATGGAGCAATTATTTAAACATATAGTTAAAATGAGAAATGATAATTTTAATATATAACCGTATGAAACTTTTACAACTATTCGTCAAAATACAATTTGCATTGTTTGAGTCGAAATTCCCATGGAACTGAATGAAAAATTTGACTTTCTAATAACGTAAATGTTCGTTTCACGGACGCCGACGGTTTAATGGACCACGAAATGAGCGATTTTTATACACATTGTCTTTAAGTATGTTATTACATTACCCCCGCGAGATCTCCATTTCCCGCCCTCGAGCCATCACCCACAGCGCAACTGCCGGAGCCGCCTGGGCCCTACGCCTGCCGTTATGGCGTCCCACGAGCGAGCTAATGGAGCAGCCACCGGCGCGGCGCCCGCCCGCCCCGCCCGCCCCCGCAGTACAGTCGGCGCAAATAGGCGGGCGCGCGCGGCCACACGCCAGACTGCAGCTGAGGAGTCGCGAGTCTGTTTATACGCCCAGGGCGCGGGCACATGTGGCCGGAGCGACACCCACTCCACACTTCGCGGGTGGTTTGAAAGAAGACTTTTGAAGGCTCACAGACACATTCCCAGAATTCCAGTTGTTGAATTTGCTGTTTAGAAAGGGAATTAAAATACGTTGCCGTCACTACAAAACTGCAGCATTACCTGGATTATCTTTCCTTTACAAGTGAATATTTAAAATAAGCAATTTCGTTCGAAATTAATCGCTACATTAACAAAACGGATTTTTGCATTGTGTACCGGCAAAGAGCTTTTAACAATTACTGATATTTGTGCATAAAAGTAGTTAAATCCAGTACCGTTCTATGAAGCTAAAACAATTTAATTGTGGAAGTATCATCTGGATATATAAACATTATGTAGATATTATGCCAATATGAGGTGTACTACATTACAGTTCTGAAACAGATTTTTAGATAAGTTACTCGCATCAATATATATATACTGCCACTGAAGTATGCATAAACGGGAATATTTTTCAGCGAAGTGAAATTGTAACACCTCCACGCAGATCAGAATACGACTGCTCACACACAATACGCCTTGGGTGTGCCACAAGTGAGTTTTCGTAGTTGACCAGGCTGCTGTGAGCTGCGCACTAACGAGACGTGGACCATATGGGGCAGGATCCGTAAGCATCTCAACTCGTCCCACGAAGAGTACAGAAACTTCGACGCTTAACCGGACCTGCAAGCGGTGGCGCGTCCGGGCAACTGGGCGCACGCGGAGCGGAGGCGAGCGCAAGGCCCGGCGCGGGGGCGGGCAGAGCAGCTCCACCAGGTGGCGGCGTCGGCGCAGATGTGCACGAGGCGGCGGAGGCAGGCAGCGCCCGCGCATCTGCCCTGGCCGCGCCCCGCCTCTCCTCCTCGCTGGCGCGGCAGACGCCTTCGAGCCGGCAGGCGCCCGCTGCTGATAATGGGGGCCTTCGCAGCTGCTTCGCGGAGCTTCAGTGCCAGCGGCGCACTTCGTACGCAAAACAGAATCGCCTTAACGCGAAGGAATTTTCTGGTGGTTTAGTTAAATATTGTAAAGCCGGTTGACAGAAAACGTAGTGAATCAGATAGATTCCTACATTCCTGTATGAAATTATTACTATAACATTCAGCAAATCGAGGAAGCTGCTACTGAAAATATTGAATATGTTCCGAACTTCCGTGTAAAGCAATGCGATTCATGAATCTATTGGTCTTGAAGGTGACCTATTACTGACGAGAACAAAACTAAGATGCACCAATACATTCATATATTTATAAAATACTGTTCATAATTTGCATTGTTATTTACAGATTTCAAAACAATTAGCTTTCATCAAAGACGATACAAGCAACATCCAACTTATCTGCCGCGTTAGGAGTTTTTCGAAATTGCATATCATCTTTATTCATACATCCACAAAATATGTTTCTAAGTTTATGCCAAATGGTCTATGACGATTCGACTGTGAAGTTCTCCTGATTAACTTGGAAAATAATCTAAATACACGCTATATTTTTCAGACCAAAACATTCCGTCTCCCATAAAACTTCATTCCATCCACCTTTCTCGTTTAGATTCAACACCTTAATAAAATTCTCATAAAAAATTCATGTACTTCCTACATTATGAATCTCGCCCTTATCCACTCGTTAACCCTTCAGAGGTATAAGACTTTCCCCGGCTCTGCAATAAATTAACTGAATTAACGGAGCTTAAATTTTAAATATCTCATCTTGTTTTACGAGACCATCAGGATAAACAACGCTAATCCAGCGTCGGCAAAACATAATCCGGAATACAAAGAAGCACAAAAACCAGATGGAAGCACTCTACTCGCACGCACTCGTGCAACTGCAATTTCAGGGCCACTGTGGCGAGCTTCTGCCGCCCCTTTCACGACAAACACCCCTTCCTCCCGCGAACTCGCCGCCAATTCGGGAGGGCTCCAGATAAGCTCAGCACCTTCCGCCGCGCGCCACGCGAGGAGGCCGGCGCCGGCCCACGAAGGGGCCGTAACTCCAAGGGCTCCAGCGGGAGGGTCCAAACACTTGTGGAGGGGTCGGAGAAACGGGGTAACAGTGATGGCGGCGGTAAGGGTGATTGAGATGGCGATGAGGAGGTGAAGGCAGTGGATGAGGAGGTTAGGCTGTTGGTGAGGGAGATGGTGGCGATGGCAGGGTGATAACGGTGGCGGCGGAAGCGATAGCGGGGACAGGGGTGGGGCGGTAGTAAAGATGGCAATGGCAGAAGGCAAGGTCGTCGGTTGTGGTGGTGCTGGGATAGGCGAGTGGGTGCTGTCTGCAAACAGAGCGCGTTAGAAATTATCTCGCTTGGTACAAAACAGGTTTCGTCTCTATTGCAGCGTTGCTAGATATGCTTGTTTTTATGTAGAAAAATAATGGGTATATTATTTATTTCACTGTCAGCGCATAGATCCTGGTTGTGTACTCATTTTTATTTTACAAAGGTTTATAAATCTGCACGTCTGGAAGTCTCTGACTGAACTTGACAAACTGTTTTTTGTAGCACTCAAAATTTTGTCAGCATTTTACATGTAGATACTACGAACATATTTAGGGAAAATTCGCAGAAATTTTCCTATTTTTCTCTTTTAAAAATTACGCCAAAATGTCTCCTCGATATCTCTATACATGCACTTTACAGTTACTACAAACAAAAGAGATCTACTTCAGTTAATGTTTTTCAGTATCATAATTATTTTGTTTTGCTGGTCAAGGGGATGTATTAGCCTGAATAGCGTACATGAAAGTGTGCGTGAGACATCACCTCTCCCTTTCTCTCGTTGTTCTACTCCCCTTAGCACTTTTACCTACAATCATTGGTGCCTACATTATCCAATTTTTCTTGCCTGCTATTATATTACAATAAATACATTGATGAGTAATTTTTGTGAAAACGATGGCATTCAAGCACAGGAAATACTCAAACTGCTCTTCATTTCATTCTTAATGTAACCGGTGATAACCACATATCCCACGTGGAGGCAGCTTCGTGCGAGAGAGCAGCTGCGCCGCGCGGAGGCGGCGCCTCCACCTTACGCGACGGCGCACCGGATGATTAATCGTAATTGGCGAAGGAGGCGCAAGGGCGCGCCCCAGGCCGGCGCCGGCGGCTCTTTATCCCGGGCTCCGCCGCCGGTGTTTACAACTTTCCAGTAGCGGGGCGGGGCGTGGCGGGGCGGGGATCGAGGCGAGGCGGGGCGGGGCGGGGCGGGGCTGGACGGGGCTGGGCGGGGCTGGGCGGAGCGTGGCGGGAGGGGGCGGGGCGGGGCTAGAGACGGCCGAACACTGCCGGCCTCCAGCCACGCCCGCCCTTCGGTCCCTCGGCCGCCTTCCTCCCGTCCTGATGCTTTCCCTTGGGGCTGCCACATCCCCAACACAACTTAGACGCTTAAAAATAACGATGTTCAAATTTAACACTTGATATTAATATTACTTTGCTTCAAAACAATTAGTATTTTCAACATCGATATTTTTAAAACTGGTTTACAAATCTCCGACATTGTACGCGCGTTAATTTCAAGGTCGCGTTGTTTACCGTTACAGTGTGTTCGTGTTAATTTATAATCGAGATTTAATTGACAAAACGAAGACAAAGATCAGAAAGATTAACAAAACTTACTATGAGATGGGTAATACGAAGCAAAAGAGTTCATTCGACGAAAACTAACATTTTAACTCTTGAATCAACATGGTCTGCATAATTTTCAATTTATGGATATCTGAAAATTATTATAATTTCACTATTTTTATATTATTATGATTTTTCATTAACTCACGTAAAACATCAAGCACAAAACATCGAAATCAAATATATCGTCTTCAATAAACCAAAGTTAAATATATATACATTTTTTTAAACATCGAAATTTTGAAAACATCACAATCGCATTCGCATTCCTACTTCCCCTTCGCCCTCTCGTCCGCCTCTGGATCCTGCTTCCCTCACCCACACGGCCCCCGTGGACACGCCCGTGAAGCTCTGATAAAGGACAAAGAGCGCCGAAAAGGGAAATTTGTTTCGGAGGGGGGATGTTTCATTAAGCATTCCTTGCTCGTCATACCTCCCCTGGAAAGATTCGCCCGTACCGTAGCAAATAAACAGCATGCAGGGAGGGGAGAGAAGTGCAGATGTGAAGGGAACAATGGAAGTGAGAGAATATTATTTCCATACGTAGCAAGAGCAGCCCCTGCTTCACAACATCTGGACGGAATTACGGTTTCAACAGAATATTACTCACCAGTTTGAACAAATATAATAAATTGCTTATAATTCACGCACATTTTCACGGTATTCAATGAAATAACTAGTTCTGTAAATCATATGCTAGCTCCACTCATGCATTGAAAAAATGTTAGTTACTTGGCAAAACAAGTAACTGATGGAGCTCAACGCCTAACACATTTTATAGTTACATGTTTGAGCCGCACATCATTTACGTTCTCCTTCACATACACGGCACTTCCATCCAGTGTTCTTAATATTTCGCGCAGTCTATCCCCACGTGAAAAATCGCTGCCGCAGCTCGCGATTCCACCGCTAGTTTACAGCACGGCGGACGACTGCTAGGCGCAGCCTGCGGCCTCATATTCCGCAAACGGCGGGCGTTGCGACCTAGAGAAACGCCGCCGTCCGTCGGCCCCTGTCCGGAGGAGCGAATATAGCGCGGTGGCCGCAGATGCTGCGCGCAGGCGGTCCGGTCGTAGCGTGGATATAAAGGGGGGTCCTTCCGGCCGGCAGAGCGGGGCTGGGCGGGGCGCGGAGCGAAGCGGACAGGCGGGGCGGGGAGGCGGCCCTCGCCGATCGCCGATCCGCCGCCGCGCCGGGCGACGCGACGGCCAGCGCAGCTGCCGCGGGGCTTTAATGCTTCCTGCGGGGGCGGAGGGAAGAATGGTGGGGCGCAGCGGACAGCACGGCTAGGAGAGGAAAAAAACCGTCTGGTGTTTGGAGAGGAAGAAGCGTACGTAGTAGAATATGGCAACAAGGAAGAGTGAAGTGCATTATTAGGGAACGGAAAGGACGAAACAGAAAGCGGTGAAGGAGAGTCACGAAAAAAACAAATATTTAAAAAGCTGCGTGGAGGAAAGGGAACATAAAGTGTTTTGACTGAAACGTGTGGGGAGTGTGCGAGACCAGACAGAGAGAGAGAGAGAGAGAGGGCGTGGGAGGGAGAGAGAGAGAGAAAGAAAGAAAAAGAAAGAAAGAAAGAAAGAAAGAAAGATATGCAAGAGGCATCGGCCAATTGTGAAGGCACCAGACAGACGCGAGACGTAGTACAGGA
Organism: Acheta domesticus; assembly: GCA_031308135.1. Lineage (NCBI taxonomy): Eukaryota > Metazoa > Arthropoda > Insecta > Orthoptera > Gryllidae > Acheta > Acheta domesticus. The sequence goes on from JAHLJT010009436.1 coordinate 115,421,927, forward strand.
TTGATGGTCTGCAGTCGGATATGCGCACAAAGGTGTTCACATACGTTCGGGAAGGAGGCTGGTGATAACCGTTACGAAGCTCGAGGAAGGCGATTCGTCTGAAATAAGCGAGTACGTGGCGGACGAAGAAGAAGAGCACGGCAAGACAAATCCGGGCGTTGCGTCGGCGAGACTTGGCCCGTTTGGAGAGCAACGCTTTTCTGCGACCGATTATTGCGAATAGTCGATATGAGAGGCAAGATGTTCCCAAAGCAAAAAAATGGTGCAAGACGTTCTCGCTTCAGTCTAAATTCATGTCGTTCGCGCCGAAGGATTGTAAAGGTCTTCAAGACACGAACCAAATCGTACTGCAGTTACGGCTTGGAGCTCATTTTAACGTATCTATGTAAAGAATTTATTGCCCTGGCAGTGTTAAGTTAGGATAATATATTCTAAAATTGTACGAGAACGCACATTTCTCTTTTTGACACTATTTCCTTGACACTACACATCAATTACACAATTTATATCAACAAAATTATTCATTCAATTTAGCGAATTTCATGAAAATATACGATATTCACATACATATACCTTTATGAATGCTTACCAGGAACTAACACTGCGTGCTTTAAGGACATTGTTAACAAACACGATTATGGTAAATATAAACAATTGTCTTTCTTAATCAGAACTTCGTCACATGAGAATTATACTGATATGCAATAATAACCCAACACAAAATCTTAGATTTTTTTCCGAAGTGTCGGAAATTCTGTCCCAATTTACATAGAAGCAGCTGGGCCATCATTGTGCGCTACTTCCTCTATTACCCATCGACGCAAATCGCGATGACGCCTACGCGACCAAGATATCTCTATCGTTGACGTCCAGTGGTTCGCCAAGCGGCCGACTGGATTCACGCCTACGCGGCCAGCCATCGCGGCGGCGGGGCGGGGGGAGGGGGCATGGGAGGCGGTTCCCACGGCAGGCAAAGTGCGTTATCGCGCGTGTGACGCGCGTCCGGGTGCCAGGCGCCGCACGGTGGCGCACTCATCGCAACTGGCAGGTCGGAAGTACAATGGGTCCGGTAGTACAATATTCTAACTGTCGTTAGAAGAGACAACATAATTAGCCCCAGTAATATTATCTATGTTCCAAATGAAGACCAAACTGAATTGCGAACCAAAAACGCTATTGCCAGAAAAGCAAAAATGTCATTCAACTGTACAAATATAACAAAAAATAGGACAAAAATAAAATGCACTTCATTTCTGATTATTTTTGGCGCAAGTGCTTTTCGACACGTAACAATGACGTACTTGTTAACTGCTACTAATAGGGACATCAAACTCAAAAGAAAAAAAACAGATAACCACACATAGAATGCACAGTGATAAAAAAAAGTCACAGAAATATTCTCTTTTTTTTTCACAAAAATGTCATTTGATCACCAAAAAGGAAATAGCAACCCTTCGTTTGCATTATTTGAAAGACTGTTTGCTGCTTTGTTTGTATTTCAGATTTTGTTCTGACTACAAGAACAACAGGAACGGAAAAACGGATAATGGAAAACACTTATTTCTTTATGTGTGTATCAGAGTCGCAAGCACGCCTCATATTCTAAATAGCAATTATAGCTTCCAGTGACGATTAAATCTTACAGGTTTACAGCTCTGACCATGCAACACATTTGTTCCCCGCGTGTTCAAGCAAACGCCCATAGCGCATGTTGGGCCGCTGCTCAAGACGAAAGGCGGGGAGCGGGGAGATGGAGGGGAGGGGCAACTACGACCGGAAGCACGCGTGACGGAAAAATCCAACGCGGCAACGTCCGGCGCGCTATTTCTGACGATGGCGGTGGCGATGGCGGCGGCGGCCAAGCACAGTGCGTTATCTTTCACTCCGGCTTCTCGATCACGCACTCACCAGGAATGTACGCATGCGTCCGACAGAGTGGCTGAGATGAGAGGTTCCGGGTCGCCAGATGCGCAGTGACGGTGAAAATGTACACAGGCGCGTCGAAAGTTTTGCGGGAGCTGTTGCGTCACATTTTATTCAGGATGATACGAATTTTCGGCGTTTACAAATGCCACTAATAATCCTCCTACATAGTATTTTTCGTTTCAAAGGTGTCATCGATTCGTTATTATGACACGATAGCGGAAAAAATTGGAAAATATATAGTATGCCGCAATCGAAATGTAACTTTCAAACCTCATATTAAATGACTAATCTGTGAAGCGCTATTAATTACATTAATTCCACTATGTAATGATGGATTAACCATATAATATATTTAAGGTCAGTTCTAGGCGGATGGTGGCGCAATACCAAGAATATACGGACCGCGCGCCAACTTTCCTTTCGTAATCTGGTCCCACTTCAAATCTTAGTGCCCGGGATTAGAATGAATCCCACAAGACCCACCCTCACAAAGAAGAAAGACTGCAGTATTGCGAGTATGCAAAGAGGACCAAACTGGGCTGTAAGGCAATCGTTAATAATGTAAAGAATGTTTTATTACCATTTCCAATGTGCCTTTCAGCAGATAAGTAATATTTGACACTCCACTAACTTAATAATTCAGAGCGGTGCGTCACCTAACGGGAAACCAAACGCGATATTCCTTTAAAATTATCAGTTTGTACAATCAATTCACGTGGCAAGAGGTAATGACCGAAACATTTTGCAAAGTGTCATTTCAGATTTCTTTACTTAAAATTGTTTTTCCGAGAATCCATCCCATGAAAATCAAAATAAATGTAATTTTCTAACAAAAAAACACGAATACTGGCCCTTACTAGTGCGCTCCAGTTAAAGTCTGCGCTGGCGGAAGTGGGTTCGGCAGTGGCAGTTCTCAAGACAGGAAGTTCTCCGTCCGGACGTCCGGTCGCAGAATGTTCTAGGACCTCCGGGAACGTATCCCGCCTTTCATTCAAGGAAATCGCATCAAGAAGCTTGACTCTCGACTCTTTTATGTCAAACACTGACTCTTCCCTTTCCTACTTACGTGATATGGACGCCACATCAAAACAAAGATGAATTTCCTTCTGAAAGTCCATGTACGATTTCAAATGCCATTTCCGCGAAACTGTAGTGTAGGAAAACGGAGGCCAGTCTGATCCGTAGCTTTATCTGTGTGTATTTAACGGAAATAATTGCATTTCCAAAATAATGTTCGAGCATGTTGATCGGCAAAATGTCCATTTAAAGACACTCATAAACTGCTATAATTATCATGTCATTTTACCGTGTATAACACTCCACAAAATCCAAAAAGCCCTCAAGGAATGAATAAGGAGAACCCAAAATAATTCTTTTATTTAATTACCACATATGTGTATACCGAGTTGCGATAATATCGTTACTTTCATCACAAACTATTTTCCAAATAGCAAACGTCTGGTAGAATTAGGATAGATAAATATACATTTGTCAAAATATTTGAAAAACAGTCTAGAAAACATGATGTAAAAATTTACATTAAGAACTCAACTTAGTCTTGGTTAGTCAAGAAATAAGAGCTCAACTTAGTCTTGGTTAATTAATAAACGCTGTTCTTACTTGCTTAAAATACACAAGGAAACTACAAACTTAAGGTACTTAGGATGACAACCTCAGCTTTCGTATACATTTGTCTCCCTCCTTTACAATCAATACACGACGTTACTACATGCGATTAAATCCCATGCGAGATAAGAAATGGCAAAGGGATATTTTAAATGCTCAAAACTCCTCATGGGAAACCGCATCAACCGACCCCACTTCCCATCCCCACCTCGCAGCGCCCCTTCTGGCAACGGTCGCGAGTCAACGCGCCGCTCCGGGGGATGCGAGGCGCCCCGGGCCCGCGCAGCCCGCTCCGCTCGTGAGCCTGCCGGGCAGGGCACGGCGAGCCGGCGCGGTGGCGGGGTGGCGGGGCGGCGGGGATGTCGACGGGAATCGCCTGGAGAGCGACGGTGGCGGCGCCACGGCGAGTGCCGACCGCTGTACCACCGCCCGCGCCCCGCCCTCTCGCGCCATCGTCTCTCCTCTCCTCCTCCGCCCCTCGCCCTCCCGGCTCTCGCCCCGCCCCGCCCCGCCCCGACGAGACTCAATTAAACGCCGCCCCCGCGCACGACAGCCCGCCAGAGTGCGGATTTCGGCCTGGCTATGAATTAATAAAGAGGAACGGCCCCCTGTCCTACGCTGGACCAAACAATGAAATACTATCGATGAGTCTTTGTTCTGCGCTGGCGATTCGCTATTTTTCATTACAATGCACTACTGGAAATGAATTTTCAATTCGCTCAGGGGCTTATGTTTTAATATTTGCATCGCGTTTTTTTTTTCTTTTTTTTCTTTCATGACCCGGAAATTTGTTGTGATCACGAATCGCCATTTTTTAGGAAACGCCAGACGATAAAAGAGACTTTTTGCACGAGTGCTTATACTCGGAAAGGTTCCATTAAAAACGTGCAACATAATTAACACTTAAAAACAAAGTAATAACAGCGTGATAATGAAAGTTTCGAGCCGCTGGGATTGCTGGAGTTCTTGCGGGCCATCCGACGTGGGGCGGGTAAACAAGAAAATCCCAAGGCCGCGTCGTGGAGCTTATACCGTAAAATTTTAATCGAAAGTTCAGACAGGCTGCAAGCGGAGGGCTAATCCGGGCGTCTGCGGCGTAGGGGAAGCTGCCACCCCGCTGCCTCTGCTCTCCCGTCAGCTCCCGCCCTCATGAAAATATACGATCGAGAGTTGAAAATCTATGATATAGAGTTGGAAAGGGGTGTAAACCTCGCTGCAAGGTTTGAAACGTACATATTACCTCTAATTACAGATATTTAACACCAATTTTGCAATTGAATAATATGCCCGGTCTAAGGAATTTTAGGTTTCCTCAATTATAGTTCTTTGAACACCATGCATTCTCCCTTGTACTCCAACCATCCTAATAATACTCATATCACAACAGTTCTAAAAAATACAAGCTTTTAAATTTAGTTTCTTAACATGAGCGGGTGACACACTCACATCGTACATCACACACAGGTTACTCTTGCAAATTGGTATGTATATTTTCAGTCATCTGATTCAATATGGCTAAGCCTTTGTAGTTTTAATTTTGTTCTCGAAAATCAGAATGTTATTATGCTAGGGATGAATTATTGTTGCTGGGGAATTTTACTATGTGCAAAGATACATTTTCAATTTGTTATGTTTCTAATATCTCACTGGTTTCCTTCACAGAATCTGATTCTCCGTTCCAGAACACTATCGCATAGCGTGTCATTACACGTCCAGGAGGACACCCCTCCCAGCCCAAGGCGTCCATCCCCGCCCCCCCACTCGCACTCCTCCAGAGACATGGAGCCACCCGCCCGTTGCGCGACGGAGAATTAATTAGCGGGCGCCCTGCGCGGCCTCGCGGACAAAGGGCGCGGCCCTCGCGACAGCACGAGCAGCGCGCGGATGGAGCGGCGGTCTACAGATACGCCGGCGTCATGTCACGTCACGTCTCTAGCAACGCAGTGGGTGACAAAGAGGAATGCACCACAACGTTGGCTCCGAATGGGACAATGGACGCCGCTACGAACAGTGAACGCAAGAGTGCGGAAGAGTAGGAGAAAGTTAAATAATGAGGGTAAATGACAGGTCCCAGTGAGAGCCTGGAGAGACACCAATGAAGTCGATATTGGCAGGTTTCAACCTAACCTTTCAGATGGTCAACGATATAACTATGAAGCTAATTCAACTTCACTACAAAGATCCAGTTACAATGCTTTCATTTTCTCGATGACAGAAAATGTGCGTAAGAGAGTGATAATTCCCAAAAAGGACACGCGACTTTATTGACGTTTAACAGACAAAAAGAATACTGCAAGTAATTTTGAAATAGTCAGAGAAACAGCAAATTTTTTTTGCTGACGTGAAATTATTTTGGTAAGTACAGAAATATGCAGTACGATGGAATTGGACGAGCCACTTATCACACACACTTTCAGAACTTAAAAGTACTCTGAAACAAGCCACTAACAATAAGGATTGTGGCAATAGACTAAATTGTTTCAAATTAAATTTTGGGAAAGTACTTAGATTTCTCGTCTTTTTCGTATATTTCTAATAATTGACATTGTTTAAAACATTCCCTTACATACGTAAGTACTTGAGGAGTTCAAAGAAAGGGGAAAAAATTAAATATTTAATTAGTATGTGAAATGTGAAGAAATAAATATGATTTCATGAAGATAAAGCATTCGTGGATCTGGGCGATTTCTCAAAGCACCTTCCAAAAAATTTTCCTTCGATTAACGAGGAAACAATGGCAAATGAATATACGTAGAATATAACGTGAAAAAAGTGTACTACCGTGAGAAATAGATAGCAATGTTATGATACGGCAGAATGGGCACAATGGTAAATATCTCTCACATCGATCAGAGTTCCTTCGCACCGGCGTGCCTACCAAAGCCTTTAATCAACACACCAAGACAGATGTGTTGTTTGCTTTTGAACGCATGAAACCATTTAAGCTTGTTTAATCATTCCCATTTAATCTCTACATGGCTTCATAAACAAACAGGAGATTGACAGCGAAGCCATGCTCAACAGGCGCCCTAATCTCCGAGACGGCCTTCCTCCGTCGTAAACCGGGCCGTTCTGTGCCCACACGCAGACGGCGGGCAATGCAAGGTCGCGCACGGGCATCCGGAAGGGCAACCGCCGCAGCGTCAGCACCACGCACAAACAGCGCCACACAGGCGTGCCTGTTTACGGGGCAGGTAAGACACGCACCGCGCGCCAGAGCCACACAGCGGCCATGGTCGAGGCTGCAACGATCGCCACGCTCCTAGCGGCCACAGTATGACTCAACACAGCTAACAGTACCACTCCACGCCGCCAGATCGCAGTACAACACAGCGTTTCACTCACTTCCACGCAACGCCGCCAGGGGCAGCACGTGTCAGATGGACCAGACGTTATCAGGGATGCTGCTCTGGATCTGCAGCAGCTTGCGACCCTTGCGGCCAACACTGGAAGTAACTCGCCCGCAAAGTACAGTGGCCTTGGGTTTGAGCTGGCGAAAGTTGCCCGGTGCTGGAGGTCCACGGAGCGAAATTGCATCGGTAAAGCATCACCGGTGAGAGGTTGGCGCGGAGGAAATGTCCTTTCCCACGCACCGCGAGCGAGAGGTCAAATAACCTCTACAGAAAGTAGAGGCTAAAACCAACACATGCGCATTTAAATGCACCGTCATTCCTCGTTAATTCAGTTCATTCTGAGCATTTAAATACCAAGTTTCCAATACAAAGGCCCGTATTCTCAACCATCCCCTTTGAAAGCTGTGAAATACATCGAATTAGCTCATTCACTGACGATGCAAATCCGCACGTGTGTGTTGGTTCCCCGCTTTAACGTTCGACGGCTTTCGTATTGCCCCCATTAATCGCGAAAACCGAATTTCGCGCGGGAAGCCCCCGTAAGTGTATTACCGGGCGGCGGCACCAGTGTTTTGACGCTCGCTGTCGCGCAGCGGGCTATTGCAGGCGGCCGAGGCTCGCCCGTCGGGGGACAGTTTTCATTGCGCCGCCTCATTAGGCAAATGGCCGGTGCTAACGCACTTAGTGTTAGCGAGGCGACGGGGGTGCGGAAACAGGGGTTGCGAGGAGGGGGTATGACGCGTGGAAACAGTACGCGGAGAGGAGTTGCAGGACGGATTCTGGAGATGTGACATATGGGAGAAATTTTCATATGAGAAAATTATTCAAACTAAAAAACAACTAAAGTGAGTTCATAATCCAGTTCTCTAAATTATTTCAAACACAAAAACTGGAAGTACAAATATTAGAAAAATATTAATTGGAAGAGGTAAAATTAAGAGATTATAGAAAAACATACAAACCAGTTGAACAGTTAAAGTACCATAAAGAAAATGCACAACTAGAGAAATCTTCAGAATGATAGAATCAGGAGACTTCCTGAATATAACAGCCCATCGAGCAATCCTGGAAGTGCGTGAGAATCGGTATTGTCACAGGAATGAGCAAAGTTTGTCACGTGCCTGTGAAGCACAACTCTCAGTGCATATACTGCACAATGAACGCTGACTGAAGTTGAGAGTATAAACTAATTAAGCTTCTGCAGCGCAGATGAATGTAGTGCGCGAACTTGTTGCCTTTACGAAGGACGATCAGCAGTATTTCGAACTGCAAAATCGTTCGTTCTCTGACACACGCATAAGCGACGCATACGCGACCTCACGTTTAAATAAATTAATATAAAATGCTACAAAACGACCAAAAACTTTTTGAAGCATTTGTATTTTGAAGCATCGCCCAAAGAAATCACCATTTGTTTGTATAGGATATTGAGAAAAGAAATCACTTTCGTACATTATCATACTTTGACCGTAGGTTAGATAAAATAAAGGTGAGTTTACAATATGCTAAATATCGCATTCCTTGACTAGGTGATCGTTCTTGGAATATTACTATGACATTAACAAGTCAATGAGTAACTACAAACATTTCATTATTCGGAGGAGAGTCGGAATATGACTGCTCAAGTATCATTTTAGTGCATTTTCTACTCTGGCAAGACGATCTAATGTGGAAGGTAGACTCTTCTGGATCCTTAGATCCTTAGTTTATCAGGCCCGAGATTATACAGGGTATTTCTAAAAAAAAAAAGTGCACAAACGCCCGGGATCGATAGAGAGGGCTTTGGAAAGCAGTTATTGTCAGTTAACCCGTGGTCCAAGAGGAAGAGAATCAGCGCCAGGCGTTGTCCCCCATTGTTCCCCAGCGGGTTCGGAATTCCAACACGCATTCGCGCCGTACGAAGGGCCTCTGTCTCAATCTGAGATGTGCAAGGCAGACATGATTGATGAAGGCAACAGAACTTTCGGATATCTTTATAGTACACTTCCCCTCAGAGGAAGATTAGAGAAATGAATAATGATTTCCGTATTATACTTCATTATTTATACTATGAATAATTAAATAAGTGCGGAATTGAAAGTTCAATCACTGATACTGATAGACGCCTCTTCTCATTGAATTCGTTAACTTGATCTCTGCGTGTATGTGTTCCGTTCTAAATAACTCTGTGTAATGCTAATACGATAATCAGATGCCAGGACGATGGTTATGAAACTAATCCCTAATGGCATCGGGACGAAAACAACACCAAAGGTAAAGAGCTGATGCGATGAAGGAAGAGTGGGCGGATTCGATATCAAAATCCAAATAAGATGCGCACAAGAAATATCAGCGATGTACGAAGCGGCGATGAGCAATTAGGATGAGGAGGTGGCGAGGCGCGCGGCAACGCGATGGCGCCGGTGAGAGCGGGGCCAGGAGCGCCGGGGGCTGTAACGAGAGTGGCGCTCCCGGCGGCGAGTTGTAGTTCGCCCGCGGCGCACTCCACCTGATCGGTACACAAGCGAGCGCGCCATTGGTTTCAGCGCGCGTGCAGTATTGAAGCGCGTCAGTAGCGAGGTAGGGAGTTTCTAGGGGTCGAGGGGAGTGACCGATTGAGGGCGGAGGGCAGTGGGTACATTCCAGAAAGCATAGGTCAAAAACAAAGGTACAAATCAATTCAAGTATCGATAGGGAGTTGTAATACATTTCCGAAACAGAAGTCTACTTTAGTTATTACAATATAAATGACCATCCTGAAAATAAAGCTGTTCAATTTTTCAACCTGTAAGTTGGACCACTTCATTATTTTAAAAAAGTCACCGTTGAGTGATGGCAATAAAATTATACCTGAAAGTTGCCTTAATTGCCATTTTCTGGACAAATCCATTGCTTCCTCGCATTCACTTATTGACTTATCTACTCAGAATAGTAACATTTACACAGACAAAACCTTAAATTATTACATCAAAATCAATAGTCTTACTTTAGTTTCACAAAAATCTGAAAAAAAATGTTTACTTTTACAATCATATTTCTCAAATATAAGAAACGCTAGAGTTTTAACCATTATTTACAATGTCTTGACTTAATAAGATATTCCTTTTCCTTGAACAGTCATCTGACACGCCACATGGGCTCCTCGCAGATCATCATCAATATTGATTTCGCCCGGTCGCTTTGCCAAAATGATCCACCGTGGCATCCGCGCCGACTGGGGAAATGAGGTGGGACGGCGCGCAGGGCGGGCGGGCAACCGATCCGTCCGGCCGACGCCGCATGTTTTATTCAGCTCGCGCGCGCCCTGTCCGCTCGGGGCGAGTTAAACATTAACGGCGAATTAATGGCGCTACGGATTATGCACGCACGGCCCGTGACACGGGAGGCCCCCTCGCCGGTCGACCCGCCCCTCCCCGTCCCACCACATCCAAGCCCAGCCCCGCTCCGCTCCGCTCCCTCCGCCCGCGCCGGCGACCGCACGTCAAAACAGGATTCCCGACAAAAAAGCGACGACGGAGAAGCGAGGGGCGGGTGGGGGCGGGAGCGGATCGCGGGCTCGGCGCTCGCCCAAGCGGCGGCGGCGCCCAAAAACTTCGCCCGCGGCCGCCGCTGGAATTCGCAGCCAAACGAAAACGACGGGGAAAACGCGCAGGGCTCCACAAACTGCAAATCGCGCTATTTGTATCAGATGATATTAATCAATACCTCGGCTATGACAAACGTAAGAAGTGATCATATTTAAAAACGTAAACTATCAACAAACTGACTTTAAAACACTCAGTACACCTTATGTCCCATTAAAATACCAAAAGCAACTGGCATCAGGAAAGATATTGATCATTGACTTAGTATGTGAGAATTTCTACCGTTTGGTCCTACCGGGGAGAAGAGTGATAAAACCCGGTATGTAAAATCACAAAAGGGAAAGCCAAAATCACAAGGAGTACATAATGAGTGTCAAATTCTAAAACCTAAATAAACATCAGTAGCAAAAGATGGATTACAAAATGTGCAAAGAAAACTGCAAGAAGTCCGCCGATTATCTAGCGACTGTGGAATTACAAGGACACCAAAGAATAACAAGCAGAAAAAGTAAAAGTGAAACAATAATAATAAAGATTAAGTGCATGGATTAAATGCTGGAACTACTGGTCCTAAAGAGCATACATTTCCTCGCATTTTTAGTAACGTTCGCAATTTTTGACAAATCCAGAGTTCAACGAAATCGCGCGAAAAATAACACGAAAACTACTCATATTTCCAAAAATGTACATTATATTATTTGAAAATCTACTTTTAAAGACTATATGTCATTTAAAAAAAGTATCGATCTTCAATACTGCCTTTTTACGAAGAAGCCAAAAAAATGAGTTTTGCATTTTTTTCAAAATTCAGAAAATCCAAGGAAAATCAGATTGGCGTCATTTTTATGAGCGTACTTTGCTCTCTTCGTGAAAAAAAATAGAGAAAACATTGAGCGACGTTTTAGGAAATTTTGAAAATGTCGGCTTCACGGCAAGATCTCCACAAAATCCTTCGAATTCAGAGAGCAACGCCATTAGCCAAATGACGTGGGGAATATATTTTTTTCGGTTTCAAGAACATAACAAAACGTGGATTCTCACTACACATCTTAAAGGAAATTATTGATATAAAAGCAAGAATTATCAATCTTATAGGGATCCGTACTACTCATAATATTACATATATCAAGAACCACACAAATAATTTTTCGACTACAAAACATCTTTTTTCAGCTGCAGATTAGAATACTTTCTCTCTACTACGTAAGTGGAGACAGTAAAAATAAGTGAGCTGTGCCAGGCGTGTGGTCCCTTAGTTGTCGGCCAGGGATGTGTGATGGGTTGCCTACCCAGGGTTCGACACGGCGGCGCTCAGAGCGTCCTTCACGCGCCGTGCAAAACAAGAGATTTGGCTCTCAACACGCGGTCCGTGAATCTGACAGATCTAACATACATTCTAATCGATACTCAAAACTCAGCGTCAGCTTACCAATCTAGCAGAAGCTCTCTCGAATCTAGCTTACCAATGTCGAAAGCCAGATTATTTGCTGGGTCGAATGTAAGCATTTCAAAGTTTCGTTCTGCATAAAAAACAGGCTTATTTTCCCGTTGAAAAAGAAATATCAGATTATCTGATTCGTGTATATATTTTATCATTTAATTATTATAAGTTGTATTCTTAATACGGTCACACTAACATTAAATCACAAAATTCCAAGGAAAATTGTTCTTAGTACATCACAGTTTTATATTTTACACAAACACAACGATTACATAAAGGACCACGGTCGTATATTTTTATAACAATGCAGATCAATGTGATTCTCTTTAGAAGTCCGCAAACATTTTCGGATATTCAATGTGTTAAACATCTCCCGAAAAATGTATTAACAAGCGGGAAAATTATGTAAATGGTCCTACCTTACTTTAGCATTTTCATAATTGGGGTTATTTTCTTTAAGAAGGTTTCACCGCTGACATCTTACCTGAAACAAAAAAGAAAAAAAAATATTGTAGATTAATGGTATTCTCATCAGTTTTAATATCACATATTTAATTATTTACACATAAATATTCAAATGTATAATTTTCATGAAAATATAAACAATATTAATTAAAATATTATTTTAATAGTTAAGAACTCTCCAACTGAATTAGTTTTAACATTAGATCGTAAATGTTTTCATTGAGATCCAATTAATTTATGTCAATAAATCTCATTTAATCTTCATCAGTATTAGTGTGGGAAAATGTTTCTGGTGCATTTTTATTTTTTTTTAACGTATTCTGCACAGTTCACCGAATTTGGGCTTCAACGCGAAAAAGCGCTTTGGATGCCCTGGCATTTATGAAACATTTCATTAAAGTAGAAAATGAAAATAAAGGGGAAAAGATAGAAATTGTTTCCACCTAACGGTAATTTAAAGCGCGAATGCTCTCACCATCGCTCGCCCAATTCAAATAACAGCTGTCAGGATTAATAACCACTTCCATTATTATCTCTCGAAAATGTTTCGTATTTTTCAGTAAATGTTTCAGCGACTTTCATTGCGACCATCACTGAAAGTGCGGTAACAAGTGCTGCATAGAAAATATATCGAAACGAGTTCTTTCAAAAGTAAAGTTAGCACGGGGAGGGGAAGGGAAGGGAGGAATGAAAAAATAGAACACGACGAAATGACATAAGTCAGCTAACTCAAATACTGGAAAGAAAACTTTGTTCAGTTTAAGAAGCAACGTTTTATGGATGTTTCAATTATATTTACTGCATTATCTTCTGTTGTAGTGTTAGAATAGTATTAGAATACCATCATAATTCAATTCAATTGAAAAGCATACCTCAAAATCAAGTACTATGAATGTCTCATGAACGTAGAGGTAGAGTAGAAAATAAAATTGTTCTATCATAACTTTTAATGGAATAGGTATAGTTCTAACAATTTAAGTTATTATTTATTATTATTATTATTACTATTATTTGTTATTTACTATTATTTGTTATTTACTATTATTTGTTATTTACTATTATTTGTTATTTACTATTATTTGTTATTTACTATTATTTGTTATTTACTATTATTTGTTATTTACTATTATTTGTTATTTACTATTATTTGTTATTTACTATTATTTGTTATTTACTATTATTTGTTATTTACTATTATTTGTTATTTACTATTATTTGTTATTTACTATTATTTGTTATTTACTATTATTTGTTATTTACTATTATTTGTTATTTACTATTATTTGTTATTTACTATTATTTGTTATTTACTATTATTTGTTATTTACTATTATTTGTTATTACTATTATTTGTTATTTACTATTATTTGTTATTTACTATTATTTGTTATTTACAATTATTTGTTATTTACTATTATTTGTTATTTACTATTATTTGTTATTTACAATTATTTGTTATTTACAATTATTTGTTATTTACAATTATTTGTTATTTACAATTATTTGTTATCTACAATTATTTGTTATTTACAATTATTTGTTATTTACTATTATTTGTTATTTACTATTATTTGTTATTTACTATTATTTGTTATTATATATTGTAATTAGTGCTATCGCATTCGCGCAACATGATACATGGCACGGAACAACATGATATTTCATAATATGACACGAAAAAACATGATTTTCATCTTCTCAAATTATGTTTAAAATACTCTGGTCGCTGCGAAATGATCCAGGCGATTAAGTCCTAAGTCGTTTAGTTTTGCGATTAAGTGCAATGAAAACTAAAAATTAAAATTGTTTTAAAAGCAAGAAATAAACCTTTGTTAGCACGAACTCACTCAACATGAATTAATCTTGTTTCCGTACAGAGAACCTTGTATTGTGTATATTGTATTTCTTGGAATTCGCGTAAATGAGTTTTTACTGAAATTACAAAACTCATGTCACATTGGAAGTGTTTTCTACGTCCCTTTCATTTTCAAAATATTACTTTTTTATTTGCTAGGTGTAAAACCGCCGTGATTTACGAACTAGCAGAACTTTTTCATCCCAGTGCATACTCAATAACAAACACTATTTTCATTTTTACTTTAATTGGCTACATTAAAAATCTTAATACAATTACTTAACTACTTAATTCACTGTCATCTCTTGGACCAAATTACAATTTTAACCGAAGTTTCGATCCCTGCAATTTCCAAGCGATCCTTCACCATCGCGTGCCACCACATATTCCTTGCCGTATATTCCATCTGATGACGCCACAGCGGCAGACAGCATTAGAGAAAGCGGAGGGAAAAGGCCGGTCCGCCCTTTTTTGCTGTCCACGCACCCCATCTCTTCGAAAATCACGTGACATCCACACCCACAAATATTTTAGATCCGCCCTCATTAAGTATTCCGATTTCTCCACGTGCAATGTTAATTGTATTATGTTCCTGAAATATTCAATTATGATAGCCATCACCTTGCTCTTATTCTCTGACCATCTACTTTTAAACCAAAAGCATCTAAATGCAAGGAATGTATACAATTCATGATTTAAAAAAAATTAGAATGAGTAAAGCACTTTACTTCCTATTCGAGACATACAGAAATGCAATAATTAGCCAACACGAAGGGACGCATCAGAATACAAATCTCACATCCTTGGTCAAATTAAATTTTAATTAATGTTATGAAATAACTTATGGTTTCGATACACAGCATACTATTTACTTATAATGTATGTAAGTCATATACACTTTTTTAATTTTCTTTTTCCGGGCTCCGATATTTTTCAAAAATTAACACACCTTATCTTCCTGTGCCCACCCTCCTCCCTGCAATCCCACCACCCCGCCCCCGGCCCCGCAGCTGTCACGACAGCCTGGGCTCCCGCGCGGCGCGGCGGGGGAGCCATAACCCGCTTACCGGAGGATTTCTAATTAATATTTTTCCATCTCCGGGAGCCCCGCCCTCTCCCTCGCTCCCTCCCCGGCCGCCCTGATGCGGTTTTATGCCCCTGCGCTGACAAACCATCGGATTTCCGCAAAAAAATATCGCCCGCTTCGGAACGGAGAGGGACCGCTGCGCCCCTGCCGTCGTAGTGACAGCCGCCGCGCCGCCGCTTGCCCACGTGACACGCGCAGACACGGACCACGCACAGAGTTTTCTCTTGGCGATGAACAGTAGATGGTTTCGAAGCGAGGCGAGATAAGAAGA
Organism: Acheta domesticus; assembly: GCA_031308135.1. Lineage (NCBI taxonomy): Eukaryota > Metazoa > Arthropoda > Insecta > Orthoptera > Gryllidae > Acheta > Acheta domesticus. The sequence goes on from JAHLJT010009436.1 coordinate 115,437,514, forward strand.
GAAAATTGTGATGATGTTGTCTCGAATAAAATTCGCTGCCGGTTTTGTATATTAAAGTAATATTTTATGAAAATTGATATGGGGAAAGATTGTAGAAAGTAATATAGTCCATGATGTTCCGTAAATGGTTTTTACATGTTTCACGCAGATTTAACCGAGAATTCATCAAGTACGACAGAACAAGTGAAACCGCTTAAAAAGGAAATTCTAAAATCACAACAGTTGGAAAGAGTAAACATGTCAACAATGCCGCGGTAAATACGGGCTGTTTTGATTTCAATTGCGGCGAGGTAGGCTGTCTCTTAAATTCTCCGAGGGTGCGAAGCGAAACTCCAGCAACCAGCACGGGCGAACGACCTCTCCCTTGCGTACTCGCGTTCAATTTCACACATTGCGCGCCCGCTCTGGGCGCCATTCCTGAAATAACAGGGCGGGACGGAAGTACGTAACACCGCCGGCGACACTTCAGCGAAGTCGTCCTCGCAGATCTGCGGGCGAACGAGCAGGTGCGGAAGGCCCACGTGGACATCCTCTCTGTCCACTGGCGCTCGGGGGGTCTTTCCGTGCGCCGGAAAATACGATAAGTGGTGGCCGGGGGGACGGGAGCACCACCGAGGACAAGCAATGGTTACGATGGAAAGCGAAGTGGAAACGACGGTCAGAGAGACTGGAGAAGTGGCGCCCTACACGTGGTGGCTTAAGTGGCAGAGGCGAGAGAGGAAAACGCCGTAAAGGCACAAGCTACGAAATATTAGGAGCCACAGGTAGTGGAGTATTAGAAATAACGTGGAGCATCGAGTTAACAATAAACGCCAATGGTATACGAAAATAAGAATCGAGTGAATAATTGATGGAGAATGGTAACAGCACAGTAGATGTGAAAGCGATCCACAAACAGACTAAGCAATTTAGGAAAGCTGTGCGAGTTTAGATCTAATGCAATAATTTGTAGCTCTATGGACATACGTCTATCACATCAAAGGTCAGGTAAGGACGATGCAAGCAAGAAACTGGTGGTTAAAATCTCATCTAAAAAACTCCACGAAAACATACTCGCCAACAAAGGCGTCCTTCAAGAGAAAACTACTCCCAGAAGCAGAGTGTTACATCTCTCGAGGGATAAGTATGAAGCGCAGCTACCATGTGAAAGCGGAGGGGGGGGGGCGTGGAGGCCAAACGCTCAGGGCGAAGGCGGGGGGTGGCGCTCCCCCAGCGCTGTAATGGCAATGCCGTGTCCGCCGGCCGGGCGCGACCGTTGACACAGTGGACCGGTCGAAAGCGGGCCGCGCGTGGGCGGCGGGGGCGGGGGCGTGTTCGCTGCTGCGACGGAGTGCGCGGTTTGCGGGTTCTCACGGCGCTCGCCCTCCTTCGCCCCGAGAGCACGTGCTGGAACCCGGACAGAGATGCGTACCCAGTAGCGGCTAGTGTATGAGACTTAGGACCAAGGAACAGAATAACACAAACTTCTTCAAATGAAATATGCCACAAATTGATTACACGCGTCGACTTGCGATCGCTTTCTGGCCTTAGGAGCGTTGAAAGTAATGAGCGATTAACACACAAGTGGAGGAAAGGCTGACATCATTTTCACTTAGTTTAAAGTCGCGCGTTGTTTAAAACTCGAGAAAAATAAATTACCTTATGGCTATCAACTAAAAAGGTGTACATTTACCCTCATACGTGAAAGAAAATATTTTATTTCGTGTTTATATACCATTCATGTACTTCCTTTCTCTCTCCTAAAAAAACAGCCATTGGCAAACATACATTACATGTACGGTACATTTATAACGGTCAAAATGGATGAACCACATCATGAACTGAAAGGAGTAAAAATATTAGTTGTATCTATTGACTTTTCTGACTACCTCCAACTTCAATGCAACGCCGTAATGTTAAAAACGATGGATACTATTTTTGCAATTTTACTTTATGTCGCGACCAAAACCCCAGGGCAATTACACGGTACGCCGTTGCGGATATTTTACAACATACTTGTTTGTTTTTTTCATAATGACAATGCCACATCCACATACATCAGCATTTTGACATTCGAATGAAATGGAACTGACTGAAGGAACATTCATTGTAATTTCCACTGTATAAAAATGCGTATCAACACATTACCGCACCATATTTATTTTTTGTGAAAAAACGAGCTCACGGTGTATAATTTATAACAGCGTATTAAAAGTATTTCATTTACGAGCAGCGACGCACAAACCCGGCCTGATTACTGAAAGAGCAAACAAATGCGTCCCATAATATCCAGTTCATTAGCACTGCGCGTGTTGCTTGCTAATGAGGATTCGCTACGTCAAAATGGCGTCGTTCGTCAAACGCCAGAGGATTTCTTCCCGTCGTTTTACCGAGAACTCCGCCACAACTTTCGCGTCAGCAGTCGCGCTCCGCCGCTATACAGTGTGTTCCAGAGAAAATGCTTAAAAGGTTTCTGAATTTAGAATGTCTAGATTCTGCATTTCATAGTTAGGTTTTATTTTAATTTTACTTCATCCCTTTCTTGCATGTCGTTTGTTTCTCAAAAAAAAATGGCGGAGGAAGTGTCAATCAAGCAATACGATAAATACGTCATGACATGCTATGTTGTAGATAAACATAAACAGAAGTTCCTTAACCGAAATACCTTCTAAATGAATTTGCATCACTGGATCTCTCAATATGATATTGTAATTAAATTTTAAAACTTGTTGAAATATACAATTATAAACACTGCTATTAAACTGATTGGAATTCATGAAAAGTGAACATGGTTTTGAATGAAACAGATGGACTAAATCAGTACCTACCATCCGGTGGTCCGCATACGATTAGTGCTTAGCGGAGGCATTCTAGGTAATATGCAAGACCACCGGACTTCTTTAATCGCGTTTGTGTAGTGTATCATTACGCTGTTCACTTTCAACATAAATTATTTCAGTTTTCACGATTTGAGATTTAATTACTAACAAGGAAATCTACATAACTATATTTTAAACTACTTTACCCCTAATTTTTTATAAAATGGGAAATCATTAAGGATATCATTAAGGAAATCATGGGTAAAGCATCTGTTCCTGTTCTATAAATTATCTGCAATACATTTAAATAATTACTTCCGATAATAAGATATGTTATTCTTAAATCCCGTGTATCAAGATTATTTTTATTGAGAAATTTTTATTAAATAACTTTAAGTTCCAGTGGAACTCGAAATGACCGTTAGACTAAATTAAACCGTTGAGAACCGAACTCTCACCAAGACATGGGGCTATTTAAAAATAATACGATATTATTGATACAGAATGCTAATTTTGCTACATTGATACTAATTTTTAAAAAAAACTGAGTTATGTGTTGATACGAAAGACATACATTTAGAAGGATATGATACTTCAATCTAATCAATACTTATTAGGGTCATACAATAAATTTCACATTCTTCTGTCATTTCATTTGATATTCATACATTGTTGCAAGTCAACAGAGCAATTATAGGGGCAATATGAGGAGAAAACCTCAACCGAACGATTTTGGCACATCCTGTACTTGCAAGTAACGAACTGGGAGCAGCAGCGTGGGCAGGAAAACGTAGTGGAAGGGAGGCTTCTTTCGAGACACTTCCTAATTTTAATTGGTTTTCGCTTCAAGTTTATGCTAATGCGGGCGGGCCTCCAAGGAAGGGTTGGGTTGGGGCCGTGGGGGTGAGGAGACCCAGCGCCCGTCGTTGCCGCCGATGTGCGTAATAGGCTCGACAATTGAATTTGAGCCGCGCGGCCCCCGCTCTGTTTAATTGATTCCCGGACGCAGCAGCAGGAGAGGCCTCTTCCGCGGTAAACAACCTGCAGCGGACGATGAGCCTCGGCCGACGGCAAGGCGAGGCGAGGCGAGGCGAGACGCGCCGGGACAGAGCGGTGTGGGGGAGGGGGCAGGGCGCGATGGCGCAGGGGGCGGGGCAGGGCAGGACGGGTTGGGGGAGGCGGGGCGGAGCCGGGCGGAGCGGGGCGGAGCGGGGCGGAACGAGACGGGACGGAGCAGGGCAGGGCGGGACGGACGGAGCAGGGCGGGACGGACGGAGCAGGGCGGGACGGACGGAGCAGGGCGGGACGGACGGAGCAGGGCGGGACGGACGGAGCAGGGCGGGACGAAGCAGGGCGGGACGAAGCAGGGCGGGAAGGAGCAGGAGGGAAAGGAGTAAGGCGGAAAGGAGTAGGGCGGAAAGGAATAAGGCGGAAAGGAGTAAGGCGGAAAGGAGTAGGGCGGAAAGGAGTAGGGCGGAAAGGAGTAGGGCGGAAAGGAGTAGGGCGGAAAGGAGTAGGGCGGAAAGGAGTAGGGCGGAAAGGAGCAGGGCGGAAAGGAGCAGGGCGGAAAGGAGTAGGGAGAAGCGGTGACGGGTGAGGCGGGGCGAGGGGAGACGCGTCGGGATGGAGCAGAGCGGGGCGCAGAGGGGCGGGGCGGGGCGGGGCGGAGAGCGTTCGATCGTCTGCGGGACCCTTCGCTTTCTGCGCCCGCTGGTTGCAAGTGCTACATTGTCCGTACTCCCACAACTCTATCAAACAACTGACAAATCTAATTTATTTCCACGAATTTCATCGTTCAGAAATGTGTATTTTATCAAATAACTCGTTCCAGCTTCACTCTTTCTTGAGACACCCAGTTTACTACTTTTTTATCATTTTCTACTCTAGTGTTTTACTCCTTTCTGCCACTTCAACTTCTTTGTTCTTTCAACTTGTAAAACATAAGAATTTATTATTCAGCAATGGACATACCAAAAAGTGCTCATTGTGTTATTATCATTGTCATTGTGTATCATCAACTATCATTGTTTTTATAACTAAATATTATGTATTGTACAAATTGGTAGTCGCTAATAACCATAGCTGTTGATGCGACTTAAAATAAACAAATTTTTAAAAAAAAGTGCTTGGAGTATATCTCAGTTTGCCTGACAAAAAATATTAGCGAGCTCAGGTAAAGCAATAAAAATAATGTAAGAGAGCAGTGGTGGAAAGAACAAGTGAGAGGAGTAGGATAGGTAAAGAGTGTTATATATAATTGCACTTTAAGAGTAGGTGACGAGGGAAATTTATGTTAGGGGTTTAACAAAAATAATGAAGATACGTGGGAATGTAAATGGGAACTGTTATCCAAAACAGGGAAGAACTGATTAAGAAATGCATTTATGATCATTATATTATAACATGAAGTTAATACATTGAGATTTATAGATGTATGTGATGTAATGAGAAATAGTGAGATGTAATAGCGAATCTAACTAGGATTCCTATTAACGAGCTAGTTGCCAATACATATCTACATATTAATTTAGGGTCGTTAATGATGACAATTCAGAAACAAAAAGCACATCAATCAAGTTTAAATACAAGCAAATACTGGCATTTTCTTTGCCAATCCAAGGAAAAGAAAATAACGAATACAGTATATGTTTCCCGTTAAAGATTATGAAAAACGTAATGTTCCTAAGAACGATGCACTCCATACCTGAAGTATTTCTAATTATCTTGAGCTTGCTGACGTTCTTCTTATCGATTACTCATGTTCCACAAACGGAACGTAGACATGTTTGTAAAGTAGACTTTAAGACAAGGAAACACCATCAGCGAGACCACGGCATATAATATGTTATAAAATACAAAGGAAAAACAATGTAAAATAAGGAGTATTTCTTGAGTTTTTCACAAGACTAGAGCACTACGCAAGATAAGACGAAAAAATTATTCTTATAGCATATTTGTTGATAGTACGCAACTACATTATTTTGCGTTAGAGAAATAGGTGTACTAAATTGTTGGGCCTTTCAGCGACTTTCCGATCAATGATGCAAACGGCGGAAACAGGAAGTGTAAGACAGTAGGTGGAGCACGCAGCGTTCGAATGAGAAAAGAGTTACCTCAGCTTAGGAAGAACGAGACGAAAGCAGAGTGAAGGAGGACCCCGCGCCGCACGCCCGAGAGTTCCAAAGAGAATGATTAATTATGTGCACTCAGCGGGCGGGCAACGACGCTGGTGCAGGCAAAGAGATGTTGGCAGAGCTCGAAAGAGTGGCGATGGCCACCGGTGATAGCGGCGACAGGGGGTGGCTAAAGCAAATGAATTTCCAATAGAGGAGGTGGGCAAGGAGACGATGTGTGTGTGTGAAAGGAGCGGAGGGAAGAAAATGCAACAAAGGCAAAAGGGGAGGTTGATAAGGCGACAGAAGAGAGAAGGGTGGGAACTGTGCGGCGAAAGACGGGAACTGCACCAAAAGCTACGTGGAAAAGAAGCGGGGGGTAGTCGAGCGGGTTGATGGGCGTGGATCAAGCGACAGGACAGAAGAGTATGGAGCAAAGGCGGAAGTACCGAGAGGTGGTGGCAAGAGCGAGAGGGACGTTGGGTAAAGGGCGACTATTGACGGAGGTGGACGCCGGGAGATGGCGGCGGGCAGCTCATAGAAGGGAGGGGGATCTGAGGCGGCGACCTCACAGAGAGCTCTCAGCCACCCACACCCATCGGAGGAGGGGACGGCGCTGGAGGTGCCACAGGGGGGGAGGAGGGCACGGCAAGGGGCAATGGCCGACGCCGGCGGTAGCGTTCCCGACAGCGGGGGCGTTGGCGGAGGAAGAGGCAGAGTCGGAAGCAGAGGCGATGGTGGAGGCGGACGATGGAGGAGGAGGCTGTGTCGGTGGTTAGGGTGATGGCGATGGCGCCGGCGAGAGGGCAGTGGGCAGCCAGCGTCACGCGCGCTTTGAACCGCGCCCTTTTGAAGAGCGTCCGAGGGCGTGGGCGTGGGCGGGCGTCGAGCACCTGGCGGCGACAGCGACACCCGCCGCGCGCCCGCGCCCGCGCCCCGGGGTTTTTCCTTCTTGGCGACCGCGCCCCTCGCGCAATTTGCGACGGCCGCTTCCAAGCGCACACCACGGAACCTTCTCTTCCCTTCCATTTTCTCCACCACACACACCGCTTCTATGAAAAAATATTCCTCATTTTTCTCCTTTCTATTGTCTCGATATTTCTGAACTAACTCGAAATGTTATTCCTTCTTAGTTTGTTTTTGGTAGGGGTTTAATGATGGTTCAATGTTCTTATTCTCCCTATTTGTGAAACACTTTTGTGAACGCATAAAAAATATTATTAAAATCTAAATGAAATTGTATTGACAGTTTACTGGCGATAATTTTAAAAATATTTATAAAATGGAGTTTTTAGTTAACGTAGGAATATTGAGAAGTCTGTTCATTAGCGATTAATTAAAAGAATGACAATTGTAAAATTTTTATTCTTAATTCGAAAACAAATTAGGAAATATAAACAAAAAAAGCAAACAAAAGGGTATGAAATTACAAGAGGACATTTATACGGCAAGGTGAATGCTTACATAATTAACGTGACCACTACAATATATTTAACCCATTACTTCTAGTATATTCGGAAAATAAATACAGTACCACTCAAAGCCGTATGTGGACATGCCGGATGCGGCCCTCCAACCCCTTTCATCCAGCCCTCGTTCCTCTCCTATGTTTTCCTCTAGCGGAGTGCGTGGACGCAGAAATTCCGACATCCATGACGTAACCTTGTATCAAGTTGCTTCTGTTCTCCCTTGGAAGGTCCCAGAACTACCTCCCGCTCTTCCCGTGCGCGCGCTATGGTCACAATGATCCCCATGTCGCATTCCAAGAAGTTTTTTTTCAATTATGAAGTACACACAATAAAACAAAATTGGGCAAGGAGAGCGGATAATAAACCAGGAATATTCTATGCAATTGACCTTAAACAATAGTAAAGTCAATATTAATAGCATCGTAGATCAAGTACAATGTCAATCATCATACAATTTTTAATGTTCATTATTTAGCAAAATTAATGTTAGCCTTGTACAAAAGCATTGTACTGTAAATAAAAGAATAATGAAGTTTATACGTTGTTTAATTCACTTAATATTAATTGACTTTGATTAATAATAGTCTGGCACATTACAACATAACATGACATTAATGATAGTCTGGCGTCACAATAGTAATTTGGCCCACGAGGTAGAAAAGATAGGCCATGTTAGCTCTAAGGCTTTAGTTAAATTTATATGATGATACGGTATGACAACACTCGTCACAAACGAATCTCTAACATTTCAGTCAGTACTTAATGATACTTTCACGAACGAATACATTCGAAGAACCGTGCGTACGATTTGTATGCGCCCACACATTTTATGCTTGGTCATTTTCTTCACTACGTCTCGTTTCATCAACTTCATTTTCCCTACATTCTCAATTTTTCAGCTAGTCCTTCACGCCCTCGCACATTTCTAATTCACCCCATTTGACGCGCCCTTTGACACAAGTTACTGATGAAAGTTGCACGGCGCCACTCACCAGCACATCCCTGTCCCTCGAACAACCGCCACGGACCGCTCTACCCGCCCCCCGCCGACGTGAAAAAAAATTCTCAAAAGCATTCTCACGAAACCCCGAGCACAACGGAAAAATATCATTAATTATTCCCTTTAAGGGCGCTCTGAAGTGCAGGAACGGCGGGAGCTTAGCGAAAATCCCCGCGCAACTTCCAACTGCGCAGGCGGCGACGCGGGTGCTGAAGGCCACGGAAATAAGGGAGGGGAGGGGCGGCCAGGGGAAGAAACGCGATCGAGAGAAGATCGTTGTGCGAACAATACACTCAACATGGATTCCAGAAATGCGGCGTTTCCTTTATCACTCCAATCCATCGAGTGCTTCAACAGCAATACAAGAGAACTGGGGGCCATTGAAGCGTCTGGTAGGATTAAACGAATCTCACTTACGATGAGTTTGGAAATTGCTGAGATTATCCCACCAAATAATGTCATTCAACCGAAAAGCCATAACATTCTCATCCCAATCCAGCCACTTTTCTCTTTTTAACATTTCGCCAGTAATTTCTTTAAGAATATGAACATTATGAACGTAATTTTTTAAATACATTCTCGCAATTCGCAATATATAATTTAAATAATCATCTAAAAAAGCACACGGATTAAATTGACGCCAGAAAATCTGAAAAATAATATTATCCTTGTGCATTACATCAAAACGACCGCAGCACATTTTCATAACTAGATTATACATTTGCTTTCAGGATTAACCGCGACCATTCAATACCCAAAATCTACACAAAGGATGCCTTTGATTTCCCACACTATCAGCCGGTCATCCCGTCGCATCCCGGTCATTCAGGCGACCTTTCATCTACCATCTAGACGGTTATTTTCAACCAGCTTTTCATACGCCCACGACACTCCCTTCTAAAAATGCCAAAAATATTTCTCTCCATCAAAGTAAACAAAAATAATATATTATCCATACATACCAGTTTAGCTGGAGGTCATCCACACATGCACATAACAAAATCTATGTTGAAGGTAATAAAGTTCGTACGATGAATTTGAGTTAATGTTGGACAAACTCGATAATTCTTTTTAAGTAACTTGGTTAAACAGCCAGCATTTGGACTGCGTTCAAGGCCGTGTTCGCCAGCAGTGCCGGAGCGCCGCCGTCAGCGCGCCCTGCGTGCAGGGAGGGCAGTGCGGAGGCCGGTGCGCCAGGCAGGTCAGGGAAGGCGCGGGCGCGACCTGCCCCGTGCCAGCAGCCAGCCAGGTGCGAGGGGGCGTCCGCGGCGGGGCGGACAAAATCGGAGCGGGGGGGGGCAAGGGGAGGGGGAGGGAAGAGCCGGACACACGCAGTCCGCACCAGCGCCGCCACCGGCGTCCGCCAGCGCTCGCCTATATTTAGCGCTGATTGGACGAATCAATACCCGTGTTGTGGAGGCGGTGAAGGTGGACAGCAGGTAGACGATGGCGGTAGAATTGTGCTACGTCCACGACTAGGGAAGAAACAGTAGATCAGGAATACAAAGCAACGGGAGGTGGATCATGAAGGCGACTGTGAATATAAGAGCTATTTGAAATGGCTGGTGACCTGATGCGACTCCATGCATCGGAATACTAAGTTAACGCAGAGGGAAAATATCGACTGAAAAATCCGCAATTTTGTATACAATATTAGCAGAAAAAGCTGACACAATTATGAGTATGTTATATAGTTTGTAATAATTGTGATTGTTGGAGTCCGGAAAAATATAGATGAAATGGCAAAATGTGTACATAGATATACAAAAAATCAATAATAATGCGTAACAAATATATTAAAAAGGGATATAGTACAACCAATATATCTCAGAAATTGAGATTAAAGATCAAGAAACCCGATCAATTGTGCTTTCCACCTCAACCATCACGTTGTCAGCAAGCATTTCTGTAGAGAAAAAATATGCCAGTTTTTTAAAATAAAACTGTTTTTGAAAATTCAAACATTTTTTGGGAAATAAGTTACAAAAATATGGTAGAATAATTAATTGTTTTGCAAAATATTTAAAACAAACAAAATTTGTAAAATATACAATGATACAAAATATGCAACGATGTTTAACGAAACTTTCGGATATTGTGTTAGGATTGCTATAATTCGCCAAAGTCACAATTTTTAATTCTAACATACGTAAAAAGAAATGAAAAATACATAATTACCACGGAACGATTTTATGTGGAATTTTATGTGGTATTTCAAAAATATATGAAATATGTAAACATATATTTAGTTATCTTTATCAAAATGCGAAGTTAAATGTGGACTTAATATGACAAAAAATGGTAAAGTGATTTATTGTCAGTTGATAAACGTTCATCTTTAAATTCTGAAATGTTACTTCTAATTTTACACTGGCTAATTATGCTAGTTTTAATATTTTACACTAGCTTAAGAAAGATTAATAGAACTAAACCAACACGTAGTATTCTGACTGGATTGTAACGACAATGAGGAGCTGTATTAGTTGATTCTGATGTCTCAGTCTCTGTGACATCGTGCGATTTCCGAGTGGCAGCCTCACAGGGAAGGAGAGGGGGCAGGTGGACACTGAAACGAGGTGCTTTTCCCACCGACCATCGACGTCTCAAAGTCATCTGTCAAACAACACACTGTGGTCGCGGGGTAAAAGTTCTAAAGTCATTTTTTGTCAAAATTGAGTAAGGTACTGAAACTACAAGTTTAGTATATTTTATTTTATTTTAGTAAAACGACCGAATTCAAGCCTGCTTAGCGAGAAAAAACATTAAGAAATAGTGTTTAGCGTAGGAACAAGCGATGGCTCAAAAATGTAACCCTTGTTTTCTCCAAACTAAGATTTTTGACATACGAACTTTTACCCCGTGACCACAGGATAGTTTATCACCTCCTCGCCCCCCTCTTCACATCGCAGGACATTCAAAACCCCTCAGACAGGGTCTCAGGACCAGAGTCGATCTACTCTTCATATAAATTTCTTAACTGCTTTCACATTGGCAATTCTATCTAAGTTTCAAAAACAACTCAAATGTTTAGGAATTATTGAAAATGTTTAACCTCTTTTTGTTGAGATGCATTTTTAATATTTAATTAAATTTCACTGTAATTTCCCTTAATATGCTATAAGCACTGATGTTATAAGAAATATGGAAAATATATGACCTTTTATTCAAGTATGTACCAAAATTCAAAACATGGAAAAATATGAAAAATAAAAGCTACATTTTTCAACTCTACACTTTGAGAAACATAAAGATAATGCAAATTACTATCGATATTAGCTTCTTTAGTAAGTATGTATTTACACAGAAATCTGTTCCCTGATAATTACATACGAATCCGGGGTCTCGTGATTTTCTAACAGGGATTGGACTTTGAAAGTGGGAGTTTAGGTCAAGGCAAGCAGTAAGAGCATTCGCATGAAATTGGTGCTATAGCACCACAGATTCAGCACGTATGGTGACGGATTGCAGCAACGGATCTGAGAGAGGAGTGTGAAGGAAGGTGGGGAGGGATGTGGCGCATCTTCAGAACAATTGGGGCGGATGACGCGATCTGCTGCTGCCGGCGCCGCATGCGCTGAACCGAGGCGGTTCGCTCCATCGGAGGCTGCTTTTCTCGGCCTTTCTGCGTTGATCCCGCTTCAGCTGCTGTGCACCCTCGCGGCTGCGGACGCCCATTACGAGGCCTCGAAAACATCCCATCCATGACACACCCACACATTCGACCGCAGATTGAGTGACACAAATTAAGGCACAATTCGTTGTGAAGTTTGGTTTAAAATAAAACATTTTAAAAGTAGTCATTTATACAATGACTGTGAATCATGTAAAGGATGAATATGAACAAAGTGTTCTATCCAGACTAATGCGGGCAGGCATAATACAATTTAAGGAACAAATATTTTGTTTGCCTCTCTCCCAAACAATTACACCTTAGAGAACAGACACCTGCCCCAAGAAATTAGCGACAAACAAAACAATAAGTATTTAAATGTTTTAATAAGATACTAAATTAACAAATCACACATGTTCCACCACGTCACATAAATCAACACATACTCTTTTCTTCAAAGTCATAAGACTTAACGCATGTATATTCTTGAAGTATCTAAAATTGTTGTGCTCGTCATCGCCATAGAAATGTGCCAACGTAGTATAAGTAATTTCTAAGAGAAAACATCTCCGAGTTATTTGTGGATCACAAGGTCAGAACAAACTGCATCAGGTCCAAACGGATCTGTGGCAGAAAGTATTTCACTAAGACAAGAATTACGCTAAGACAAGAACTACGCCCTGAATGAAAAGCGAAGTATAACAAGACCACGACAGAGTGAACGGCCATGCCCAAGGAACACAACTGGAAGCCAGAGGAGTTAGGTCGTACGCGGGGTGAGGCACAAGGCGCTGGCGGGGCCGGGCGGGGGCAGAGGAGAGACGCTGTGCGCCACTCATTAGCTCGTCTCGCTGCGGCTGCGCACCGCAGACGGTCCTCCGGGGGCGCGCGCGTAGCCCCCGTGACCGCTTTGATCTCGCGCCGTGAAACCCTGCGGCCCAGAGCTACAGCGACACACAGCGCACCGCGCGCGCTCCCTCTGCCTACTGCACTTCCATCTCGCTCCCGCCCTAGGCGCGAGTGCGCTCTCTCTCTCTCTCTCTCTCGTCCTAGACGCGAGTGCTCTCTCACGCTCCCGCCCTAGGCGCGTGTGCTCTTTCACTCTCTCTCTCTCCTCTCTCTCTCTGTCTCTCTCGTCCTAGGCGCGAGTGCTCTCTCACGCTCCCGCCCTAGGCGCGTGTGCTCTTTCGCTCCCGCTCTAGGCGTTCTAGAAGTATACACACCGAAGTACAAACAACAACAACAACAACAACGCTTGTAAACCACTCGTTTAATGGAGTTTATTATTTTCATTTCAATTTCCCCTTCTACTCCGGGCCTCTTTTTACCGATTTTTTTCCCCCCAAAGAGTATTTTTAAACAATTCATCTTTTCTTCGAAAATTTTCTTCAACGAATTTTCTGCTCACGCTCGAGACTAATGTGTAACTTAATCATAGTGATAATTTGACCAATACTACGACAAACGTATTAACCAACTACACAGAAGGTCTCCCAACTAACGCAAATTACAAAATTTCAACCAGACGCATATAGGACATATCTCTTGGTCATATATTCCATATGCCGTTTCGGCATTCCGCACAACACACACGCACTCGCGCGCCCATCCGTCCATTCGTTCCGCAGCCGCCGCCGCGCCGCGCCGCGCCGTCCACCGCCTGCCGTCGTATGAAAACGCGGGTAATTCGATAAACGAAACGTGCCCGCGCACGCTCACTGCTCGCTCGCGGGAATTACGCAGACGGAATTTGGCGCTAACGGCATTTGTGCTCGGCAAGGCTGCAGGCGGGCGACGGCGATGCGGACCGCGCCCGCAGGGGCCTCTCGCAACATACCAGAACTCGCACAGAAAAACCTAAAAAGATGCCACTTATTTGCGTTTCGAATATTTACATGTTTTGTATTAAAACAATAGCGAAAAACGACAAACGCGCAATAATGTAAGGAATGAGAAACAAATAATATTCGTTTTGAGCAGGACGGGCAACAGAAATCTCCGTACAATATTCTGTGGCGGACAGATGGGGAGGTGAAGGGAGGGTTGTGGCAAATCAGGCGTACTTGCAATTTCCAATATTGGTTACATCCAATACGAACATTTTTGTAGGCATATCGATTGGAAAGCGACGTATACGAGATACAAGGGAATATGTTTGTTTTCCTTCGCGGATGTTTACATTTGGTACACATGTGACGATCAACAAAAGCTTGTTGAAGGTCCACTTCCGTTCTTCATAAATATCATTTTGAAAGTTCAATGACCAATGGCTACGAGAAGATGGTCAAACAAAAATAGACTTAAAAACGCAATTAACCTGAAATGTAAAACATAGATTTTCTCGAAAAACACATAATGCACCTATCTTTGACAATGAAAGTACCGTACGAATTAGCATAGTTTTTATAAACAGTTTCATGTACAAGCGAGCTTTCATGTAAGTCTGAGTACATATTATTATAAACCATGTTATTGTTTCAGTTTCGTTTCGATTATTTCAAAGAAACGAGAAAACTGAAAGATTACACATTTCAGTGTCATTACTTTCACAAACAAAATATTACTAAACCCTCAAATACTTTCATGAGTGATTCTCAATAATAGAGTACAATTATATCTAGATCAGTCGACCTACTACATTTGAATAAATGTCCCTGCACTGGTAAAGCGACTCTCACAATGTCTGACCTCAGATGTCATCTTGTGTATGAATGCAGAAATCTCAAATCTCGCCTTTGAGCAACACGAGCGTCTGAGTGAAGTACGCTGCTCGTGATCAGTAGAGGGGGGGACCGAAACAGCGACGACTGGGCGAGTGCGGTGGGTCAGCAGGGCGCAGCATCGCGACCGCGCGGTCCCGTCCACTCGTGGTGAGCAGAGCGCAGCTGCGCAATTAGAGCGACGCCGCTGGCGCAGGCGCAGGCGAAAGCTTCGAGAGGGAGAGGGGGGGAGAGAGAGGGAGAGGGAGGAGAGAGAGGGAGAGGGGGGGAGAGAGAGGGAGAGGGGGGAGAGAGAGTGAGAGGGGGGAGAGAGAGTGAGAGGGGGAGAGAGAGTGAGAGGGGGAGAGAGAGTGAGAGGGGGGAGAGAGAGTGGGGGAGAGAGAGAGGGAGAGTGGGGGAGAGAGAGAGGGGGAGGGAGGGGGGGGCGAGAACGCAAAGCACATAGGTCATCATAAACATAGGTTATGATCACTCCCACAGCGGGATGAAGAACTGGACTGTACAATTTAACTTTATGCTTTGACAAGACAATTTAAGGGATGTAGAAAGTTGGACGCTATTTTCCAGGCATGAGAAACTACGTCAAATATCCCCAGCATTTCTCTTTAGCATCTCTCTTTCTCTTTAGCATTTCTCATGTAATGCATAGCATATCTCTCAATAATATATACACAATAAAAAATTCAATACATAAAACATGTACCAAAATATTTTGAATGTTTGGTAGAAATGAAGCAGAAAAGAGAAAAAGAATTGCGAGTCTGAAGGCAGAGTTAAACATTTTAAAGTGATACATAAATAAAAAATTAAAATGAATTCGCCTCAGATCACCCACAAGACTAATTTTTAGAAGACTAAAGTGGCATCCTAGCTCGGTCTCGTGTTGTAGAAGCTAATGAGAAAATGTCGGTGTGGTAATGGCGTGGCTTGAGAGGTGAAGAAGCATAGGTGGTAGCGGCAGTGCCGCGGACAGCCGGAACGTTGTAATGGCGTAAAGGGCAGAATCGTAGAAAACTATGAAGGTGACGGGGCCGGTGAATACGGAGACCTCGGGGATGGTGGTCGGGGACGGCGGGGACAATGGACAGGCGGGGATGTCGGAAACCGCGGGGTTGGGGGGGACGACGGTACGGATGACAGGCACGGCGGACTTGACGGAGATTGCAGAGACTGCGGGGTGGCGAGGATGGCGGGGAGCCGGGGACCGTAGGGACGATGGGGAAGGCGAGAGTGATATACACGGCAGGGACGATGGGGATAAAGGCGGCAGTGGGGCTTGAAGCACGGCCGGCAGAGGCGCGGTCGGTCCGGCCGCGCTTTCTCCCGCGCGCGGAAGTGGGCCAGCGCGCGACCCGGCTTCCGGCAGCACGGCCCCGCCCGCCGACTGCGCCCTCGGCGCCGCGCCGGCGGGTCAACGAGACCAACCGGGCCACTGTCCTACTGGCTGTAACCCCTCCCCGGCTTACCCTGTACACAACTTTCGGAACCGTCCTTTAATAATTCACACGTTCCCTTTCATCAAGTATCAGATAATCATTAAGAATCATTAGGAGCTTATTGATTAATATAATACGCTGGGATGAATATTTAATAGTAATATCTGCATCTTAAATAAGGTTTTGAATTGTTAATCATAAAATTGTATACATTTGTAATATTGTATGTATGTAATTGTATATTTGTAATTGTAACATTTTACCTAATATATACATTTTATTTTTTTTAATATTTTCAATATTTAATAATTCATT
Source organism: Acheta domesticus (assembly GCA_031308135.1). Lineage (NCBI taxonomy): Eukaryota > Metazoa > Arthropoda > Insecta > Orthoptera > Gryllidae > Acheta > Acheta domesticus. Next base: position 115,453,975 of record JAHLJT010009436.1, read on the forward strand.
ATTCACATTTTATTACTTTCGATATTATTTTTCTCTTACTTTGTCCATTAAGAGATTTAACGTTATTACAACTAACAAATATCTTGAATTACAATTGTTAAATCACCACATAATATGTCGCAAATATTCCTTGATAGCATGCTCCCTTGTTCATTAATTAAATGAAAATTGGAAAACGATTGAATTACTTTTTGGAATAATTAGTTTCAAATATGAACATTTCACAGCTTTATAAAGTGCAGCAATAAAAGATTCTCGAAGGAATTAATTTAACAGGATTCTACAAAATATAACAGTAAATACAATTTTATTACGGTATTTTCCATTGTTCACGATTAGCATTCATTTACACTTTTACCCTGATCACGAAATCGTTCTCTTTTAATCGCCCGCATTAAAATTCCAGACGAACCATTACATCCGTGCATTAACATTCCTGTTACAGCGGAAAGAAATTAGCGAAACCACGTAAGAGCAGGTAACCGCGTTACATCGGACAGCCCAGATACGGGCGGAGGAAATGAAAGTCTGCGCGGTCAGTCTCGCGAACATCCCAGTGCCTGGCCCCGGCAGCTCGAGAACGGCGCCGACGGCACTCACGCAGCTGTAGTCGCCGTCCCTGCTGCCGCCACCCCCTCCTCCCGCTGCCTGCCAGTAGTACCTTACCGCCATTGCTACCGACCCACTCCACCTTCCACTGTCTTCCTCCATGCGTTCACAGTGTCTCAGCCAGACATACCACTACAGATCCCTCCTACCGTCTTTTATTGAGCGTTATCATTGTTTCCGTCCATCGTTATTGCCACCTCCGCAAGCAACATTATCGCTGTCAGAAACACTAACATCGATATCAGCAAAATATTAATGACTTCATCTTATCCGCAATATCGTCAGCGACACCGTTGCTAACTCCTCTGTTCTCCACATGGAGGTTTACCCAATCCTCTTCCACTATTCCGTCCCCCCTCCCCCCCAGTCGACCCCGCTGCATCGACCGTTGCCTACGAAACCTCTCTCCAGACCCGCGCCAACCGCATTTCCTCCTCGGACCACCCACAATGGGTCGTGGTCAAGAGAACAATTCTACTTGACTCCAAGTGTTTTAGAGCACACATCCGGCAACAAGCGTGCACAAGGGGAGCTTGACTCCGCAAATCGTATTTCATACCTTCCCGCATTACCCAGATACGAAATGCATCACAACTTTATGAAGCAGCCGAATCACGTTTCATGAAGTATATTGTGGGTTGCAAAATAGATACTTTAAGCAAAAAGCGGAGTTTATATATTTCGTAGCCGAGCCATTAAGTCGCTTAATACGAAATGTGGTCCAGATCTTGGGAATTCATGTACAAAATGTTTCACAGACTACACGTAATAAAAGTGAAAACAAAAAATGAAATCCACCTCAATGATGACATGTCAATTCGTTCCCCCTCTCCATACAAACAGTTTCAATTCATGATTACAAGTTTATTAGTGTACTCGCCCTATTAAAACATCACTTACATCAATCTTCAACTTGTATCACTATTACGAAGATTTAGCGCCAAGTGTAAGGTGACATCATGAAAACACTCATGTGACTAACCATGTTGTATGATCTCAAGGAACAACGTTCAAATGAGCTTTAGCAAATGCGCAATTGCTTTATTAATTATATTAACAAATTTCATCTGTTAAAGAAAGAAGTTGCTTATATCAAAAGTGTAGACAATTGGTGAGACATTTGAAACTCGGTACGTACTACGAGTAAAAATATTCAACATGCAGTAAGTTTTATATTTTCTGGCCCCTTACGTTGACTGTGCAGTCTGAAATATCGTTTTGACATTAGTAATAACCAAACTCGAACAATTTTAACGTTCTTTTCGCTAATTTTTTTCCTGACACCTCTGAAACATTTCCCGTTAATTCTTGCCAGAGTTGTGGTTGTTGATAAGGAATATTGGCAACTGTCTCGCATATGAGATTCGGTGTATCAGCGTTAGAAAAACAACAGTTCCTATCGACCGCCATTTTCTAGGACGACCTTCGAGACTCCTAGAGACGTGCACTACGAAGGGATAAGGTCTTAGCCTGCAGCTAAGGTAAGATGTAATAACTTCAAGATTTGTCACGTGACTGTTCGCGCATAATGTCGCTAGCTCGCGCATGGCGCTAAAACTCCCTCCCGATGAGGGGCAGATCGCAGCGCAGCCTGCCTCGCGGCGCCTCCTTCCAGAACCAGTGGTACGGCGACGTGCTCCGCAACCCAACCCCGCGCTCCTTGGCGCCGCGACGAAGATTACGCTAAGTAGCCGGCGCGGTGCGGTGTATGCGGGTCAAGCGGCGGCGTGCGACATGCAGCCCGCCGGCAGACCGCCCGGCCGGCAGGCAGCAGGCGCGCCACTGACCCCCATTCGCCCGTCCGTCCCCACACGCCACGCCGCGCCACGCCACGCCACGCCACGCCACGCCTTCCGATGTCGCCGGACGCCCGGCCCACGCCGCCGCTCCGCCTCGTCCGCCTTTCCCGGCCCAGGCTCGCACAACTGGCTAGAAGAGAGGAATCTTTAAGCTGCAGCATTTCAATTCAATCGTGCCGCTCTGACGCAACACAGTCCGAACCGACGTGTCTTGGTCAATAGAAATCGAATTAAGTTTACTGTGACTGATGATAAATTGACTGAAAAAAGAAAATAACAGCTTATCGATAAGAGAACAATTCAACAATGCAGCGTTCATACAATAAAGAAATTTTACAGTGCAATTCATTAAGTCTGCTCATGTAGTATCTTCCAATGACAATCGACACCAGCAATGCACATGTGCTAGATTTGAATCATCCATATAATGGCAATAATAAAAAACAATGACCATCTTATTATAGAAAATCTAATTCCTGAGTTACTAACCACTTCTACTCCCAAGAATGAGTTATAAAATTAACAGATAACCATCATAGTCTTGAGTCTCTGTATTTCAGTTTTGCTCCTCATTTTTAAGTTTTTATAACTTCACTGCATAAATTATAAATTTTACCATTACTTAAACTACGTTTTTAGAGCGACTTGTTTCATTTGGTTCAGTTTTTATTGTTAAAATGCATCATGGAATAATATTATACCACTGTTCAATTTATCAAGAACTCAATAATAAAACAAATGATACACGATAGTATTTAAAATCAAAGTACCTGAAATATGAATTACGCAGAGGGATGAATCTTATCCGGAAGGATTTCAACTAAAAATGGGCATTGTGTAGGTCACATACAACTTTCTTCGTGAGGACTTCACAACAGCTATTTTTGCAACCAACTGGAAACGAGTACTAATGATGTGGAAATGAAACCATGTAAGAAGAGCAATTGTTCATTACGACTTCCTTCACTTTACCGACTTAAATTATTTTTATCCACGCATATTACTTTCCACGAAAGATATGGATATCAGCAAACAGAGTTCAAGAGGACATTCGTCGCCACATCGCGTAATGAAGCACAATTTCGTCGACGCGTAAAACGAATGTCTAATACGATCGTACCCATATCTGGTAGTCACATTTCTGGCCTCTGCACGCGCAGAACCACGGAGAATTAACAACCTGTCCGAGCAAACCGGTGTGAAAACGTCATGAGCTAGCGTGGAAGATAGTTTAATGCCGCCCTGATATATCCTTCGCTTTCATCACGGTGCTTTTGATCAGACTGATATTTTATTCTGCAGAGTTCGTAAATACACCTCGTACATTGAAAACGTAACTTTTCTATTTTAAAGTATTCTTTGAGAACAACAGAGTGAGAGTCTAGCAATTACTCTTATGTCGGAATGGTAAATACATTTCTTCAAAGGCTCATCATTCAAGAGCAACCTGGATTAGCATATGAATATACCTTCTTCAAAGAAGGTTGTGTATTTATAATATATTCTATTAGAACAAAATTCTAATCCTAGAGTTTCAAAACCTTTCGAACTATGACAGGAATTCAAAGTATACAAGAATCTGAAATACTTTGTAACTATTCAACTTCATTAGGATATTTTCCGAAGTCTCTGAGCGTTCTTTCTGGCAACGATCCATGTCTCGGTAAGTATCAAGCCCTCTTTACACTCCTTACACTAACTAAGCAAGGAAGCAAGACGCAAGGAATCCAGATCACGCTAGACATTTCTACAGCCTAGAAGAAACTTACAACTTCAGATTGCTTCGAGAAGTACCAAGCTCTACTCGTGTCTCCTATCGTGCACACTGCACAACTGGAACGCCATTTTGAATTCCGCGAGGCTTGCATTCCGCCGTCCATGCCAGGGCGCATCGCTCGGAAAGTACCGCTCGGAGCGCCCATCCATCCTCGCGTTGCGTGAGGCGGCGGTGCAAACGTTATTACGAACACCTTGTTTTCATTGGCTAGTCGAACGGAACGAGAAGGCAGGACGGCGAACGGCCACTGCCCCGAGAATTCATGCACGCCAATCTAATTTAGCCTCGTCCGACCCATCCGAGAATGTTTTACAGGGGAATAAACTCATTTATCAAAATGGAACGTAAAACTAAAACAGTGAAACAGACTATTTAATTAGAAGTGCAATAAGTCTATAAACTGTAATTTACAGTTCTAATATCTCTAAGAAGTTGGATCGGTGTCCTTAAACCTAAAAATTAAACCAACTTCTTTTTACCCTCAAAGGAATGGAGATCACATCAGTAAACATACCAGTACTAATTTTTTTTCGGAATAGATACCATTGAACCAATACTACATTAATTTTTACATGACCTTGATTAAAAATGAAAAAAAGGTAATTCATTAGTTCTCAACAAATTATTCAACAAGAAGCAAATTCAAAAGGCATGGAAGACCTAGCGAAATTCATATGAGATCAGTCTGTGCAAAACGAATGGAACGTGCACTACGGTCGAAGTTGTGAAACCCTTCACTGAGGGCGGGTGTTGTTTGGGAACATCGGACGCTGTGATGATCGCGGTCAGCCCCACGACACGCGACGATCTCCGCTGCCTGCAATCACCGGGCGCCGGGGGCGGGGACGTTGCTACGTCTGCGTGACGTGCGGGGAGTGGAGGCGGCGGCGGCGGCGGCGGCGACGGCGACGGCATCGAGTATTCAAATTCCTGAGCACACGCGGCCTGGGCAGCGAGCGGTCGAACGCGGCGCCAGGACGACGGCCGGGTCGGCGACCCTGCGGACGCGCCGCCGCAAAAAGGCTCCTCGGCGCGAGCGAGCGCTCCGGAGCGGCTCCGCAGCGCGTTTGTTCCACATTTAATGACTTTATAATTGTCCGCCAGCGTCTGCAGGCAGGCCGCGCCCGTCGCTTGGCGCTTTCGCCACAACCTCCAGCATCGCCGCCGTCGACTACGATGACGGCAACGCTGCTACTGCTGCCACTACAGCCGCCATCGTCATCGTCACGGTCACTGTCGCCGTCAATGACTTGCTGCCTCTTCCTCTACTACCTGCCCTTACGATGCTCTATTATTGTTATCGCTATTATGGGTGCTTCAGTACAGGTGTGTCTGCCTCTACAATATCACGTTACCAGACTTTTTTCTATACACTTTGAAATTTATGTTTTCTCTTACCATTGGGAGCAATGCAGAAACTGCTATTTGTTGTTGCGTCACTGAATCCACCGCCACCATTATCAGGGAGTCATTATAATCACAGGGAGTCATAATTACTGTATCATGACACCTCCATTACCGACATCAACACTGTCACTCCAGGCAAAGCCATCGTCGTAAGCATTTACACCACGTCCATTGGAAACGCCTGTTAATGCTGCTGCTGCTGCTGCTGCTAGCGCCGTCATCAACATTTCAACCTCAAGTAACTTTCTTCGTCGCCACACTCGCCGTTTCCACAAACGCGGCCTGCGCCATATTCAGCTCCAATTCATCAGAGCCTCCTGCTCATCGGTCGCCTCTGTAACCGCCACCGCCATCTCCTCGCTCGGCCGTCGCAGCCGCCCCGCGGTTGTTCAACTCGCCTGCGACCGCGCGGCGTCGCAACCCGCGCGTCCCCACGCGGCTCTGGGAACGACGGCGGCGGCGGCGGCAGCGCCGGATGAATGCGAAAACTCACAAAGAAACCGCGACGAAAGACGGGCGCCGCACGGGAGAATCCGCGGAGAAGCGCAGACGGCCGAGCCCGCACGCCGCGCCGCGCTGCGCCTTTGAATTGAGATACTTTTACTTAATTGGCAGCTTTCTGAAGGGGCCCCCCCGTCTCACGCTCGTGTGCGAGACGTAAGCAACGTTACACAAAAGCTCTGAGTCACCACGGATTCCTTACAAGCAGGCAAGCCGCGCTCATAGAAATGTTTCGCGGGTTCATCAAAACACCATGCGGCAAACTAAAAATACAGATAAAGTTTTCACTGGGCGTCATTATTTATACAAATACCGTTTCGTTTCCTAATCGATCGATATCTCAGAGAAAATATCGAACAATTTATGAGAACGCCTTTCAATCGATTGCCGATCTTTCAATACGGCGAAATTCTCAACTACGTACGTGTAATTGGCATACACATTCCCGCTGGCATGATAACTTATCAACCAGGAACAAGACTAAACAGGAAACGCGGGAATTTCACATCAACATTTGCACTGGACTTGAAACCCGACACACGTGGATAATGGGAAATTCATGGCCAGCACATTCGAAACCACGCGGAAGCAATACTGACTGTGAGTGTCGAATATCACAATGGAATTTCAGGGTCAACTCTATCAGCTGACGCCGCGTGGATTTCGTATCTGGAACAGTACACGAGAAGATGCGCAAAACGCCCTCTACGATACCACGATTGCGTAAATTACAAGTACAGAATGGCATGCGAAGAACACTGTAATTACATTCGTTATTATAATGGATATCGATGATACCCTCCTTGGTGTCCAGGCTATCCGGGATACCCTCCTTTGATCAATGAACTATTGCTTTTAAACATGCTTGCCCGAATCGAGCAGACGTCGCGAAACATCGGAACATTTCAGAAATAACCTCACCTTTAGAACAATACATTTCAACATTGTAATAAATATCTTATACGATTTGACATCAATTATTAACAAAATATTCCAAATAATAAAATAATCCAAACTCCAAATTCGCAACAGACTCCTTTCACAACACCAAAATAAAATATTAATTCCTGCCTCACGTTGCCGTGAAGAAATTACGCGTGTCTGTCTCACCTTCTCACTCCATGATGTTTACCACCGTTTGCTAGGCATTTCGCGGAGTACACGCTACCTGCAATAAAGTTGGCGTCGGCGCCCGCCGTGAGGGGGTCGCTCCCGTCCGCTGCGCATGAAGGCCGGTTCCGTTGCGCCGTCGCGCTTCGCCGCCGCGCAGTCCGGAAGGGAAGACGCCGAGCAATTAGCTCGTGACGTCACCACAGGTACCGCCGACTCCTGGCTCTCTCGTCTTTTCCGCATGAGTGAAAGGATAAAGCACGGATAAGGGGAAGCATGATTCAATTCGGGGAAGTGGCTGCCGGCTCAATGCAGCACACTGGCTCAGATATATTAAATGAACGTACCTCAAAGGGTAACAATGTTTATCGAATATTCCTGTACCGCAGGATAATCTCTTGGTTTGCACGATGAAATACCAAACTGTAAATAAATAAATGAACAGTTGTGACCGCGCAAGTAGTGGATAATTGAATTATATGGACAACATAAGCTGGACCTGGTTGTTTTATACAAGAGTGAACACAAAAGATACTATTTGTTTTTAAAGTTCATAAAAAAACGTAAATAGATGTTTGGGACTTTCTGCAGACGAAGCGTCCATATACTCGTAATATATGCAGTCCAGGAGAAAATCAAGTGTATGACTGATATTCTAAAAAAGCCTTGCCACGTACGACGGTACATTCACAATAACGAGTAATGGCAACAACATTGTGTAAAGATAAACTGTAAAGGCAATCGACGTTCAAATTAAGTATTAAACCATTATAAAACCTTATAATATCAGATTTGACGACTTCTTTTTCCAAATTCATGTTCCAATCCGGATATCTCCAAAATACCTATTTCAACAAACATGCCACAACCGCACAAGTGGGCCGAGGGCAATCCCGAAAGACGCTTTACTATCCCACTGCGCGGCGAACGGATAATATGCATCGCGCAGCGCGCAGGGAAATTAACAGTGACCGCCCTCGTCGCGCGATAGCAACGCGGCGCGGCGCGTTAATGCGCTTCTGGGAGCCGTCGCGATAATTGCATCGGCGGATTGCCACTCGGCGCCCCGCGCCACCAGCGCCCGCGGCGCCCACCGCACCACGCCGCGCCGCGCACGAGGACGCCCTTGCGTCCTACGGCAGGGGTGTACAACTCGCAAGGCCTCGACGGGCCACAGGTAAAACCTTGAACATGGATGCGGGCCTATCCTCAGGCAATCAACGCTTGTCTTCTCCGTATTGTTTGTCGACACTTTGTCCGGCTGCTGTGAAGCGAGGGGTGGCGGGGGAGGGAGTGGAACCATGTGAGATATCAGACCATACTTAGTGAATCAAATTGGGACGATTTTTAATTTCTGGATTTACTAGAAAGAATACCGTTAAATCTGAACTTCACCTCTTTTTCTATTGAAGTGGGTGTTGACCCCAGCAGGGCGCGTTCACTAGGGGCACACTGTTCTCGCCCGACATGGTTGCACGGGATTTTCACATTTGATTAATACCCTTCCGCGAGCCACAATAATGCCGGCAGTTGGACAACCCTGGCCTAGGGTAACAGCACCGGCGCGACCGCCCTGCGCGCCACGGGACGCGCGTTCTAATGGCGAGCGCTGACGGAACGGGTGAAGCATTAACGGAGCTCAGTTGGGAAATGCTTATTGACTGCAGCGGGATGTTTAAAGCAATTAGCGACACTACGCTAAGGTATGAAGGCGCATGTGACGTTCCACGCAGTAAAACTTACGTTTAAAAGGTCTGTAATAACAGTAAATTATTAATTTCCGACTCCTTATTACGAGTAAGAATGAACATGGCACGAAGGTACGTGAAGGTAGCACAAATCATTGCTTGGAGTACAGTAGGCACTTGAAATTTAATCCAAAAATCATTGTAATTTTCCCTACAGCTCAAACAACATTGCGGCGCATTCGAAGCTTGTGTGCTTCTGCAAAGGCTGTACCAACAACATATCATGTTCCTTTTAATAGATTGATAATACTAAATATGATATATTCATTATAGATTCAATATTCTTATATAATATTCAATATACTCCTAACATCATTGAGACTATTACACTCATCTTAATCATCACACCAATCTTAAATGGCAATTTTCACTCTACAGCATGTAAATATCAATGTAAAGCAGAATACCCTGTCGCCATAGAAAGTGTAGGTTCCGATTCCAATCTACTGGCAATTTCCGCTCTCCCGGCGCAGGGGCCGTTGACATCGCCGCAGACCCGAAAGCCCTCGCGTCGCAGCGCGAAGTGCCGCCTCGGCGCGCTAATAAACATCGCCTCCCGCGCGTCGTTAGAGCCCCGCGACGCCGGCGCCCCTGGTGGCTGTATCGCCAATCTCCTCCGCGCATTACCATAACGCGCTTGCATATGCAACGGCCGCGCCCCCGCCTCCTCCCACCCGAGACGACGCCGACCGCCGCCGCTTGTCGCCACCGCTATATTCCCCGCTCCCGTGCCGGCCACGACCTCCGAGCCCATCATCTCAACTGCCGCACCCTCCCGTCGCTCCGTTGACTTCCGCTTTCCTACCTCGTCGTTCCTCCTCTGTCTGCTTTTCTCTTACCCATCTGTTTACATAGTCGTCAAATTTTCAGATTATTTTTTCTTCTCATCATTTTCCTTCTTTCTATGTTGTTTTTGTTCCGTTCATTTCCCCATAGTGTTCATTATTTCCTCTTCCTCTCATGACGTTTCCCTTTAAAATTTATTTTACCATTCACAAACCCTTCAATGACTTCATCTTCACGTAGCTTGTTTTCCATCATTCTTTCAATTTCCTTCCTTCCGATTCCATGTCTCATTCTGGCCACATCTTAAACTTCTTCATCTTTCCAGTCACCATTACGTTCCCCGTCGTACCATCTACACCCTCCAACACCTCGTTCTCCTCCACCCGCACCTCGACGTCGCTTCCGGGGCGACGGAACGAGCAACCGCGTAACGAGGGATTGATGGGGCGTCGCCCGAGCTTCCTTATTCAAAACGGGAGCGCAGCGGCAGGGCGAAGGCAACAGCGCCCAGGAACGAGGGAACATTAAAAAGTTAAGACCCTGGGAACGAGGCAGGTCTGCGGCTGCGGCCCGCGGGGGAGGCGAGGACCCTCCCTCGCCCAGCGCCCCACCCCTCGCCGCCATCCGCGCTTGTGTACTTTTCCACGTGGCTCGCCCGCCTCCACGTGCGAAATGACGGGGTTTCAGGCTCGAGATTACACACATCACAGCGCGCACTGATGATGAACGGGAGCTCATGCAATGGAGATTTCTGAATGTTTGTCAAAACAGTTATCGCGCCTGTGCTGCCAGTTCGAGGATGCTAAACAGTGACGCTGCAACTAACGCATCACGCCTCGCAATTAATACGCTCAATGGGCCAGTGATCCGATTACACTTCAAATCTTGAATGTTGATCGCAATGCATACACGTTTCCAAGTTTCCAGATAAATATACACAGAGCCCGAAATCATTAACAACGAGGTAGCCGTCGTCGGCAGGTTATATATTTACAAATTCAATTCAGCGGAATTTGCAATCCAACTTGCGGCTCTGTCACAGCGCGCATCGAGCCTACTATTTTCCAGAATGTTATACAAGTATTTTATCTTTGGTAAGCCCATGGAACTGATTGCATTAATGATTTTGAAATATAACATAATTGACACTTCATCAAATTTTTTAAATAGCTAAAATGCTTCACCAAGAAGGACAGTAAAGGAAACCATTTGAGGATTATCAAAAATCAAGTGAATACGTACTACGCTTCCCCAACTAGAGACAATGGGTTCTTGGTTGCTCGGGAAACACCGCATAACAGCGCATGACTGCCAAGGTTTCGGCCATCATTCTGCGACCTTCACGGCCAAATGCATCTGGCAATGCAAACGCTATCAGATATGCGTAACACGCGACATCTCAGAATCCTTATTAAAAGAAATCCTAAAACTGCGATTTTCTGACATTGTCAAAATCTCTAAATCAGTGGTATCAAGGTCTTCTACTGATGGCAGTGGCAGCGCCGTGGCACCGTAGCATGCCACGAGCTTCTCTTTGCAACTAGCGGCAGGAAAGGGAATTTTTACTACCTCGCCGTTTTACAATAGAGATGGCGTTGTCCTGGTGGCGGGGTGTCGAACTGGGTGGAGGGGCGATTTCTTATGGCACTCGTGCCTCGGCATGACCTTACAACACTGCTCTAAATGTATACTTCGTTTCACAGTGATTCAGTAAATATGGAATGGGAAATGGGAAGTGGCAGTGTAGGCCCAACATTTCTACAACTTTACAATAAAGGAAATAATTTTCTTGTCTTATTATTAACTAGAAATCCAGTCCTTGAACTTATTTGTCAGAAATGTCAAATCTGACAGTAATATTCCTATCCTGAATGTTAATATTTTCCTTTTGTAATTACCAAAGCGACAAGAAAGAAGAGATGGGTTTGCATTTTTTTTTACAAACAGAGGGGAAAAATTCGCCAGGAAGATAATTCGTTTTCCAGTCGTCCTCCAGTCCCACCAACTAGTGGAAAGTCGCGTGACCGCCATCACGCAAAGGCGCCGACGCGATCGCATTGTCACGATCTGCCGGCGACCGATTTTCTCTGCGCGCGATTCTTTCGGCTTTCTAAAAAGGAGGGGCCCTTGGAATTGCAGCAGCAACGGACGCTGCCGCCCTCTATGCTGATGACACCGTCACCGTCACCGACTACCGCTGCTGCCTCCGTGGCCAACGCGAACGAGGCTACAGGGACAACGCGAAATTCGCGGAACGCTGGCATCGTCGCGAGCCAGGATGCATTGGCAAACGAGGAGGCAGCCCGACGCACCGGCAGCCAGCCAAACGCCGCTTTGTTCCCAGGACGCGGGGCGGATCAGCAAAAAATCCAGGTATCGGGGAGGACGGACCCGGGGCAGGAGATTTTGCGGAACCCACGCGGCCGTTGATCCATCAGTCAACAAGGTCACGTTTCGACACACCTTTCTGCCTTCAGCTCAAGCAACGTTTTATGTTGTAGGGATTAAATTTATTAAGAGCAATTTTGTCACTGACAACACAATCGTCAGAGAGAACCGTTACAGAAAACTAGCTTTCATTTGGAGTACTACTTTCAGCAGTAGGAACAGTTTCTTGCCGTGCAGCACATAGAAATATTAAATCACCTTCAAAATTTCAAAAGAGAAATCGCTAAACAAAACCTTCTCGTGCACTTTAATCGAAGGGAAATTTGGTAGAAAATGAACAAGTCATATAATACAAAACAGATACGTAAGCGACGATTTAACGGGTTCGTGTAGGTATTAAATTTTATTGTTTGAGTGCCCATAAATCTGGCACTGTTAAAAATGTTACAGTTAATGTTTTGACACAAATTCTAATTCATACTTGCAAGCTCATACACCAGATTATAATTTCCATGTACCTAAGTTGCGTCTGCGTTCAATATCTTGTGCTGACATGCTGTTGTAAACCATCTCTTCTATTTTTAATCATTTAAGACGCCATTAAGAGACAGAAAGTATTATCCAGTTACCCTCTCCACGAGTTTCGAACGAGTTGCTCGACCCCTTCCAGAATGAAAATAACCACAAAAACCGGGCCCCTCGAGCCAGAGGAATGCAAACGCAGCCTTAACGTCCTTTTCACACTGCGACCGAAAGAGTCTCCCATTAATTACGAACGTACGCGAGGTCGCGGAGAGGGGGCGACGGTAATGTTCTTAAAAGTAACCGCGTCGCGGGGACGTCTTCTCAAGAAGGTCGTTAACGTTTCAGCGACCCCTGGGCCCCGGCGGCGCGGGGAAGCAGAGGCGGCGGCGGCGGCGGCGACGGGGTCCCGCCGCTAATTAAACGCACTTCGGGGTCGCGCGCGCGTCGTCCCGCCTCACGAGACGCGCGGCGCTCGGTTGAAGGGTGGGCGGCGGCGGAGAGGAAACGCGCGTTTGGGGAGCCGAAGCGCATGGGGGCTGCGGAGGAACGTGCTGCATTAGGGCAATGGCTCTTGTTCCCGACGGGCCGCCCAATGTCTGGGGGAGTGAGCGGTTGGCGAGGATGCATGTGATGGCGAGGGGAAGAGCTGTTCACAGCGGTGGGGTGTAATTGAAACATATGAAGCGTACTGTGGCTTACTTCGCTTTCTCTGTAAGAGTGAGAAAACTTTTCAAAGACGCCGTGCTGCGTAATAAGACGCCGTGAGTGAAGTTGGAGTGAAAGAACACTAAGAAAAATATTACCTTAACTGTCTTATTGCACGAGTCTCTAGACAGCGTATTGGTGGAGGAAGCTTTCATGACCATAGAAGGCTCAGCAAACGCCCTGTACTAGTAGCCATACGTAGGGGTGGGTACGCCGCATGGACTTCATTTGCAGTTCATTTCGGCAACGAAGTTAGAGATAGACGTCCTTAAAAAACAACAGCAGCAGTAACAACAGGACGTTGTAAGAAATAAAACGTGATGTTCTCTACTTTTACCTTGACACGTGTTTCTCACTCTAACAATCTTATTACGCGGAACGTGAGTCATAGTATCCATGTGACGTCTGCAGCAGTTGTCCTCTGGGCGAGGAAATAACAGAAGTAAGGAAAAACAACATTAGCAAAGTGAAACATAAAAGGAAGGTAGAAAATGAGGAAGAAAGAGATAAAAATGATAAAATGGAAGCAAATGTCTGAAATGAGGAAGCAGGCAATCCCAGGAGCTGAGAGACACATGTCAGGTGTCCTTCAGGATTTATGGTGAAAAGATGGAAAAAGTTACCAGAAGTAATAGTGAAAACAAAACTAAAACATAGGGAAGGAGCTAAAAACACATCAGTGAACGTTCGGGAAACACAGCCAGGGCAGCAACTATTAGATTCACGCCCTTTCAAATTTATTATGTCGCATCTCGAAAAAAGAGCGTAATTCTGAAGATAACAAATAAGCCGTTCATCGCTGGCGGTGCTCAAAGAAGAAATACCATAATATTTAAAATATATGCACGTGAATAATAAGCGTATTTCAATATATTGTTTCGTAGTAGTGTCACACAGGCAATGTAGGAATCATAATAGTCAAAAATCGTACAGTATTGAATACTGTAACGTACTGCAAGTTAAGCCGGATTTGAAGAGCTGATTTCTGAAATGACATATCTTCTTTTCAGTTTGATTTCTTGTTTACCTATCAATACCTTACATACATTCATAACACGCTTCTCGACCATGATGACAAAATTATATTTTGTATAAAAATTGCCTTTCACCTACGATACACGGTATCTGCAAACCGCTGAATCCTATTTTGAACTACATTGCAGAATGTGAATACATTCTCCTCCTGACCAAACTGTTTCAAGGAGATACATCACTTTCGCAACAACCTCTCCAATCGCACACTCAGGTCTCACAAGTGAAATATATTTCCGAAATATTGTAAAACAGACTATTTTCCTATTTAAATATAGTGACTTCTGACGCACGATCAGCTGGTCGCGGTTATCCAATCGGGTGCTTCGGCACCAAAAATGAAATCTTAACGAAGCTCCCAACTGGATAAAAAGCCGGGAGACGTCCTATTTAAATGTAGTGAGAGCCCCACGCCGTCCGCGGGCAGCGACGGAAGGAGGTGGGCGCGGCGGCGAGGGCGAGGGAGGCGGACGCGCGCGAAGGGCATCGCGCCCGCGCGAGGTGAGGCGAGGTGAGGCGGCCGTCGCGGACGTCCGACGGCGGCGCTGGGCGCCCGCGCGCGGTTCCGCCCGCAGCCACCGTGACCTGCCCCCCCCCCCGCCGCCGCTTCACCACCCGCCTTCCCTTGGCTTCCCGCCTGTCGCCGCGCGCGTGACGTCACGAGACGCCGCACGCGCGGCGGACTCATCCGCGAGGTTCAACCTGTTCCTGCTAATGAAAAGTCGAGGATGTGAATGAGCTGCAGTCATCTGCATGACAGGTCGGTTGTTTATTTGGCCATGAAGCTTCCCAGAATAACACCTGGTGATAATTCCTTTCTTACATTCTAATACCACGGTTATAATGAAAACAAATGTTTTTCTGTGGAATTACGCAATAAATGGAATAATACTACAAGCATCTATTGTAACTATAATGTCCTCTCGGTTCCACACACTTTATTATGTTTTCTCTCTCATTCATTGATAAATAAATATACTAAAATTACCAGTTTGCATTTGATCTATAATCGTGATGACTGATAACGTTTCTACTTTATCCCTGCTATCATTATCCTACTGAGAAAAGAAACAGCAGCAATACTATTCGCGAAGATCCTAATGGGACCTTTCAATACTTAACCGTCGCCAAAGGTGAAGAGAAAACCTTGAAACCGTTTTCGCGAGACAAATGAGGCAAATGCCAACGAGGGCGAGTCGTTGACCCGCCGTGTGTACACTTCATCATTTCGAGCATAATGAAGGCGGCCGCGCGCGCCGCATTGTCTCCATTCATCCGTCCGCGCGCATTCGCCGCGGCGACGCAACGACGCTGTCACGACGCGCGGCGGCACGATATTTCATGACGATCGCGAATGCCAGCGTGACTGATCGCCCGATCGCGCGGCGCCGCCTGATGTTGGCAGCCCTGGGGGCGAGGCTTCGGCGCGGCGCTCCTGCTCCATCCATCACGGCGCGGGCGGCGCGCGCGAGGCAGAGGTGCAAGCGGGCGGGGCTCCGGCGGAGCGCGGCGAAGCGGGGCGGGCGGGGCGGGCACGCCGAAGACAGAGGAAGCAAAGTGGCATGCTGCTTCAAAGGGTGCGATTGAGAAGATAGGGAAAATTTCCCCATACGTGTAAGCTGTTTATTTATGTAAAATGCTAGAGAAAGAAGACGAGGGTAGAAAGCGAGGGAGAGAGAGAGCGAGGAGAGAGAGAGAGAGAAGAGAGAGAGAGAGAGAGAATGATAGAGGGGGGAAAGCGGACAATACATTTTGATACTTTCATAAAATAATGAATTTGTTATCAACAAGTCTTATGTAAATGCAAAAGGGAAAATATTAATAGTATATTTCATTACTAAAATAAATTCGAAGGTAGGAAGAAATATTGTACATTCTTCAGGACATATGTGACGTAAGTAATGATTACTAGGAGAACGTTCCCGAAACTGACAGTTATGTAAATATGGTACCAGAAACAGCAGGTTAAGGTAAAAAACAGGAGTTTCTTAAGCATAATTTGCAACTTCATTCTTTTGTTGACTTGAAGGAACTCTGCCTCCCAGCGGCTAGAACTGTAGAAGATGCTAAGCGAGATAATAATTTGAATGTAATTCGTAGCAGAAAAGATGTGCTTGTGAGAGAATGTAAGAATGTCATACTTTTCATGTCAGACGAACAATAGTAGTAACGCTTGATCTTTAAACATCCCCATTAAAAACAGTGTATCTCTCCAGATATCCTACAATGTTCACCCTCATTCTGCGAATCACATGATGTTCTACAACGCGTGTAAACGTCAAACTCCTTTCAACACTTTCATGCCGCAAATCATACCTTCACTCATCCTGAGTCTCAGTGTTAGTTCACACGTTCAAGCTTTTGTCCGCAACCTCTCTCCCTCCCCCTCCCCCATGAATGAACACAGCTCCCTGCGTCAGTGCGAAATCCCTTGCTTGAGAAACGCATCTTCCGGGATTGCAAATGGCGGGCGGCCGCGAGCAGCGCCGGGGGTCGCCCGCAAGCACACGCTGCGACGCAGCAGGCGGAGGCGGCCTTCGGGCGCGACGGACGCGGGGGCGGAGGCGGCCGAGGCTGCGGAAGCACCTCCGTGCGTGCGCGCGCACTCAAGGTGACGGGCTTCCGTGCGCCGCCGGCCTTACGTCACGAGCGGCCGGCAACAGACGCCACGCGCGCCTTGCCCGTCGCACGCAGCTCGCCCGCCGCAGAAGCTTTCGATTGCAACTGGGAGAGCAAATGAGGTTCATTTGCATTCCTCCAACGATTAACAAGACTTGAGATAAAGAAACGTCAAGATATCGGAAAACTGTCACTTCTAATACTTTGGAAATTCGAATAAATGACCGCTTCAAACTGAAAGGAATTGAGCTCATTCTCATGTACCGAGGGAAACAACAATTCGTAACCTTTTAATTAAAAGCAATATATTATTTTCTCTGAATTATTTTAGAAAATAACTATCTACTGTTCTGGACTGCTTAGCTATAAAATTGTATACGTAATAAAATTACCATTCCTTTAAATTTTTTACCAGTTCTCAGTTTATTTTTCTGATTCTTACAATTGCTCAAAAAAGCCGCGTAACTAAAGCAATATGCTAGGCAAGCAAATTATTTTTTTATGGAATTTTAATCTTAAAGTCCTCGCATGTCACTCTGATGAATCAAACAAATACAGATTTCGAATCCGATTTTTAACCAGATAATTCAGGTATCGATGCAAAAAGCGCTCATTGGTGCAATTCGTCTTCCGGAAGACAGTTTCGACAGCAATATAAATGCGTTTACATACATTCTAATAGCAAAAGGCGGATGTCAACAAATTCCACTGCCCCTTTTTGGCAGTTCAATATTGAAAGCGTCAAACATATCAATATTGAAAATCACTTGACGCAAATATCGGCCGGTCACAGTCGATTACATCTGCATTTTATTTCGCATTGGTGGCGGCACATTACCGGTTCACATCCATCTGCCGGGGGAAATGGGCGATTGGCGACTGCAGTTCGCTTACCTGGAACAAACACAAATTGGGGTGAGTTTCTACTATGGAATTCTATTTTCATGCTACACTTTCAATTAAAGTTTTAAATTGAATAACTGAGGTAAAGGAAGTACGACATTCAATGCTTTTTCTTTCGACGGGCGCACAAATGAATAAAACCGAAGCAAAATAATCCTGCACAAAGTGAGTATTAATCAACAAGTCCACTTACACGCGACAACGTCTACTTCCTCCATCTAGACATTACAAATATATATAAAATGCTCTACACTGTATGACAAGCATTCTACTCATAGTAATAGTCCATTAGTTCTTCGACACATGGATGAAGCTATTCACTTGTCATTACAGTTTTATTGTTAGAAGTATTTATCAATCGCAAACGCAATATCTACAACTTCATTTTACCCAAGTAAAGCCTAAAAAATTGTTTAGAAATTATTGAATTGTACATCCCATATTTAACGTGTAAGTCGCTCCACTGTCCAAATTTCGGTGCAGTGAAGCTTGTCATTTAATGATACTTTTTATTCGATTGAAATTAAATATTTACCAAACACGATATAATATACACATTTTCAATAAAATACAGGAACACAAACGCGGTGAATACCAATGCGTAGCTCAAAATTGTGGTGACCACAAACGCGTCAACGAATTTGTCGCGCAGTAAACATGTTTTAATAAACCAAATATAAAAAATCCACATGACTAAAACATGTTTAATTAAATGAAATTTCGCCGTAATCATGTGAAAGTGAATATGTAATGAAATATTTCACTGAAACCATATTGCGGTATTATAATTAACACTAAAATAACATTCATCTCACAAAAGAATCCTTTAAAAGTATGAGGACACAATAGGAGAAATATAAGGGGAAAATAGATTCATAATGAGGAAGGTGTTACGTGTCAAAAAATTTGATGATAAAAGGTTGGGGATAACTTCCTTTCTCCAGTAGTAATTGAAGTTGGCATTAACAGAAACCTCACACACTTTCTCACAAAGAAAGTAAAAGGTACCTTTGTGGACTAATTTTGGCATCCTTGTACTTTCAAATATACAATTATGGTAAAGAACAAATAATAATGGAAAAATATATTCTCCTAACAGATTTCGATGGATCACCATAAAACGTAGGCATGAATCTCGATTTTTTTTTTAATGGAAGGAAAACAGTGACGAAATTGTTGGGCACTATTGGTTAGGCGGAAGAGCAGGCTAAATGGCCTGAGCCTCGCCACTAATAAAGGCAATTTTATTATTATTATTATATTATTATTATTATTATTATTATTATTATTATTTGCTTCAGAATTACTTGTCTCATCCGAACCATTATAATTATCATATCAACATATTTAACATTGTTATTAATAAATATTTGCAAAACGCTGAAAGGAGTTTCGAGTGCAAGTCAATAAGTAGACATCAAGCTATTCACAATTGTAAACAATGTTAACACACAGGTAACTGTTGTCTGTTTCTTCACTTTCACTGCCTTACGTGGCTCAGGGACTCAATTGTCACTGCAGTGCCTCTGATCGGGAGGTCGTAGGTCGGAGTCCCGACGCATACGGGATTTTCGACACTAGCTAGAAAGGTAGGGCGAATTCAACTGCTGTCTGGAGAAGAATTGAAGCAGTCGGTTGCTCTGATCAGTAATTGTCCGTGATTTCTCTGAACATCGATTGTTAGTGATTCCGGGTGCGTCAGCCACTGAGGTCATTAGTCTAGTAAGTGTAGTGAATGTTTTTCATCGTGATGTGGCAGTGATCTTTCTCCGCTGGGGGGGGGGTGAGATCCGTCGCCAACCTACCGTCGACTAGCGGGTTTTTCCCTAACCAGGTATATCCACGAGCAGAGCACCGCCCCCAGCCGGGACAAACTAAGCCATCTAAGCCAAGATATGTAATCCACAGATTTCTGTGGTCACAGGATAAAAGTTCTGAAGTCAAAGATCTTAGTTTGGAGAAAACAAGGATTAGATTTTTGAGCTAACGCCTTTTCCTACGCTCAACCCCCATTTCCCCAGGCTTTTTTCTCGTTAAGGAGGCAACATTTCAATCCGTTCGTTTTACGAAAATAAAATATAGATACCAAAGTTGTAGTTTCAGTACTTAGCCCAATTTCACCAAAAATTGACTTTAGAACTTTTACCCCGTGACCACAGACATCTACAGAACATTTTGTAGGCTTACGTTTTTTGCATTGTCCGACTTTTGAACATGTTTGATGACATCTTTCTGTACATGCTTCCGACACGCAGTCCAAAAACTGGCGAGAAGTGGTAGAAGCAACAGCTTGACTTCGACCTCCTCCGCAGCAGAAATATCCCCCCGCACGCAATTCTCGCCACTTGTTGCACATGACGCGCCGCGCCGCGCCGCGCCGCGCCGCCGGCCTCACACAGGAGCTTAGAGCCACGTGAAAGGAATGGAGGAAGACACGGCGGGATGAATTCGCTTGAATGCGGCAGACGCAGTCCGAAGTCCGACACACGGAGTGAGGAGCATGGGGTCGGGACGCGGGGATGCAAGCGCGGTAACCGGGAGCGCAGAGGTTGGGAGTAGCGTGACTGAAAGAAACAGAAAGCATGGAGCTAAGGGGAATCCTGAACCCCTTATTTTCTTGCAATGCGGTTTCCAAATTGACTTAACGCAATAGGCGACCCGCAGTACAGCGGTTAGAGCACCAGATTTCCAATTCTATTTATCAGACTAAGACAAATTCCCTGATCATTCCTTTAAGAATTTATGGTAGGCAATCAATCAATTTGCAGCAAGTTTCCTTAAGAATACTCGCCCTCGCCTATGATATTCTTCCTTCCATTATAATATTCTTTATTTAATCGAACAATTATTCTCTACATCTTGCACAGACAAAAACGCAAGTACAGAGAATTGCACCATATCAATTTAATTTCTTTCTCTGCTTTCCTCCATTCGTCGATTATCCACTTCGGGGGTGTCTCGCATCATGATGCGTTTTAGTTAGTGTTGTTTTTTAAGTATATAGTTTCTTTTCTTGAGCCCTATTCTTTGTGATGTGAATTTATTTTGCAATTAGCAACTTTTCTTTTTGGTCTCTACATTACACGACCATTTGCGAAGACGAAATTTGCTCATGCAAAAAGCGCTCTTCCTCCACAAAATTCAGAAACTTCCTCTCCATTTTTTAGCTCTATTTTTCGAATTTGTGAATACTTCATTTCCTCTAGCCGGGGGTTTTCTTCGTTCTGATCCCTTCATTACCTGTGTTCCACGTGGGCGAACGCAGCTTCTGGTTTCCTCAGTGGCGTGTGCGCGGTTGTGGGGCGAGGTGTGCGGCCGCGGTACGCGATTGTGAGGCGAGGCGAGGCATGGAAGAAGAGCGCAACGGAGTGGACAGAGAAGATTGCGGGGTGAGGGGAGTGGAAGGATTACGGCAAAGGAAGCTGAAGAATAGTGGTGATGAAGGGGGCGGAGTGATGAAGGATAAGGGGGCGGGGCGGGCTGGGCCGGGACGTGAAAGGACGGGGAGGGTCGGTATGGGACCTGATGGGGGAAGGGGGTGGGATAGGGTAGGGGGTGAGGTTGGGTGGGGTTGGACAGGGCGGATGGGACAGAGACGGGACAGCAGGGAGGGGCCGGGTGGGGCGTGGCGGGGTGTCCCACCGCGTGCCCAGCGCGGTGGCGTTTCCTCGCCGCCCTTCCCCGCCCCTGGCGGCGCTGCGCTGCGCCTCATTACGGGCGTAATTAGCGGCGACTCCCCGCCGCGCGGAGCGTCGGCGCGCTGTTTGGCCGCGAGCAGCGGGGCGCTCGTGCGAGCGCCGCCCGTCGTTTGCGGACGCCGCAGCCCAGCGCGCGACCACCGCTCGGCGGGCGGGCGCCCGGGCGAGTTTATTCAGAGTTCGAGCGCAGCGCTGGAACTAACGCCACGCCCTTTTAAATCCGGATCCGTCAGTTGTTCGTTGACCTCAGTAAAGTCATAACAATTCGTACGTATGGGTGAACAATTGAAAATCATCCACATTTGTACCAGTGCCGATTTAAAAGACGAAATGAACGCTTCATGATTACTCCTGAATATCTATAAATACCGTTTTACAGTTGTTTTTTTAAATTTCATTTTACATCGGTACTGAAATGGGACGGACCAGACTTCATGTAACAGAAACATGAAGTGTACAGAAAATGAAGCTTGCGTCATTTTGTGTACACATTATTCCGTTTCATTTTTTGCATCTGGATATTTCTGGAAATTTTTCTCGCATGCGAGAGGAGCGATTGGTTTCTTTTGTGCAGTTTTGAGAACTTTCCAGTGTGCACCATTCCGTTTTAAAGTATATTTTGTGGTGATAAGACAGTTGCCACATGACATGTGTTGTTAATGACCTCTCGTTTCGTTCTCAGTCCTCACTTCATTTGTAGATTAGATGAAATGTTAACAGGTGCTATGTTCGACTGTTTGAGCTTCAGCGTATTTGGATAGTAAGATAAGTGTTGCCTTAGAGAGCAGAGAATAACAGTCCCATGAAGATATCTCACAACTTGACGAGAGTCAACACAAATGATATTTACACTCTCCGTAGCATTGCTGCCATTACTGAGGAAAAATAAGGCGAGATTCCTCGCGTTCCTAGCTAACTCACCCAACTTGAACATCTGACTTCATTTCTGCTCCAGACGAACGCGCTTCACACTTCATCGCGCTCGCTTGTTCCATCGGGCGGCGATCGTAACCTTCTCAGGTTTTCTACAGAAACGCGCCTCCCGGGAGCCAGGAAACGTCGCGCGCTCAGCCCCGGGGCAGAGAATTACATCGGCGCGCCCTCTGTTCCAACGACGCGCGTAAAAAGCTTCTTTAGCCCCACCGCACTCATTCCGTCGAAATTATATTCCGGTTACACGAACAATCCGGCGTCACTGCAAATTAAATCCCAGTTGTTGGATCAGAAGCTTAAAACGCGTGCGATTCCATTCCGCGCTTCCTGGTGCGCTGCCGGAAATGGAACGCCGCGTAATTCGCGTTCCAAACAGAATTAAATTAAACGCTACCGGTCTGCGAAGTAGGGCGCGCAAGGAGAGCGTGTCCACAAAAACATCACCGCGAAACGAAGGGCGGCGAAGGAGAGCGGCGGCGTTGTCGATGCGACCGTTTGTGTTGTGGGTGGTGGAATGTGGAGTGCGGATTTCTCCTAGGATTCAGGGTCGGATCTCTTTATATTCATGATTAACTCGTAAACTAGACAACACGTACGTGTCAATACAATTGATGAATCTGTTAAATTTTATCCATACTTACCGACCTATATTTACCCATTTCATAGATATTACCAAAATCTTAAGATTATGAATTTTCAGGAAAATTACTACTAATCTACCCCATCTAAACTTAACGAAAATATTCTAACTGCATATTGTTGCTGCACATTGTAACTGCACATTGTGCAAAATATACTGCAAAATATTCTAACTGCACATTGTAAGACAATAAAGACATGATACGAGTATTGATCGATGTCCGCGACACTCATGAGAAGTCTAAACATTACGGAAACAAACTGTGAAGGTAGGCATGTCGACAGTAAGTGATTACCTTTTAAAAAAATACGCTGATGGCGAAGAAGGTTCTATTGACAAATGTAATAAGTAGTGAGAGGATTTTTATACCCCAAAAAAGTTTGAAATACGATTTTAAAAATATGCATTTATGACCTAAAAATTCTAAAATAAGAATTTAATATACAATTAAAATTAACAATATATTTCCTTTGTAAACCTTTTTTGATAAAATTCACGAGAATAATTCTCGGAATGAAAAGATATATGTTTTTGCAAACTTAACATAATCTCACTAGCTTCGTGGGAAAAATAATTGAAGTAAATATGCACCTTAGTGAAGTACATTGTATGTCTTGTTTCATTTTTCTGTCTGATTAAAAAATGTATCAAGAAATATCCCACTTTTGCACAAGTATTTTATCATCTATTGAAAAGAAAAAGAGCCCTCAGACTGTGGCAAGCTCTTTCATTAACACTCACAAATAAATAGATTCTATGAAAACATGAAACGTTTTAGAGATAGATCTACATTTTAACCAAATGTGCAAAATACACTACTATAATTACACGAATATGCACCAACCGAAAATATCCAGTGTAGCCTCCAGTTCTAACCGAATATCAAGAAATTTCACTTAGCTATGCTCTAAAAGTAGCGGACAAAATCATAGAAATCCGCTCCCTAGTAATAAGAGTGAGGTGACAGAATGGTGATCATTTGTATTTTAGAAACTAGACGAATCCAGATACACAAAAAAATTAGGGGAAGGGACGACAATTAATGTGACATTCCCAAAATAGAAACACACACACACACACACAAATACACACATACACACACACATACATACACACATGCGCGCGCGCGCCCACGCACACGCACGCACGTACTACATATAGGCTTCAGAGGCTCAAACAGAGAGGAGCCCAGAGACAAAACACACACATAGGCCGCGTCAGTAGAGGCGATGCGTATTGCTAGCCTACATCGGCGCCGTCTAACACACATCCGGGCGAGGGATACGGAAGGGAGGGGCGGAGGGGCGCGCTTTCTCCTTGACGCATCGCCCAGCCGATCTCGGACAGCGGGTTGAACGGAGCCGAGACAACGTTCACGACGGATGGAGAAGCTATGGACCGCTCGTGTGCCCCTGTTCCACAAACACAATACGGAGCTACCTCCGTGCTACTTGCTGAACAAGCTTGACTATAAAAGAAGTTCTACATATTTCTAGACTTTGAAGAGGAATCATTTTAATTTCAAATAGAATACCACATATTTTTGTGACTGAACAATTTTCATTCTTACATGGTAATAAATAGCATTTGCATCCGAATAATAAATTAATTTCAGTTGATAAAACAAGGAAAAGCATAAAAAGACAATATGCGAGTGTTTGTCATAGAAAGAAAATTATATGTACGTACATAGCAACTTGGCTGCATCTTATTTGGGAAACTTGAAAATAAAATGCAAATCCTTAGGCCCTTCGCAAAATAACATAATGTAAAGTATCTTTCTGAAAATGTTCTCCAACAATCTTTCTATTCATTGCGACAAAAAACATTAAAAAGATAAACAAGACAGTTCAAATTATTACGAGATGGTCGACAGTAAATATTAGAGGACTTCCCGGTTATAAATGAACTACGAACTGAGAGAAACCAAGATCAATGTCTATGACATGCCTGAATGTTTACGAGACTGAAGGTAGCAGAAAGAAACAACTTCCTGCGAAGTATTTTTGAAAATGACGCGCCAGTTATGGTAATGCTTACGATTCACTTTACTTTAGGAGGTTCAAATTCGATTACTTTAGGAGGTTCAAATTCGTGGGAACATGCCTCATGAGATTTCCACTATTCTTGAAACAAGCTAAGGAAATCCTTCAGTGAAAACTTTTAGGGAAGTAACAGAATATTCTAGAAACTAAATGAGGTAACTTGCGACGAAAACACCCGTCGTTTTAGAACGGAAAAGCGCCCCCCAATCCTCGGAATGCGGTGTGGCGCGAACGACGGCAACTTTTAGAGGCACTCATGTAGGCGCGTCTGGGGACCAAGAACTTCGCAGAGGCTCTCCGAGAGCAAGGTGCTGACGAAAACACAACATCACGAATTGTGTTGAGTCGTAGAAGGGAAGTTCTGTCGTTGTTAAACAACACTGCAACGAGGGGAAACGTTGACCGTTCGTAAACGCGCGGAGTGAAAAGTTCTTCCACTTACAACAGAAATGGTCCTCGTGAGACTGCGGAGAAATATTTTATGAAAGCAGCGACGTGAAAGTGATGCACAAGAAGCGACAGTAACTCGGGACAGAATACAAAATCATCGCGTTCTTCTCGCAACACCTCTTTATGTCGGAATCATAAAGCACACGGGCATCGAAACACTGAAGTTTTATCTTCACAGAAAAAAATTAACGCTAGTTTTACAAAAAATTGATCCATTCGACAAGTTGGTCATTACGTGATATTTCTCCAAGAAGTACTAATAAATTTCTTATAAAATCTGTGTTCCCGATTTCTTTTTTTAGATAGACACTAGTAGAAGCGGTTCTTGTGGAATGTGAACCGTGCTAAAAGTCCAATTTTTATCAGTAGTTATAAAAGTAAGACGCTTTCGAAAGATGCTCAAGTGTTACATATACGACACAATGCAACAAAGGAAACAAAATAATTTCGGCTGTTTGCATCAGCTACTGCTAACCGTAATGAATCATTAAGTAACTTGTTTAAGTTGAATAAAAATCAAATGAAAGTAAGTCTGTCTAAAAAGATAGTGTATGACGCATGTGGTAAAAGCGATATTATTTTCCTCATATGATTGTGCCGCTCGGTCCCGTGTCGTTAAGTTCCTAATCGCAAAATAAAATGACACTTTTACCATTCGTTTCATAAATAACTATTCTTTGATTCTAGAAAGGAGGACAATTATACGCAATTGTCACGCTCCATGCGAGGAAAGCTCCAAATAATTACAATACGATCTAGAGGTCAAGGTCACTACAAGCTTTCACTCTGAATACATCTCACGGCCACCAAAATGGAAACAAGTTTTAATTGGGGTCCGTGAATCTCCATCACGGAAACGGATCTTCCCGGTGACCATACGGTACCCAGAGTGCGGGCGCGCGCCGGTTACGGAAGGGGGGCGCCATAAAGAGCGCGTAGCGTAAGAGCGACGCAGGAAGGAAGGAAGGAAGGAAGGAAGGAAGGAAGGAACGGAACCGGCCGGTCTCGCTCGGCCTTACGCAAGGAACCGGCCAAGCGGGCGACCCGACGTCAGGCCAAGGAAGCAACGCGACGCGCCGAGGCTGGCGGAGCCCCAGGCGGCATCCGACGAAACGCTCTACTTTAACGCGCGCGGCGGCGGCGGCGCGCGGCGGCGGCGGCGGCGGCGGCGGCGGCGGCGGCGGCGGCGGCGGCGGCGGCGGCGGCGGCGGCGGCGGCGGCGGCGGCGGCGAACGTTTCGACCCGGGCACTTCGGAATAAGAGAAACTCGCTCCGAGAACCAAGAGTGCATTCCCGATATTTCATTCACGTCGCTTTTCTCTCTTCCGAAGTGCCTGCGAAGTGCTGCCCATGGACCCCATCCGGCAGGCTGAACAATCCAGTCCCCGCTCTGGAGACCCGTGCACAGACGATCACGGGCCGAACATTTTTCTCTTTTGGTTACGAGATTCGGCCTCTTCACGAAACTGCCAATGGTATTTCCTTTATACGTGAACAGGAGCTCCCTGTCAGTGATGTATTGCAATTTGAAACTAATAACTCGTGAATGAAATTGAGACAGTCTGTCTTCGTGAAAGCTTAATTCACCAGTTGAATTTCACGACAAGAGTTCAGAGTGACCCATTACTGTGAAATTAAATTGTAAAATGTTTGAATATTTTACTGCGCAGTCCATGAAATGCCCGTTTCAAAAATAATAGAAGAGCAGAAGGAAATGTGAACTCTTTACAGATATTTCGAAATAATAAATGCATGGAATTATCTATAATATAAATTTCCAAAACGCGCAAAAACTGAAAGAAAACAATGCAGCCCAAGGCCAAGTGAGAGAGGTCTACAGTTTCTTTAAATGCCTGTGAGCCTGAGAAAATCCAAAAACAATAACACAGTTTCAAATTTGATTTAATTCATCAACTCTCATACTGCGCATACCGACTGAATTCTGATTCTCAGTCTGTCACTGCTTACGGCACAGCTGACGTTATGCGACGGAATTCCCAAAGAGGCCGCCAGCCATTAAATACTTGCTATACACATGCCGCGTCAGCAAGAATGTTTTGATATTCTTGACATATAAAGAACTGTTGTGCTGTATATACTATTCTGCGTTGTTGCAGTATTCGTGATGACTATTTTTGTGGAAAGATTTAATTTGTTGTGGTGTTAACGAAGAGTTTATTCGTTGACCTTGAGCAGTGCGCGTGCAACTTTATTTTAGGAAACCATTATGTGTGGTTTTCTTCAGCAGCATTTTTCCTACAGGCACGAGCCGGAATGAAGTATTCCAATAGATTTAACATAGGAACTTGGCAAAGGAAATAATGACCAATTTTCTTAAATGTACGCGGATTTTAACTTTTATCTAGTTCTCTAAGTTATACATTCCTCGCCGTGATAAACTCAGTACAAGTTTAACCCAGGAGTGTTAACTGGACACGACCTTTTTTTTTTTTCTTTTTTACCGGACACGGCAACCAGACGACGAGAAGTTGAAGAGCGATTTTCGACGCACGAAACTTTCAACCACCCCGGGGCATCTTCCGTTCGAAGGGAGACCACAACGACGGCGATATTCTTCGAGGGACAAGCAGCGGAAAAAAGTTATTCGATTAAAACTTCAGACGAAGAAAGCAAACACAGAAACAAACAAAGCGAACCAACGACGGGAGGAGCCAACCGCTCATTCCGCTGCTCATTTTCCTAACGGGAATGAATGCAAATTAAGGGGGAATGAAATAAACTTTGTATGAAAACGTCCGCGCTTTATTATCATTTGAAATTCTAATTAGAGAGCTGCCGTTCGGGGTGGAATGCCAGCGCGAGCACCGGAGCAGTCATAGAACACTGTCAGCGGCGGCGCCTCCGAGATGTCTGGCTCCAGGCTGGAGATTGCTCTCGCCGCTAAGGTAATTACACGCTGCGGAACTGTAATCAATAGCACCTATGCTAATGCTTAATGGTGGAACAAAGAACTCTTGCTGTAGATACCGTTATTATTCCTTATTCGGGCTCCTATCCAAGTTCCAGTATCTTAATTTTCTCTTGAATATTTCAGTTTAATGACGGAACATTTTAATACTTTTACTTTTAATAAAATAGAAATAAATTGTCTCAGAAAAATGCATTATGCTTGGATTTCGAGAGCAAGGTGTTGCTGACGAGCAGAATTTTCTCCTCTAAAACGAAGTTTCCATTCGACTCTCACCTAACATGAAACTGCAAACAAAAACAAACATATTTTCTTCTATTTCCAGAAAGAAATACGTGTAAGTGAAAGTTCCATTTAACATTAAACTGAAGAGTCAGTGGACGCGTAGGGTATTCACCCGTTCCATCATGAGTAGGCGCAACAGCAGAAACTCTCCACCACGGCGCCAGTCAAATGCAATGCGAGACTCTTCCCATTTAGAGAGAAAAGACCTACTATTTCTGGGAAGTAATAACTGAAAACTACACAGAAGAGACGTATCCTTCTACAGTATTCAGACCGTGCACACAAGAGCATCAAGCCGAGTACGTTGCATCTCTTTTTCCTTCGATTTCCGTCGCGCCAACTCCATTCTGCCTGCAGGTGTACCTAACGTCTGAAGCAAATACACATTAAAGGTTTTATGACTCGTCCGCCAACTTATCTATCTCTCAATAAAATGAGCCTATAGTAGAAACTGAATTCAAATACACTAATGTTTGAATCATTCCTTTAACTTCAGAAAAAAAACTGCGAGTACCTCCAATACTACCTGTTTTTTCCAGCCACGTAACTGGAAACTCCGCTTATTTTAATGCTTCTATTATTCAGGACCTATTAGTCACCGCGAGTTACAATTACTATATTTAATAGAACAACAGTAAACAATGACATCTGATTAGTGAATACGAAAAGTTAAGTCAGACTATATCAAAGAATGCAATTAACACATTTCATCGAAACCATTTTTATCATAGCAACATACGGTATATTAAATTACAATTGAAATACATAAGAAACATTGGTGTTGTGTAGTTTTAAGCTTTCAGTCACGTGTATAAATAAATAAATAAATGTAAAATCGCCTGATCTGCTGCTTCATTCCCCTATCTATATAAAAACAATATTTACCAAATGCTTAGACTCCTAGTTCGGGTTTAGATCCACTCCTGTCGGGGGAGGCTATTCGAGCTCCTGCCGTCTCCAACACCACCACCGCACCACCTCGGCGCTCTGTCCCTCCGCCTGCCCCATCACGCCAACCCCGAGGCGCAGTTCAATCGGACAGCGTGAATTATCTACGATCGGATTGGAGCTCACCTCCTCAGTCAAATGCATGCAGGGCGAATCGGGTTTCCACTTTCAGTTCCCTGGATGGGTGGCACATAAACCTCAATGTGATTTCAGCCACAGATCCGAAAGTGTTTTCAATTATTCTATTTTAAACGAAGCATAAATCAGGAAAGAAGGCGAGTATTTGGACAATATTTAATTAATCTTTTTGCACCAACAATATGAATATATAAACTGCAAAGGAACTGTTATGATTCGTGAAAATAGGATTCATTATTCACTAATACAAAAATCGCAATTTTAGCATTAGCAATTCAAATTCGTAAGAAAGAATTCGTAAGAGACATACAGGACGTCAGTGGCGTAGCGTCAGGGGACGCTGAGATGCTGAGCATCCCCGTATATAAGAACCTTAAATACTGTATTGATAATCTTACAAGTGGTCTGTTGAGCGAAACACGTTTTGTATTAATTTTAAATTGATTTCCTATGATTGAATTCGGCGGGCTGTTGAAGCTGGTCTCTGATTGCTTGGAAGCTAAAATACTTCAGCGTCTGCCGCCAGATTGCGACGAGCAATGACGCATGCGCAGATGGCGAGGTTCCCCTCTCCCCTCTTCACCCCTGGCCCAGAGAAACCCAACTGCTTTACGCTAGCGTCTACTGCGGAAAGAAGCTCGTTTGTGCACGAGAGCGCAGCACACTTCAGGCGTTCAGTAAATTATCTTTCTCTCTCTCACTCGGGAGTCCCCACTTGGTCATGGGTACAAACTGTAGAAATAGTGCCTGACTACTATTTCTTAATTAATATCCAAGAAATTGTATTATCTCTTAAATAGATTACATATTATTTAAGTCTGCAATGTATAAATTAACAAATGGTGTTATTGCAATTCGCGTATAAGAATTAAGCTGAGCCATTGTATAATTTGCTTTCAAGACATCGGCAGCCCTGACTGCTGTGAGGATTTTGTGGGAAGCGCCTACACCGTCGTAAGCAATCGAGATCGTGGAAGTAGTCCCAGTGTAGTCCCAGTCCTTGTGTTGCGTTCGCCTGTTAGATGAAGGAGTTGATAGTGACATTTTGTGTGTTATTGTTGAGCATCCCCAAACGTGTGAGTCACGCTACGCCACTGCAGGACGTAACACTTATGACTTCAACTTCGCAGAGAGAATAATAACATGTAAATTTCTTTAATTCAATAAACGAAATAAAACATAGAACGTCTTGCGCTTATCTCTTTCTTAGATCTTTCTCGAAATAAACCCACTTTTATTCAAGTGTACCCCAACATCTGAGTATGAGACCGTGACAGGAAATGCTGTCAGCGGTAGTTTCCTTGCACTAAGAAAATTTCACGGCTGCAGAGCGCAGGCCCAGTTAGTCGCCCGGTGGCTTAGCCACATTGCGCCAGCGGGCACCGAACCGCGAATAGGTCAAAGGTCGCCCAAAGGGCGGGGGGACACGCTTCGGGGGCGGGGGTGGACGCAGCGGTGGCGCGCAGGCTCCATTGGGTCCGCGGGAGGAGGAAAGGAGAGGAGGCGGAGAAGACGCCCAGAGTGGTGTAAAAGTAGACGCGAAAGAACAGTCTGGAACGAGAATTCGGGGTTCCGGGGAGTGGGGTGGAGGATGGGGACGGGGAGGTCGAAGATTGGGGACGGCTGGAGTGGCACGTGGAGGTCAGGGACGCCTGTCTTCGCCGCCGCCGCTATTGCGGGCAGCGAGCGAAGTGCTTCAAGGCAGGCGGGGGAGGGTGCGACACTGCCCCACCCCGCCCGGTCCCGCCCCGCGCCGCGCCGCGCCGGTGCGCAGTCGCCTGCGGCGGCGGCGAGACGCTCGCCGGCCCCATCTCGAACCCCCTCCCCTTCCCCACGGCCGCCCAGCCCAGATCAATCCGCGTCACCAAGGGAACGGACTCGAGGAAGCCGCGATGGCTCCCCGACCCGCTCGCCCACCTTCGACGCTGGCTGGCGAAGTCGAGAGGCAGCATCCGTGACATCGTGGCACGTGCCGAAAAGAGCTCTTCGCGTGAAAACAGAAATCAACTTCAACAATTCATATTGACAATTAGAAATAACTTTTTGACTAAAATGTCACATTGTGAGTAATCAGTCTGTTCTTTCAATACATGAAAGTTCACAGTCTAAAAGACATTATAATCAAATGTTCACTGCATCACCATTTTGCTAATAATAAAGCAAATTAGTGCATCAGAAATGCTATTTTTCACCAGCAATACATAATCAAAAATCACATGCTGAATCATTGAAATCTATACGAGGTGTTGGCTCTCCATCTTAATTCTTTATTCTGGCATAAAGCTTTCTCGGCCGCATTGCGGCCATCTTCAGTGCTACAAAAATAAAAATAGTAATAATGATAATATATCTAAATTACAAAAAAAATACAAAATTACAGTATTTTTGTAGCACTGAAGATGGCCGCAATGTGGCTGAAAAAGCTTTATGCCAGAATAAAGAATTAAGATGGAGAGCCAACACCTCGTATAGATTTTAATGATAGAAGAAGCATCGTAAACACCGCACCATTTCCTACTACTCACATGTTGAATTAAGATATTACAACATATTTTTAATAGACCACGCGCATCGTAATATAATCCGATAATGATGAATTTTGAAGAGTGTTTGTTTACCTAAAAACCACTCCTTTGGCGAGTTTTTGTTGTCTCCCGCGCACCATACGGCGCGACTACTCTCCCCAACCCGCGCAGACATTTCCCAGCAACCGGCTCTACAAATTACGGTCTCGTCGGGAAGCCTGCGTTGTCTCAGCGCAGCGCGTGGCTTCCCCTCCGAAGTCAAGGAACTCGTCTGCCGCCAACCCTCGCGTACGAAGTTGCCTTCCCCACGGCCGTGTCGCCAGCGCCACAGCCAGCCCCACTCTTCCAAGTTCCCCACCCTCCTTCATTTACTTTCTTCATTCTTCAAGCGATTCTCTTATTTCGTCCTCTCCTCCGCTTTACTGCCTTCATTACTTCCCAGACATTCTGCCAGTTCAGTAACGCTATTCAACATGGTCTTTTCTATTACAATGCACACAATCTAGCGTCCATTGTCAGGATCTCCACGTCTTGCAACTACCAGTTCACCGATCATATCTGCCTTGGTCGCCATCGCCCACATCAGCCACAAGCCCCAACTTCAACACCACCACGGAAAAAAATCGTCACCAAAAACATTTCAAGCATTCTCACCTCCGCTCACGTCTCGTGCCCCCAACCTCCCCAGTACCCAGCTTCCGTTCCCTCGCGCGGCTGCACGTCGCCGCCAGCCCCGCCCCTCCCCGTCGCCATTAAAACCCCGAGAGGGTTATGGCGGGTTCACCGCCCGCCCTCCTCGG
Source organism: Acheta domesticus (assembly GCA_031308135.1). Classification (NCBI taxonomy): domain Eukaryota; kingdom Metazoa; phylum Arthropoda; class Insecta; order Orthoptera; family Gryllidae; genus Acheta; species Acheta domesticus. The sequence continues at coordinate 115,487,275 of JAHLJT010009436.1, forward strand.
GCCCTCGCGCGCGCCTTTACGACTTCTCTGGATTTAAGAGCAAATTCGCGTCGCGGAAGGCGTTCGCAGCCGCCGCGCGACGGAACTCCGAAGAGCCCGGAATTCTCCTCGGAGAGCACGTTCCTTCCGCCGACGCCCCTCGCAGAAAGCGCGCGCGCCGCTCCGCCCCCGCCCCGCCCCTCCGCCCGCCAAAACGCGTCCCTCGAGCGAATAACTTCGCGTTTCCATAACAAACGTATCGGAACGCCTGCTGTCGTCGCCGCCGTCGCTGCACGCGCGCGCACGGATCGCGAGCGGATCCGGAAACGTCGCAGATGGCGACAGGAAGAATCGAGGGGAGGGGGGAAGCCGGGGCAGAGAAACGGAGCGCCGCCGCCGATCGGGAGATCTCTGCCAATCCGATGTAAGGAAGTCCCGCCGGCGCATCCTGGGCGCCGAAGGAATTTATCGGGAAAGGTTGGGGGAGGCGCGTCGGGGCGGCCTCCCGGGGGCGGGCGGGCGGCTAGGGAGGGGGTGACGCATCGCCTCAAGGGGCGGGTGAGACGCGGAATTAAACAAAACACGACGCCACTGCGGTCGGGGTGCTCGGGAAAAGAAGGGAAAATACCGAGGAGAGACGTTTGCCGCGGAGTGATGAGGGTAACGGAGACGGAAATATCGGACGCCGAAGTAGGGGTTGGAGAGAGGATCAACAAACCTGGTAGTGGTTTCAAGCGCACTAAAAGACATAATGCGTTTGGAAAGAAACAATGATAAACTTGTGGGAATGCCCGGAACACCGAAACTCCCCCCCCTTCTTGGTATTACTCGTTCTAAACAACTTCTCAATATATTTTAGAAAAAGTGCATGACATTTAACGACCTAAAAGAAAGGGAGAAGTTGCTTTGAGAAATACATATCTGGCTTTCATATTGGAAATGGAAGTCAGGTTCAAAAATAAATTTGAACTTTCGCAATTTTCAAAATTTCTGACGTTTTAATTACAATCGGAACTATACAATTTTTGTAAATGCTTTCTTCTATTTGAGCAAAATTGTTTTGTTTCTTCCCAGTCATTTTTCCAGAAAATGTAGAGAATGTCGCACGGAATTCACGTAAAGTACTCGCAAAATTAAAATATCTTATGGCCTTCCGGAACACCACAAGCAGGTTAAACTCCTGACGTATACACCGAGTTTCATTTTAAAAGCTTTTATTGTGACTGAGTTATGCTTTATCCATCCATCCCTTCCTAGACATCTCGATTTTCGGGTACGAAGTGGCGTGCAACTCCTCGCCATTTAAACTAATATTCAAAAAAGCACTAATATACATTTACCTTGATGTGTGTGAAACGTTACGTATAAAAAAGAACCTTAATTACGAATTTTATGTCCAAAACTTCGCGATCGTAATGTAGCGGTGATTCCTATACGTCCCCTAAAACCGAGAGGTAATACAGGGAAGAAAAAAGAAAAATGAGACGAATGTGGTAGAGGAGTATGCCAACATTAGGAAACGAAGAACAAACTGTCATGAATGAGAATAAGATCTTGACGTTGACCGAATGGTTATGGAGAGATGAGATATTATGCATGAGATGAACTAGCAGAATCTTGCCAGTAAACTAAGGAAAAAGAAACTAATTCCGCACAAACGACAAGATTGGTGGAAAGAAGTCTCTTCTATTTCAAAAGTCAATAATCGTCAACATTCACTGAAACTTTCAATAAGTGAAGAAATAAAAGAATAATAAAATGTAAAGGAAAGATGAAGAGAAAGAAGAAAGGACCAAGGAGAAGTCGGTAAAAAACTGAAGTGCAGTATCTGAAGGAGCAAAGTTTGCAAAGAATAAGCAGTACAGTGGAATGCAAGAGGGACCTTTGAGGAGAAAAGCGATATGAAGAAGAGATGCAAAAGAGGCGAAGAAAAGGCAGCTGGCAGAAGCGGGGACGAAGGTTATGGTGTGACAGGCAGCCTTTGCGGCGGGGGCCGTGGAGAGGGTGGTCGCAGACAACCGGAGATCAGAACACAGGGCTGCTCAGAGGCAGCAGAGGCGGGTCGGCGAAAGAGCAGCGACAGCTTGCGGGGTCGGGCATTGGCGAGGGTTGGCAAGACGTACACTCCGCACCGCCAACAATAGGGCCACCTGCGGCGGCGGCCACCGGACCTCCCGCTGGATGCTTGGACGCACGCGCACGTCTCTCCAATGGGCACTGGACCTCCTGGCAACTGCCATCTGACAGAACAAGCCTCACGTCGTACACTGCCCCAAAATGTACAAATCACCAATATATTTAGGAAGAGAAAGTAGAATGTTACTTACAACCAACATTGATTAAAAATATACAACTAACAAAACCCTACTGAAGAGATATTTCCACAATACTATTTGACACAGCTTAGGTTCTTGGTCACTTCCGTTTCATCCAAGTATTACTTCAATTTTTTTAAGTAGATTTTTTTCTGTCTTGTTCCTTGTTCTCCCTTTACGTCGAGACGTGCGTGATTCGCGAGAAAAAAGTGAGGACGAGAACACGTCCGGGTGGAGCGGGGGTGATGGGGCGAGGGCGGGGGACGTGCTCCTCGTAATCCCGATCCGAGCACCGCGCGCGGACGTGCGTGACGGATGGGCCTTCATCCCCTCGGAGGAGCGCCTGGCGGCGCCGCAGGCTGCGCACCTGCTGCTGGGAAAATTATGTTGCGCAGGTACTCGTTGACGAAGATCGAACTCCACGTTAGCCCCGACATCTAAAAAAAAGCTATCGAGGAATTTATGGAGCTTTATGGAATGGAAGCGCTCTAGATTAGCACCATATCTGGCAATATCGATTGTCAATTTTAGACACTGAATATGTCACCTTGCCATACGTAATCTACAAATTGCACACTGGATGCAATAGATCCCGTTCCAATAAATTTTCTTTAACTATGGAATATTTCTGAAAATTCTATGTGCCTCGCCCCGCATTCCTTAACTTAACTCCTTTACCATTCTTTGGCTTGCACGATTCCGAAATGCTTTTAACTGATTATTTAAAGTTTCCGAGCGCGTCAACGTCAATGGCCTTTAGTCCCTTACGCAACAGCGGCTCATTTTTTTCTGGAGGGCTCAACCATGTAGACCCACGAAAAGTACGAAGCATAGGTATTGACGAGATAAATTTGTGAATACAGTGCGAGATATATTCTAGAAGGCGTCGTTTCTACCGGAAAACTACAATCACAGCAACCACCGCAAGCATTCTCCTCCAGACAACGGTAGATTTTTTCCTAGTTAGACGAAGGTTAGATTTTCCCAGCTCGTGTTGTAAATCCGCAACCGCCGGCACTCAAATCCTAGATCTATAGGGACTACGACGCTGCACCTACTCAACGGTAATGCTCACCCTGAGCCATCCCAGCCGGTAAAGTGCTTGTAATAAAATCATTAATCTTTTCCTGCAACCTCTTTCCTTATGCCTGGCGTGACTCTCGACACTTCCTGCAGATGTTTACTTCAAGAAAGAGCGTAAGATCTCCGGAGGCCCGGATGAGTCTCCTCCGCAGGAAGACGACCTCTCTAACTGCAGTCGTTAAGGTCATAGTTCTCAACTACGATAATAACCTTCGACAGCGCCGTTTATGAAGGACCGAGTCACCCATTGAGCCACTTGAGGCCGTGAATGGCGGGGTGGGGGCGCGGCGGCGGCGCGGCGCGGCGCAATGCAGCACACGCTCCCGGTGAGTCATCTGGGCGAACCTCCGCGAGTACAAATCATGCGGCAGATTTCAATGAACGCCATGCACGTGCTGCTTAAAGGGCGTCCTTTGGTGTAGCTGCTGGCGCGATACACTGCCATCGCTGGATATCGAGGAACACAGTGACTGCATGGTCAATCCGCGTAGATTTGGAAGTGAAGAAGCTTTTCCCTGTTTTTTACTCCACGAATACTGTGCCACGGACATTATTATCTACGTATCAGGTCATGGATGAGTTCTGGTAAATGCGGTGGCTCACGTACAATTATCGAAATTATATTTGTACTGCCTTTATCTTAAATGCACACCTCTCTGTCTCAAATGTATGTGAATGAACTTCTTTTATTGAGGTTTAGTTTTAATTTTTAGTGTACTTGGTGATACTGCACAGAGGCGACAAATTTGTAGCAACATTCTAAATTCATAGGCTTTCATTACGTTTTCTTGAGTTCATCTTTTAAATCCAAAGTTTAGATTTCAGTAACCGACCTTGTGAACACCAGAGGTCTGACGGTTTGGTAGTAAAATGGGCGATCACTTCATGATGACGCCTCGGATGTGTGGCCACTCGGCCGCCTGGCAGCGTGCGCAGGCGGCTGGCGAGCGCCCCGCGGAGGCCGCCCTCGCCCCCGCCCCCGCCCCCGCCCCCGGGGCAGAGGGCGGCTTCCTGCAGCGGCGCGGGCGGCCAAGCGCGAAACAGCAGATACGGCTCCGACGGCTACGGTCCCTCCCCGCCCGCGCGCCCGCCAGCCGGCCTTCGTCTCGCTGACGACCGCCCTTTGGGGCTCGTCCCGACCCTTTCACCCGCTGTTTCACTCGCCCTGGCCACGTTGCGGGCCCTCTACTCTCGTTCCACGCGCTCTTCGTGTACGCGCATACCCAACTTCTTTCTTTCCAGGGATACACTATGAATCAGAATTAGAGATGCGTGACATGACGTCGAAAATCAGACTACAACTGCTAAATGTAAGTGGGGAAAAAAGGAACAACAAATCCAATGAGCCAAAAAACACGCGTCGAAACGAAATAGTTATTTAGAGACATTACTTCTTTATCTGACGAAAGAAAACGATGAAAGGAAGAAGAGAGATACGCTGAATGCAGCAAAAAAAGCACGAAAGTGAAAAATATCTTTCTATTATCTACCTACTCCAAAATGCTCCAGACGTTTCGTCTTACCTGATCTTCCGCGGCCCTCCCACCTGTGCATATTTTGTAATTATTACTCTAGGGCATCCTTCTACAACTCGCATCGCAACCCGTCCCACTCTATTAGCCTCGCTTTACCACTTCCACGCCGCGTTCTGCTACGTTCCGATCCCAGGCCACCCAGCTCAGCCGAATGATTGCTCTCGAAGCGGTGCGGGCAGGGTCGTTTGTCCGAAGAGCCGACGGCACCCTCGATAAGAGGAAGTCGCCGGACCACGAGACTGTAGTCGCTAACTGAATTCTCGCAGGAAATGTAGCGCGATTCGCTTGCGATGGCTTTTCGACCACGAACGGTTACCTTTCAAGAAAAGAAAAATAGAGCTCAAGTCTTAAGCAACGCAATAGTAAAAAAGAACAAAGATGATTTGCGCTGGTAATACACTTTAAAATAAAATATTTTGGAATTAAAAATAGTAAAATGTACACAGTTTGATCAGTATTATTAAAATTGAGCAAAAATGCGATTATAGGTTTTGGTCTTATTGTTAATTTTAAATAGCATGTTAAAAAGATCAAATACTTAAGAGCACATGAGCAAAAGTTTTCTTATATAAGTGTGTGTGTGTGTGTGTGTGTGTGTGTGTGTAAATTTTTAAAAGCAACAATTCAAAAACACACACTTTTAATGTTGCCAGATTTCACGAGAACAATATGAAATTTTGCTCAGTCATAAAAGTGGAAAAAATTATGAACACTACTATCTCTTAATTCATGCTTTCTCTCCCAATGAGTAAGTGGGATGACTTTTACTGCCGATTATCTTGTTGAGGCGTCGGTAATTTAGATGTAAGCACCCACTTTCTTTTAACACTATAATAGTCTTACTTCCCATCGAACCTAAAGGGCACTTCATCGTTAATGCATCTAACGGGCACAGCACTACAGGTATTTCACTTCCTCCTCCTACTCAGCAACGAACGGATTGACTCATCGAGAAAATAATGAGCTATTTACTATTTTGTTCACCATTCGCACATTCTCAGATTCATGTATTGTGGTGTTGAACACGAACGCAGTAGCTTGATAATTGGTGCATCATAAGGACAATTATTATTCACAGGTCCTTTAAAAATATTATGGATATAACTTTTCCTTTGAGTAAAATATTTTTCGAAGTAATGTAGCCCACAGGCTGTCCCATATATAAACGCCGCGGAATATTAGATGCTCTACTTTATTTTCCACGAAAATTCTGTGAATGTACACTAGATAGTACAGTACAGCTCAAATCTATCAATTGTCAATTCACATCCTCTTAAATTAAATTAAAAGGTGTGCACTGAGCCAGCTTATAATTCTGACACAAATCGAATTCGAGTATTTTCAAATCGCGAAAATAATTCCTTTGTCAAGATTATTTTCAAATTTTCCAGATAATGGCCCTTGACAGGAGCATCGGGCATCTCTTCCCCCTGTAAGCGGACAAACAGCATACAAATAAGAATACCTGCGTAGAACGAAAATTGTCTTCTCTTTGAGAACCTTCAAGTTGAGGTGACGTGAGCGTACACGGTCTTTAGTTCCGGCAGCCGCCACAGGGGCGCGAGCCGCGGCGCCGACGCCGGTGGCAGTGGCAGCACCACGGGAGTCGGGCGAGGGGGGGGGGGGAGGTGAAGGGTAATTTTCGGCTGTTGCTCGACGCGGCTTGGCGTCTCCGACACAGGAGGCTGCGGTCGTGCCGGAGGCCCCACTGAGCAGGCCGTACACTCTGGTTCGCTAACTTTGCGTCTTCGGCAACCCTGGCTCGATTCAAAGTAAATTAAGTCATTTTTTGAACAGCAAGTTTACAATGAGTTAGTTCCAAGTGGTTCCAATACAGAAAACGTAGAATTTCAACAATAGATCCGTAATTAAAATAACATTTTACTTCTGTACTTGCGATTCCTAAATAAAAAAAATAAAAGTACTGCGATTGATTTATTATTATTCCGTACTATTGTGCCCATAAAAAGCGGTGATCACTAGTCCCGTAAGTGAAGCGCATGTTTTATCACTAAAGGTGAAGGTGTTCTTCCTCCGCTGGGTGGTAAGTTCCGGCGCCGACCTACACTTCAACTTGAGTTTTTCCAATCCAGGTATCTCTCACCAGCGAAGACATTGCCCCAGCTGGGACAAGGCCCTAAGCCACCGACTGGTCTCCCAACAAATGTTATAGTGTAGTGCCTGTAGTGCCTGTGAGTGTGTGTTAGAAAGGGGTGAGGATAGGACAAGGAAGAGGAATGAAAGATCGCGTGTGGTCTGTGGCCCGTTTGTTAGGGTCCTGCTCAGGAATCCGTCTGGTGTTGATCGAGAAAAACACGGAAAACTACCGATCAGAGCAGTCGGCCGCTCGGATTCTCCCCCATACTGAGACAGGTAAATTCGACCTAGCTATCTAGCTAGTTCTGCCACCACTGTCGGGACTGGCACTCGAGGACGTCCTAGTCAGAGGCACTGCAGTGAGTTAGTTGATGCCCAAAAATGACTGGGATTTAAAAATTATTGTCTTGTAATATATACGATATAGCATAGACAGAGGTAACAAATGCCGTAAAACCGAAAAAAAAAACTTGATGAATAAATCCCAATGCAATTAATAGGATTGTAACAAGTTGAGAAAGAGTCTACAGACGAGGAAGAAGGAAAATAACCTGCTTATTCCACAGCCGGTCTCTCATCAACCGGCAGATGCTCACCGCTGTCCATGGAGGCCTCCCCACCAGCTCCTATTCCGAGAAGCCACCGTCACAGGGTGTTCTGGCGGCCTAATATTAGCGACAGCGCGTTGAGGAATTCAAACGTGTGACGTCACCCTCCATTATCGCCACTTGCCGCTGGCGGCTGCCTGGGCGCTGGAGGCTGGGAGCTCCGGCCCTTGGCGCGAGGCGCCGGGCAGCCACCTCACGGCCTCCGCCCAGCGAGCGAGTGCGCTCCTACTCGCATCCAGAGACGTATCTACGGTAAGGCAGACATGGCATGTGCCATGGGCGCCACTCACAAGGGGCGTTATTTAGAGTATTTTGGCTAAAATAAATAACAAGAACCTTAAATTGAAGTATCCTGACAGGGGCGCCTGAATACCTAGATACGCCTCTGCTCGCATCTCAGGACTGAGCTCCCTTGTCCGACAAGCAGAAACTGGGCGCGGGCAATGCAAGTCACTGAGTGCTTAGCGTCACGTCTCTGGCTTTTGGGGTACGTTCTGTTGAAAGTAAGGCAAGTAATAATGAGAATATTTGAGCGATGTAATTCAAGAGGATTTGGATTGATTCATGCTGTCGGGCACATCAACTGATATGGTCATTAATGCCTTTAGTGTAGTGGATGTTCAATGCGGGAGGTGGAGGTGTTTCTCCTCCGCTGTGTGGTGAGATTCGTCGCCTACCTATAATGCTTGCTGGGGATTTCCCCTTCCAGGTGCATCCCCCAGCGGAGCATCGCTCCAATCAGGACATGTTCTAGTCCCCCGACATATGTGGCATGTATGTGTGAGAGAGTGTAAGGGGGACTGGATGGAACAGGCGCGATCACGTGCGGTCCGTGGCTCCTTTGTTAGTGTATTGCCCCGGCATTCGCCTGACAATGATTAGAGAAAACACGGAAAACTAGCGATAAGGGCAGCCGGCCGTTAGAATTCGCCTGCAGACAGCGGTTGAATGCTACGTATGTAGCGGTCAAAAATCAGCCACCGACGGGGCTCCTCGTATAACTCGGTCGGAGACTATCTTGAGCGGCAATGCTGGTACTGAGGTAAACTCACTCGGTAAGAGGAACTGAAGATCATATTATTAAAGACCGAACCAGAACGACCCTCAGGGCAAAAAACGCAAATTGAAAACCGAATACTGCAGAATCGGGTTTCCATCAATAAACCTACTAGTTGGCTACAAGGCTTGAAGCAAAATCTGAAACTAAACCATCTTTGCACTTTACCCGAGCGCGTGTCCAACGTTAGAAATAGTAAACAAACTTGAGAACTTGATACGCCAACATAAGTTACGTTACATAGCGCAATGTTGACATTGATTTTTTGGTGTCAATATCTTTTACTAGAATGTGCATTCCATAAATCGTCGTCTAAAAACATAGGTAATTGTTCTACAGAATGTTGTCCATACTTAACACAATTACTAATGTTCTGTTTTCCTGGGTACTAGACCATTCTTATCAAGGAAACAAGACGAAAAACACGGGTAAATACTGAAATTAATTTATTGAAATCAAATTAACCCGTTGAAAACGATAACAGCGTTGTACACTCTAAATATTTCAAGTAACACGTTAACATGCAACAATAAATCTGAAACAAAACTACAGAGCAACCTGCCTCTGTCATTTCACAACCTACTACCCAGAAAGGTTAAAGGTTACCCATTCCAGCTACATGGAATAACCAAGTGCACAAAATATCATATGCCACTGAAGCGTTACTAATTCGCAGAACCGACCCTAAACCTGTTCAACTCGCGCGTTAACATTCAACAGGAAAAGGTCTCAATTCCTGTTAGCCCACGCCGAAGCAGTAAATAGGCAACACGAGATAACGTATCGCGCCGCAGCGAGTGCAACGGGACCACACCCGAGCTTAAGAGATCATTCTGCATACTGTTCGTGACGTTGCTGCACACAAACTGCCGCCATTTGCCCCCGTAAGGTTATCTCGGTGTCAATGGACAGTCAAGAGACGGCTGGTTTTCGACGCGTCTTATTTCCGATAGATTCGGCGACATCCGTGGGCCTCCTAATACATAAATGACAAAAGGTTCGAAGGAGGAAAAAACCAAGAAAGATTCGTGTCTTTATTCTGTCACTAAAAACCAACTATAGTTAAAGAAAGTATGAATGAATGTTAGGGTACAGTGCCCATCGCCTGAAAGACATTTTTTCACAAAATGGAAAAGACCATTACAAGACGCAGATGCACAAGCATTTGAAAAAAAAGGAGAGTACGGGAGAATGCCAATGTAGAGTGGTGAAAGTGGTACGCATTTTACCCGGAAAACAAAAGGCTCGCGAGAAAAAGAGAAACCGATAAGATAGGACGACCGCCAGAACAGAAAACAAGAGCGCCGTTTACCATTCGGACACAAGTCGCTTTGGTGCGGCGCCGCGCATGCCTGCGCGGTGAGCAAAGCCCGAGGGCGGAAACGAGCGTAGCCGCGTTTGCAGGGCACGCACGGGACGGGACCCGCCGCGCAAGGGGCCGCCGCCATCTGCCGCTCTCGCAGCGCGATAAGCGCCGCGCGCTACTGCAGCGGAGCACACATGTCGCGGAGCTCTATCCGGCGCCACCGCCGCGCCGCGCCGCGCCGCCGCATGCCGAGCAGATTTCGCTGCCTCGGCAGCTGCCGGGAGCGCGCAGATAAACACAGCCGCTGCGCGCTTCGCCCGCCCCGCCCCGTCCCGTCCCGTCCCCGCCCCGCCCGCCCCGCCCCGCCCGCCCCGCCCCGCCCCGCCCCGCCCCGCCCCGCCCCGCCCTCCACCCGCTTCAGTTGACACCGAACATCGCATTTGCTCCTTTTCGTTCCTTTCCACCGTTCTTCGTTTCATTTCGTATCTACGCCTCCCGTTCCTCATTGTCGTTGTTTAATCTATACCTGGGATCTTACAGCTGATCGGTAGTTTCCAGTGCTTTATGTAGCCCGTACTAGGCAAGCAGTACACTAACAAACGCGTCACGGACAGCGTCTGATCTTCCTTTCGTGGTCTTTATTATCTGCTATCTCATTACACGCTGATATGCTCTACTCTACCACACACATCGGGTGACCAGTCACGATCTCGTAGTGTGTCCCGGTTGGGACGTTGCTGCGCAAGAGGAGATAAATGGAGTGAGAAATCTTACAAGCCGACGTATAAGTCGGCGCCGATCTCACCATCGAGCGCGGGATGTGATGTGTACTACCTTTACGGGACTAATAACGTAAACACTAAGCGCGCCCAGAAACAACTACTCTTTGGACGACATACAGCAATCCTTTGTTTCACATTCATTTTAACGTTTTGTAAGTTTTTTCTAACGCCACACTTTCATTTTCCCGTTCCGTTCAGAAATAACAACGTGCACATTCTCCTAATCCAGTTATTTAGCCGTCTGAACTACACCTGCCGGTCTCTTCCATCTTGCCTCACGTTTTTTCCCACAACTTCGTTTCAGAGCACTTTGTCTCTTGAATCCATCCTCGAGTCTTTCTAGGGCTGGTTCAATTTTGCTTCGGGGGACCCAATCTCGCCTGGGCCCAGTCCTTTCCGCCTGGCGAACATGCTTCACTCTGCAGGCCCCGACACAGCGGCGGCAAAGGCTCGGCACAGGCTTTGCTTATCGCATGGACGCGGGTCACTCGCCTTTGACCCGAGGCAAGTGTTGGACGCTGCAGCGAGGCTGGTTGGGGGAGGGAGATTGTACGAAGATGCACATTCAGTATCGGTAAGTATTGCACAAGTGAAATCTATTAAATGTAAAAAAAACCTTTGATAATGTCGAAATAAAAAATGTAAAACACCAAAGAAATCTTAATTCACTGCCGAAACAAAATACTAAATTTCTCTCTACAGAAACAAAATCAAAAAATTATAAGATAAATGCAAAGATCAACACTGCACTTACAAGTTAAGTAGTTAATGAAATGGCCAAGTACAGTTAATACCAGGGACACAAAGCATTAATCTTGCCACGTGGCAGGATACCAGCGTCAACTCATAATAAAATTACTCAGCTGTCGATTTCGAAAGTTCTTCTGTTCACAGTATCTGATCATTACTTCAATTATGTTATACATATACCAAAGCATAAACCATTTTCTACACTACATTGCTGAAGAGAAGCTGATCGTTTGTGTTGAATATATTCCACTAAATATATTTTTACTAAACTATTTTGTTTTCACGCGTGAGATCGAATGAATAAGCAGCAATATTTACCCAGCGATCAAGAGATTGCAATACAATCATCTGTGGGAGGAAGACTAGCAGAGGATATCTAAAGCCGGTTCCAGAAGCCGCCGCTTAGCAGCTTCGCGAGCTGCAGAGCACGAGACGCCGCGGCGGCGGGAGCGCGATAAGAATGTGGAGCAGCTCCCGGCGCGAGTTCCAGGGCGCTGATCAGAGGCTTAGCCCCGCTGAGCAGGAATCCAGACCCCCCCCCCCCGGCCCGGTCTAGAAATATTCCCCGAGCGCGTGGAATCGGCTGCGCGGACCGACTGGCGCTCCCAATCCCTTCGCAGACTGAGATGATGCCGCCGCCGCCGCACCGGGATAGGACACAACACACCAACATTCGTATGTTATTAGAGTAAAAAGACAACTGAAGTGTGTCTGCCCGTTCGTCCCTCCGTCACTCACATCGTACTCCTTCGTGGTATATTCCTCACTAAGGGATCACATCCCTGCAAGGTAAAGTGCGGAAAAATATTAAGATATTATCTATTTTAAAAACAGCCCGGATTTACCATTCCAGAAAAATTCAAAGAAGTTTAAAATATTTTTGCAAATGCAATTTCGTATAAATGTTACTGTAATGAAAGACAGACCCGAATAAATTGTACATTAAATTTATTAATACATAAAATTGACAAAAGGGTTTTGTTTAATAAGCATAATTTAAAAATACAAATTGGTATGAGGACTCTTGTGTTGGTATTATCATAAGATGAAACACTCTGTGGAAACTAACCCTATACTATTAAAAAAAATCATTCAATTGTAATAACTCGTCCGGATTTCTTGGTCAGAAAAATCTTTAATACAAATCGCTTTTGACTTCTCCTGACATTTGTGATACCTCCCATTCTTCCCCACAAACCTTTTTCTTTCCCATGAAAAGACATTCGATTACTGGCGGGAATGTCACCGGCGACCTTACATTGACGTGACGAAGTCCTGAAAGACCTCGTGGATGGCTGCAAGTCAATCAGGCTCGCTCTGCCGCTTGACGGGTGCACTAAAAGCCGGTCGCCGCTGTCACCAGCGCCGTCGTCGGGACCACGCCCTTGACGCGCCGCGCCGGCTTGTGTTTGTTTCCAGTAACCCAATTAGGCGGCGGGGGCGGGGAGGGGGAGGGGAGGGGCGCGGCAGCGAACCTCGTGCCGACCGCTCGGCGGCCTCGCACGCGAAATCCAGGCGCCCGCCCGCGCGCCAGCGACTGCTCGTTAAGCGGCGCCGAGTAAGTTACGAGCGGCTCCCACGGACGCGTCAGCGGCCGCGGCCAACGGCGCGACGGCGGCGAGAGAGGAAGAGCACGTCAGCACCCACAGCACTGATTGACGTGGGTGGCATGGGCGGGACGGGAAGCGAGGTGGTGTGAGGGCGGGGTAGCGGAGGCGGAGCGAGGATGGACTTGGAGAAGAGGGGCGGTTGGGGCGGGGCGTGAAGGAGCGGAGCGGGGAGGAGCGTAGCGGGGAGGAGCGGAGTGGGGCGGGTGGGGCGGAGCGGGTGGGGCGGGGCGGGGTGGGGAGGGGTGGGGCGGGGTGGAGTGGGGTGGGGCGGGGCGGGGCGGAGTGCGGCGGGGCGGAGTGAGGCGGAGTGCGGCGTGGCGGGGCGGGGCAGAGCGGCGCAAGGCAGAGCGGGGCGAGGCAGAGTGGTCCGGTTGGGGCAGGGAGGGTGGTTCGAAACAGGGCGGGAGGAGCGGAAACGAGGTGGGAAGAGTGGGGCAGGGCGGGCAGGGGCGGGCTCAGTAGTGGGCCTAGGGACAGGGCAAGGTCGCAAGACAGCCCGCGATCTGATCTCGTTACTGTCTCCTCGCCATTCACCGCACCAGTCCAACGCCTCGGTTTCATCGGGACCTCCGCACCTCATTCATTCACTGATCCTGCAACGCATTCGTAATGACGCCTGTTCCTGTTACAGTACCTCGCCACGTACCGTTTGTAACTGTCCAGGCTAACTGACAATAAAGAATTTATACTATCGTAAATCCGAATAATAGCAATTAAAACACCTCTTAAAAGAAAAATTTAATTTTAACTGAAGGTAATGTGACACAGCCTACAACGATTTTGATTCACGAGGACAGTCTTTGGGCATCAGTAGCTCACTGTAACATTGGTTTTCCTCTTTCAAATATTTTAAAAAACTATTTTGAATATTTTAAGTTTGTGAAACGTTACTCACATGAGTTCACATAGTTCATTTCAGATAGAAACTTTTAGATCATAAAATGGTAAAACGTATTCAGTAGTTGCTTTTTGTTTAACTTACCCCAATAGATCATCTTGACCAGAGTATGGTAGATCACGCAGATCAGTATGACAGTATGCAAAGCAGGCACACAGGAATTTGAAAAGGCTTACCTGTAACAAAAAATATAATATTATGAATACATGTGATTCATCAAAAAAGTAAGTAAATGTAAAGGACAAAATAAAATATATAATGAAAAAATGTTTGGTAAGATTTGTTTCAGAACATGATTATAGAAGTTACATGTTACAAAATGTTTTCAGAATAATCGCTTTCTTAACATCACCGCATCCCCAAATACGAGCGAAATTCGTACATTGCCAAATAAAAACCATTAATTATCTCTTATTGAATTAATTTATTAGATATGGGATTGATGCAGTGTGTTCTAAATGCTCAAATGAAGTTATGAAATGCATTTATATGTAAGAGATATTCTTAAAAAAGTAAACAAATAAGATTGGTACAGCACAAGCCCAGACAAACGATGGATGGATTAAGATACAAACCAGATGAAGTGAATCGTAGTATCGACAAACTGGTCAATGTATTAGGCAGTGTTTACAACACAACGACAACAAAAACAAAAGAACAAAAAACTAGAGACCATATTTTCTCCGTCAGTACGCTTTTTCGTGGGAAAATTACAATTATTTAAAAATACATAGATCCTCTATTCCCTTAAAGGCGAGCTACTTTTAAGGATATTACATGAAGAATAGATCATGAAGCACAGATCACTGATGCATTAGCCGTTTATCGCGCGAACAATATTGTGTCATCACACATTCAGCCAATCCCAGTGACAGAATTGTGGGGATGAAGCGGTAAACCGAACAGCCGACCACATTTTTTTCCGCAAAGATATCAAATACCTGTAACCCGACAGTTAAGTTCCTTCCAAAAATTAACTTTGATTCTCTTTTAAACTTCTAATGCTGTTACACAAACACATGATTTATGTAACTCGTTAAAAACTCGTTCCTAGCGTCGTTTGTTTTGAAAAGTACTCTCGCAAGCTTAACATTATAAACTTAGTTGCACAATATACAATTATTATATTTTCTTTTAAAGAAACCCGGCTTGAGCCACCAACTCCGCAGGCTCCCGGTGGCCGGTGGCCCTTCCGACTGAAGGCCTTCTGCTTAGCCTACATTTTCAAGAGCGAAGCCCAAAAGACACACTGCGGCGCCCGCCGCCCGCGAGGTCTGCGGGTTCCACTCCGGGCCGCGCCTCCGCCTCCGCGCCGCCGTCTCCCAGGCGAATGATATACGGCGCGCGTAACGAAGGCGGGCGCCGTACATAAATTCCCAGGGGCGCCGCGACATTCACTGCGCGTCTAAATTCAGCAGACGAGCGAGAGCCCCCGCGCCGCCCGCGAAAGCGCGACACACGGAGTCACGGGCGAGTGGGCCGCAGAAACGGGCAAGCAGAAACCTCGATATTATAACATCGATGTTTTTTCTTTTGATGTTTTATTCAATCTATGTACTTGTTCAGAAACATCGATGTTTTCAAAAACATCTTGTGATGTAAATACATTTTTCCAGCATCTATTTTATTTGTGGATTGCTCGCAATCAATAGCCATTGACAACCGTCACCGTAGTCGATCACAAGGCGGCACGAATTTATTTCCTTACTATTCGCAACCTTTCCTCAGAGAAGTTACCTTTTTTAAAATTATTTTTTACGTGGTAAGATCGTTAAACTGCAATTTTAACCTTGACTATATAGAACACTGATTAGAAACTTAAGATGGCAGTCAAATTTAAGGCAGAATATACTTTAGACTAATATTGACGTGTTACGTATCACATTAGAATCAGAACATTTTCTTCGAAATGTTTCATCATGTTTAAAACATCGACATTTAAACATCGATGTTCTCGTCGTTGTTTTCATCGACATCAAAAACTTTTTGGTATTGTATCGAAGTATCGATGTTTTGCTAAAATTTGCCGTGACTAGGGCCGCCCGGATACGCGCACCAGGATAGCGTGGGTGGGAAAGAAATGCGAAGCAGAGACTCGGAAAAAACAATTGTAAAATGGAAAGAAGTTGGTATTTTTATAAATAAAACGTTGAAGTACCCTCGACTGCCGATGGACTCCGTGGATGCAAGATTTGCTTCGATAAAGCACAATGAATATTCTAATGGAACCACGCGTTGTTGAATACCTAGACCAACTAAGAACCACGAATGAAGCACATATGAAACACATATGGTAGACGATGATAGAAATATCAGACGTTTGAAACACCGGACGAGATAACGCGATAATCGAAAAGTGGTTTAGAAAATAATTGAAGCCGAGAAATTTTGAAATTAAAAACATTCAAAAACATGAACGTACTTTTTTAAATAACTTCCACTTTCCACATTATTTCAATCTGAATACTTCAGTTTATAAATTAGGAAGTTCTATAAACTCAATATTGATCTTTCTACAAACAAGAGAAAGTCAGGAGGTGTGACACTCGTTCTAGGTATATATTTTTTCATCTTTACGATTATTACAGTTTTTTTAAAACAGACCATATACTTGTATAGAAAAGTATTCCCCTTTTCCATCTAGTACAATCTGTAATATACAAAACATGCAGTCCTGTGTTCGAGGTTTCACCCACCAAGTAATACAGGTACATGAAGGGATACTTGAATTTAATTGGATTTAATTAATTGTATCTCCAAATATTAAATGTCACTGAGAATCCTGTTCATTTCAGAGAACCGAACTTAAAAACAAAAACTACAAAAATGCTTAAATTGTAAAGCCCATGTCAATAATAATAATAATAATAATAATAATAATAATAATAATAATAATCTGTTGATAATATACATTAACTGTCCACTGGAAAATATGTTTAAGATTAGAAGGAAGAAAAATGTTTAAAAAAATATGATTTGCACATATAAAAAATACAAGTCACATGAAAAAAAAATAAACTATGCAATAATATTTCAAATCTAATCGCTGAAAAACGAAATTTCGTTCAAAGAAAAGAGATCGCTATCTGCTAACGCACATTGAAATGTGAAAAATTGAAATTAAATTTTAGTATCAACGTTAGTCTTGCGATCCCGAAGCACTCAAGTTTTGGTAGTTATTCCAATGGATTTTCTATCCCAGAAAAGTGGCGTATAATCGGAAGAAACACTTATGAACTCTACTGGAATACGTACTCAAAATTTAATCATAATTCTATTGTTAATAGTATAGCCACGAAGGTAGTCAAAGCGACAGCTTCCTTCAACTTAGTAGGTCCCTACCACGCTTGGTTATGTTTTGACAAACTATGGTTATATTCTAATAATTTGTAATTACTGTATGCTTTTAAGGTACCCTGAACTAAATATTACTTCATTTCAAAATTCCATAGCATCCACAACTGCATTATCTCTATCCTTCCAGAGATAAACAAATAACCCCTTTTTTCTGTACCAAACACTACAATGTTTTTAACTCCCCTCGAATTACTCCAGCAAGTGCACAAAATCACTCATCTTGGTAGTTTCATGATCTCATACCACGTGGCAGCACATTCCTATAAATAGAAGAAATTTGGCAAATGTGGCTCTATGGTGAAAACTCGTAAGTTTCCCCTCCTTTCTCTTCTAGAAATATTTTAAACGTGGTAATATTTTCAATTTAAAAATCCGGAAAATACTTTTATTATAAAATGAAATTAAAATAAATTCACAAATAACATAATACTTAACTATTTTTTTTAAAGAGTTAATAGTGCATATTTCCAAGGAGAAGCCATGTCCTCCATGCCCCTCCCTTGCAGTTACCCGTGCATCCCAAGGCGGTTCTCCAACGGAAGCGACGCAGGGCGCGGGGGAAGGCTGGCGTGGGCGGGGGCGGCGGGGCGAGGCGCCTCCCCGACAGGAAGCGAGAGTCGTTTGGAGCCGCAGCGCCAGCACCGGAAGGCCAGAAGAAACCCGCGGCCGCGCCCTGACCCGGACATGATGGCGCGAGTTGCCCGGTGGGTTCGTGCCCGGCCTCAGCCATGGCTCCCCTCTCGACCCCAACTGCGCCCGAACAAAAAGGAGTTTCCGATTCCTCTGATAACGAAGAGACGCTGGTGGACTCAAAAATGAGAAAGCTTGAGATCACTACCAATCCTCGTTGATAGTGATCGGTATGTAGAGAGAGCCGTGTATCTTAGTGCTACAAAGCACTAACAGCAATATTCTTGGTTGAAGTAATCAAACTTTCGCAGAATACTTCTTGAAAATGAATACTTCATTTATCACATTTTATCTTTGCGTTCTTCCTCTATTCTTTAGTCTTTTTGTTTTCAATTCTTTAGATTTGTTAGATTTCATTCCTACTATTTTACAGTATAAATTGTCATTTATTAAAACATATTGCTTTCATATCCCATTATGTCATAGGTGCATTCCCTAAATGTTTAAGTGATGGCATCGAAATGAACTTAGACTGTACATAATATGAAATTTGACTATGAAATAACATCATAAGGAAATCACGGGGAAACTGAAGCAGTGTTGCGAGCTCGCACGACAAAAAATGACTCAATGTTGAGTCATTCTTCTCTTGACGAACTTTCGAGGCCATACTTCCGGATTGTGATTCAAACCTACGCTTCACCTCCGTTGTTATTTTTTTTTCTTTATTTCATCATTACGTGTTATCATTACCCTCCGTGTATTCAAAGGTGTTTTTTTCCTCGCGGGTAAGATGTATTCCCAATAAATGGCAGAACTTACAACAAAGGTACATATAATATTTTGTAGAAAACAGTACTTCCTCTAACAATGGAAGCTCTCAAGAAAACACATTTTAATATAAAAGAGAAGAATAGAAGGTACATGTGTAAAATGTCTTCCAAAACAGTCACAGAATCGGCAAATAAGTCAGAAGGGAAGACGACGAAGCACCGGAAGTTCGTAATTTGCCCGCAGTGCCGAGTGCGCTGGAGGGCGACGACAGCGACTATTGTGGTAGTGGCTGCGCGGAGGCGGCAGCAAGTACGAACATAAGAGTTCAGTAGCACTGGAAGAGGCGTCTTGAAGTCACTGTCTTTATTGTCGCGGGGATGGTGAAAATATAAGAGCTCCCAAGACAAGAGTCTACGACGTACAAATAACGCGGGAATCGGAGAGGAGAGATGTGCGGAGAAGGTAAACGCCAGAGGGTTCCAAAATGTTGGTAATGGTGACTCACGTTGAAGCCCATTTACAATTTGAAAAGTTGTATTAACTTACAAGTATTACACATTGCTGAAGCTCAGCATGTCTGCGTGAACGACGAAGATGGAAATGTTAAGAGGAAAGGAAAAAAACATAGCGTAGCCATGCAGAAGCGTAAACGCACAACCATGGCGACGGGGCGACACGGGTAGGGCATGACATATGGCGAATGATAATTGCAGGGAATGAGTCAAAGCAAATGGGCACGCGCTAAGGAGAAAGGAGTGACGATTGCACGGGAGCATGATCTGGGGCGGGGGCGCGGGGTGGAGGGGAAGCGGCGAAAGGGGGTGGGGTGGGGCGGAGGCGGGGGCGGGGCAGGCAGCGTCTTGCCGCGACCGGAAGCCCCGTGCGTCGCCTCGCGGCGCGGCGCGGCGCAGCGCGGAACCGCCGCCAGCGGCCCGTGACAGCGCGCCCCGCACCTGCGGCGGGGAGGGCCACACACGAGCCCGACACAGCGGCGCGCATCGTCTGCCCAGAATTAAACGGAAGTCGACTGAGGAGGGCTCGTTCTGCTCGGAGGGCTACGAACGGTGCCTCCTTTGCGGTTCGGAACGCGTTACGCACCAATCAACTGACCAGACACACCAACCGACTTCTCTAATAATACATCAATTTTTGACATTGCTTGGAAAAAAAGTTTTCCAAAACGATGTCAAACAATTAAAAAGAAAATTTAAGTATTTGTAATGTTTTATCACGGCCGTTCTTCATTTTCAAATATTGTGATAAAATTTGGCAGCGAACAAATAAGGAAACGACAATTACTCTGGATTTTTGCTTGGCAAGAGATGAAAACTAGAATACTGAAAATCCGCGGTTATCACAAAATTACACTTTCACAACATGGGTAGGCGGAAAACAAATCGGTGCAAAAACATTAGTTTTTTTTAAATGAAAAACGAAACGTTGCTTATCTTTTGACAAAAATACTGCTATTGCATACTTGCGTACAGCTACGTCATACTGGTACTTGCAAAAAGTTGCATACTGCTGCGTAAACTCCTAGCGTGACACAGTTCGCGAACACAAGGCAGCGAACCTAAGCCTCGGTGACTGAGTCGCCTGACCCGTTGGCCGCCGCCTGCCCACCTAGTCGCGCCAGCCACCGCCCACCACCGCCCCCTGCCCGCCGCCGTCCGGCGCCGCCCACCGCGCGCCACCCGCCGCGCCGGCCTTGTCCCGCCCAGCGCGCGCCCGGCCGCCGCGCCGCCGCCATGGAACGGGTCCAGCAGAGCACACCTTTTGTTTTTGGCGCATCGGCACGACGACGCGTCGCCACGGGAAAATACATGACGTCACCGTCAACGTACGATGCCGCCGGCGCGGCGCCGGTCCAGACCAAGTTCGCGCTCTAACTCTGTCTCGCGGAGCCGCCTTGCGGCTGAAACAGACAGCCGCTTTAACCTTATTCATGACCACCGTCTCTTCCGCGAACAAATTAATTCGATTTCAGCTTATCAGCGCGGGGGCTTCAATGGAGAGCGGAGGGGCCGTCCGTCGCACGGAGAGGCGGGCCGCCCGTTTCTATCGTGCGCCAATTCGCCAGGGCGGGCAGATTAGCCCGTTCGATTTGCCCAACAATCGATGAGGGACTAATTACTTCCGACGATTTCCACAGCCCAAAAAGTGGTTCGATTGCGTTCGATTTGCTACAACAAACGAGCGCCTACAAGAGGGCAATTTTGGCGTTGTCGGTGAAGAGTGTAGTTACCGAATAAGCATGTTTGAACGGGAGAAGGAGAAATACGAGACAACAAGAGTACTGAAAATGATAGAAACAAAAGAAAGAGAATAAAAGTGACAAATGAAAAAAATTCCATGAAAGGAAAGAATTGTAATGCAAGATGAAAAAGAGTGAAACGATAAAATTATGTGATGAGATCTGAATGAGGTAATGAACTTTAGACAATACGATTTGATTGGAATAATGAAAGGGAAACATAACTTAAAGAGTGAGCGCCGATGTTGGCAATGTGCGATGTGCTGGGAGCTTTAAAGTTAAATGAACACGACATTCCATATAGAGATAACTGGAACTAATCTAAAGAGGCAATAAAGAACTGAAAGAAGCGACCAGATCGGCAACGATTGGCACACGTGCGTAAAACAACATCGACCAACGCACTGCACATCCACTGCACTACACGAAACACTCGTAAAATGAAGGTCGCAGAAAAAGAGCACGAGAGCTCTGAGGCCGGGACTCTCCAAGCACCGAGCGCTCCCCCCCCCCACACACACACACACACATCCAACGCTCCGACTCGGGGCGCTGTTCGGCGAAATTTACCGCCCGTTTTATTAACTCGCGCTCGGTAGCGCCCGTCCGCCTGCGTCCGAGCGGGAGTATTCATGGAGCGGCGAAAAGGTGGAGTCCATCCGCAGCGCTTGCAGCCGCCGCGCCACCGGTGGCCGACAACGTATACCCGGCGGCGCTATATCACTGGTATGATTCCATTGTGGAGGAGTTCGTGGCGCCGAGTTTTCGTTTTATAGGCAACGTAGAAAACAGACTCAGACCATAGCAGTCAGGGTAGCTTTATACTGGTGGAAGTGAAATGATGTGGTCAGAAATTATGCATGGTGTATCGTTGAATTTGACTGTTGAATAAATACGATAGAGACCAATTCATTTGTATTTAAGCCAAACAAAGCAGCCAGCAACCAATTCAAAATAAATTAATAGACAAATACGGTTAGGTATATTTCAGATGCATATAAAAGAAACAATATGAACACGCTCCGAACATTAATACCACAATATTTCCACTACCTTTATTTTTCTACACAGCGAGTTTCAGACAAAAGTTCCGTAGATTTAAACCGAGAAGAAAATAACAAACCATTCTTGATTTGATAGCGATGGATATGAAACTAGACTTCGAGGAGCGATACTGTTCCAGTAAGAGCAATGACGGGAAAACAACTACGCATGAAATATCAGGAAACCAAAAAAATGGACCAAAAAGCGCAGATACACCAGTAAAGAGGACATAGCGCCAGAAAAGAAACAAAGGCAGAAGACGGCAGGGGGCTGCGACGGCGTGGGCCGCCGTGTTTCCCGGCGCTCACCGGTCTATTTCCGCCCGCGCTGACTCAGCGACGTCGCTCTCGCCCAGGACACCCAACAGGCCACTCCCACCTCAGCACCTCTTTGCCCTGTTCCCTTGCCATCACTTATTCAGCCTCCACCATCGTCCTCACAACGTTTTATTCTTCCTCATACGTCCGTTTCTGCGTATTCTCTAGCCACTTAAGCACCAAATTTCTGTAAGCAAGAACCGTGAATGCTGACGAAGGTTCCAGGAAATATTACTCATTGTTCTTGACCAGGCACGAACACATACGCACTTTATAGTCGTTAGAAATGTCCTCTAGACTTTTCATCTTTCAGGTGTATATAGTAATAAATAAAAATGTCCTTTTTCGGTTCTAACCTTCGGGAATTGAAAAATAGTCCTACCATTTGATTTTCTTAAGGTCAACATATAACATAAACATAAACATTTCACAAACCACACAAATATTAAATTAAATAAATATTCTTTTCAGTTAAATTAGATTTGGTTTGAAATAACTTCAAATAGTTTCACCACATTTACAATATGGTCACCCTTTACTTGAAAGGATACATGAACTATCGAATTACCTACAATGATAAACAGTACGTCCAACATTTTAAAATATTAGACATAAGTGTTGAAAGCTTGAAGCTCTCAATACTAATATTACAACACTTAATTTTCAAATGACTTGACATTAGCAGCAACGCGTGCCCTAAAGATATTATTGTGACGGTATTATAACATAGAATCGTGAATCGCCGGAGGATAAAGGAAACCGATCACTTACAAGCCGCAAAACACCGTTAAAACCTGCAATTTCCCGATTCCGCCATTACTAAACCCAACGGTTTAGGCGGTTACTCTGATAACAGGTGGACGCGCATACAACGTATCCTCCCCCCCCCCGCAAAGCCCACTAATTTCCCGCTCTACTACCATCCATAATCGCAATACGCGAAGAATCCCTGCACCTGCATCACCTGCCTTGAACCAGGACCTCTTTCAATCCCCGCAGCAAACGCCAGGAATCCAAAGGGAAGACGAGGTGCGCAGACCTCGTTTGTCAAACGCAACGATCCGCCCGGATCGGGAGAGCCATTACGCCCAGATTTCTGCACGTAATGGCATCGGATTGGCCCTCTCGCGGCGATATAGCGTGCGGCAGCGCTATATATCACTCGCGTACATCCGCGAGGGCAGAGCGGGCCGCGCGTGTGGGGGCGGGAGGCGGGGAGCGAAAGGACACGGGAGTAGTGGGCGCGGTCTGTGGCGCGCATCAGGGGCAGCTGGAAAAGGCGATGATATCGCGATAAGCGAGAGATCTACATTGAAATGAATATGTAAGTAATACTAAGTGTGAGGAATAGAAAAAAATAATGCCACATCGTGGAAATTAAACCGAAAGCGAAGAGCAGCTCTGAGAGAGACAGAATGACAAAAGCGAGAAACGCAGGGTGCTGACGTAACGAGAGTGGAGGGTGAAAGAGACGATGAATGTCCGGAGCAGCAGCTGCCAACAGGGGTATCTGTTCGTTTATCTCTCCAGCGCTACACGACAACAGGGCGGCGTCCTCAAACAGAGAGCGTATTAACGCAAAGCCGGGTTTTGCAGGCAACGCTAAGGATCGATCGATGGACCAATGGAAAGCAGGCGACAGGCTGAAACTACAGGAACAACCAAAGGCACAGAAAAGAGATTTGTCGCGTCGACACGGTAAACTTTACACAAGAGGTCATCTGAAAACAAGGAACTGAAAGAAAAATTAAACTCCTAACGACCGAGAAAAGCAACATAATAAAAATACACAGATTGAAGAACAGAAAAAAATATTTAAAATCTTCTCTGACAAACAAATGGATATAAGAGGACGTGGTTAAAATAAAGAAGGCAACAGAAGACCAGTCGAAAGACATATCGGGTAAAGTAAAAAAGATACAGGAAGCCGAAGGCAACGGAAGCGCCGGTCTGTTTGAAAGCGGCCAAGCGCGAAGTGTCGCCGCGTGCATCCCCAGTGCCCTGAACCGTTCCGCAGCAGCGGCCACGCTGCCCCATGATCAGCCGGCGCGCGCCCACCGTCGCGTCGCGTCGGGTGCGTTGAGGCGGCACCCGCGAAGCCAGCGGCCCACAGCGCCCGCTCCACTGCGCTTCCGCATCGGCCGCCGCCGCCGCCCTCCCAGCCGCGCCGCGCCGGCTCCCTCCCTTCGCGGCTATCGCCCGACTGCATCCCATTGCCCGCACCTCCATTACTCCCCTTTCACTTCCGTTGCCTGACAAGGCATAGCCCAACTGCATCCCGTTGCCCGCACCTCTGCTACTCCTCTTTCACTTTTCGTCGCCTGACAAGGCATAGCCCGACTGCATCCCGTTGCCCGCACCTCCGCTACTCCTCTTTCACTTTTCGTTGCCTGACAAGGCATAGTCCGACTGCATCCCGTTTCGTTCACCCGGTGTTCGGGAAGGAGTATACAACACTTAAGATTCTATTCATAAGTAGCACAAATAGATATTTTCGCATCAGTCTAGAGGAAACCTCGATTATAGATGAACATGCCAGAATCTTCGGAATGTGCAAATGTTTCTTGAACAGACAGAAGGGTGTCCTTTATACCCGATAAATATAACACCAAGCAGACCATGGTAAAGATAGAAATCAATCCTTACACAAAGGAGGAAAATGGAACGAGAATCAGTCGGGATACCTATGTCTTTTTGTGGGGAGGTCGTACGTAGATTGCTTAGGAAAACTTCATCGCGAGATGCAGTCAATTTACGCCGCCATTGCACATCCACCCCGAGAGTCGCCTCCCACTAAACTTTCTTCCCGTGCACTTTTACTCGTCTTGATGAGTGGATTACCTTCTAACACGGCACCCACAACTACGTAACGAAAGTGCCGGTTACCATAGCACTATTGTTATTTTACCCAAATTTCAATACGGCAATCATGTTACTCCTTACCCAACTTTGTTATCAATACTTATTCTAGTTGCTTTCTAACGTTATCATTAAATCACCGTTACTAACTAACGAGATATATTTCTTGTCAGCCATGCACAATTACATAATTCTCTAAGCGATTGTTTTTCTTTTCTGTCTTTTTTTCTTCGACGAAACGTTTCCTCTCACCGACAATTTTTCATACAAGTGCCCTGCCCGGCATTCCGAGGTATCAAGGGTCAGTCCTTTCTTAGGTAAAGTGAATTACTGAAATTACATCAGCACTAAAACCACAATTTTGCCATGACTATAAAATATTTTTATCGCGCACACGAATCTGCCAATGTTGATAATGATAGAAGAATTAATCAGAACGAATATCACTTTAACAGCAGTACCGACCTTATCTTTTAAGAAAAAACAATAACCTTGCAAAATACATACAAGATTTCATTAATCTAAACAAAGTTTTCAGAAATGACTTTGAATATAATGAAAATTCTTTCAACAATTTGAAATATTATCGATATTTAATTTCAAGAAAGCTTTCTGGCTTATTAAAAGTACCGAAAAGGAAACTGGCGAATGTGGTAAGCTCCGGAGGATCAGTTTTCCTGCTGCATTTCTTGTATTCATCAATTGCATCTATTTCTTAATTAATTTTAGCGTAATTCCAGATCAGACGTACATCTACATGTACATCCAATCTGCTGATATAAGAAATTTCAGAAAGCAAAATGGTCGCCAAAGCAGACCAGTCCGTAATTCATTTCTTTGTCGGTATTACGCAATTCAACGTTATTCGCAGTTCGTGGAAGTCACGCGATATCGTGCTTGCATAGAGCACATCCAGTCATAATTCCGTTTACTTCGCAGCTAATGCAGTTCAGTGATACGAAGTTCGCAAAGCCCAGCGTCCATTCCCACACGGAATTACGAACATTCAATTACAGTGCCACAAAGGCATCGTGGTATTAGCTGGAGGCCGAACAAATTTGTGGCATGCAAACAGTCTCGCTTTCCGCCCTGGGATTCGCCATCATTTCGGGCTCAACAAAATGCGTCGAAAATTCGAAATGAGTTTTATAATTACTCTGGTCTGCGTCATCATAAAAGCAAACAAGTTCGACCACCAGCTCCGTCAACACTCATATGCACTATAAGTACATATGTGCATACGTGAATACAGGCAGTAAATGATCAATAGCGATATATCCCAAAGGCGCCTGCTTTTGAAACCTTGCATAGAACACATGATAACTATCCTTACTAATGATCGTTGATTGTAATCGTTAAGATTAGCACACTTCCTTTCAAAACCACTTTCTTTCTTCTTTCAACGCGTTCACTCTGACACCATAATCTAATATTCATCAACTATGCTGAAAGAAACGGGAGAAATGAAGGAGAGAAGGGTCTAGATGCAGTACGAGTAGCACGAAATAAGAGAAACTGAGAACAGTGAAGATGTATTAATTTCCAACTGGTAAATAGAAAAGAAGGCGTCGGCAGGAATTAAACTGCACTGTAGGTTAACATTTATTTGAGAAAAGTTTGAGCCAGAGTGGCATGTAAGTAACGGAAGGCGACCAGACGCGGCTAAAGACTGCATAGAAATTAACACTCTATTAAGAAAGTCAGAAATAGCAGTGAAAGTAACAGGTGAGAATTCATTATTAAAGAGCGTTTCATTACAATAGCGAGCTTAAAAACGTGCAACACAAAAACAACACATTTGTAACGAGGGACAAAACTAACAAACTTACTGACTGGAGGGAGTCGTTTAGTGGAAGCAAACGCAGAGGTAATGTGATGTAGCACTAAATAACTTCTCGACACGCGATTGCAAATACCATATTACCGAGTAGCGATATTAAACGTTCATGACCTGTTGGTGTGGGCGCTTTAAGAAGAGAGGTCGGCGCCAGAGGAGGCAGCGGCGACGGCCAGCAGGGCCGCGGGGCCGCCGGCGCGACGCTGTGGGCGGCGGCGACTGTCCTCGCGCCGCCGGTGCCAGGCGCCACGCCGCCGCCCGGGGATCGATACCCACGGCGGGGCGGGCGCTCGCTGCGCCTTCCCAACGCACTCATTCGCCCAACGCGCTTCCCACGCGTGACAGTGCGTCCAAGCCAATGGAATAATCTTTCTCATATTCCCGCGCGATAAAACAAAATAGATGTGACGCAACTCGTTTATTTAGCTATTTATTCACGTTTCCGGGCTAGTTACAGTCATTACTCCCAAAAGTGTAGAGAACGCTTAACTGGAAAAGCTGGCGGTGTTTCTCTGATCGGTGGTCACTGGCGGTGTTTGCTGAGATCTGACCACTAAATACACGGTGGACTGAGAGTTTTCCCCCTCCAGGCATCTTCCTCGTCGCAGACGGGCAAGATCTCAGCTCCCGAATGATCTACCGACATGTGTGGTAGTGCAGTGCACGTTAATACAAGCATGTGTAAGTAAGGGGTGAGGATAGGACAAGGTAAAGGAAGGAAAGATCGCGCGAATTTGATCAGTTGTTCAACATATACATTTCGCGAACTAACTTCAAAAGAAAGAAAGAAAGAAAGAAAACTAACAATAATATCAGTTATATTTCTACTTGTTTGTGTGATTGCTAAGAATATTAAACTACAAAAAAAGTAGCAAACTGTACCTTGATTCAAATAAAGTTGCTATTTTCACTAAAGGAGACTATTTAAATTGTCAGCCAATCAATACGCAATAGACGGATATTTTCAATTGGACATGAATCAGAAGTTGGTAATTCTTGTGATCAAATTATTTAATTTGTCTAATAACATTTTAGGAGAAAACGAAAGATACTACTGTACCATGCGGTATTTTGAATTACCTGAGAACTCGCTTACGTGCCTCCCGTTGGAGAAAAAAGCGAAGCGCAGGAATAAAATAGCAAACGTCGGCCTTCGAAATCTCAATAAGAATCCTCCCCCCCGCCATTATTTAATAATAGCTTTCCTAAGTAAAGTATCGATGCATTTTCCATCCAATCTCGAAGAAAATCTGGTTTCACGAAAGGTCAAAGGATTGGAGTCCACTATCAAATTTCTGCTACAAACCGTAACCATCTTCGAGACTGGAACAAATACGTTAAATGAAAACTTGATAGACAATATGAAGATATTAATTACTAGAGTCCTACTCATTAAGACATCCAACAATGTCGAAATTAAGCATAAAATTTAACCATCGGTACAATGTGTCGCTTATTAAATGTTTACACATAATCAGTAAATATACGCACAAAACGAATTCCATTAGTATATTCCTACTATTACAATTTAAAATTTGATAGTTGATTTTGAGAATGATGGAAAAATAAAAATGTATATATAATGACGGAAATTGTAATTTGCATTCACTGACTGAATGAGTATCAGATCAACATCAGCTTCATAGGAATATTATACTTCGATTAAAACTTTAAGTGCGCTTGAGCTTGATCAGCTGTGACCCTGTTATCCAATCGGGAGCTTGGATGGCAAAATAGTGATGTAACTATAGTGACGTTCAAGCTCCCGACTGGATGAAAGCGTCACAGCTGATTAGGTGTTGATGGACTTCATGTTTTAATCAAAACATAGAGATTACGGAGAAAAGTAATTAAAATGAAAATATACACCCTCATCTCAAATATATTTTATAAAATTTATGATGCATTCCATGCGACGTCACTATAAATATTATATGCCTGTTTTCCTACCGCTATGGATATATCTTTAGTATTTACGTTTCCGAACACAAATGTGCCATTTCATTAGCAAAGTCTTTTGGTTTTTTGTATTTAAATTTCATTGCGCGTATTTTTAGAAACAGAACGGAATAAAATCTACACGATCGTAATTATGTTGCAAATGCCAAATATTGCTGTTCGTAACCACGTGCTGGGAACGCAGGGCAAATCCGGCATTGGCGCAGGGCTTTATGCGCAGTAGAGAAGTCAAATACTTCAAATATAATAATAAATTGAACATCGAAAATCTCACATCTTGAAAACGGAAAACGACAAATTACGATGCCAAAATATTACTTTTAATATTAAAAAAATGAAAGAACAACTTGAATAAAATAGAGAAATCTAGAGTGGCTTTAAAGAGAATCTCTTAAGGGCGAGCCCCCTACGGAACAGATGGCTCACAGTACACCTCGAGTACCATCATACATTGGAAACACAAACACAAGAAATTCCCTCGGAAGCCACGAATTTTCTCTTTAAACCGCTCACTGTGGGGGAAAGTATTCCCGCACTCGACCTGCGGAGGAGGCTTTACCGACAACTCCGCCCCGGCGAAGCCAGCGCCCGCCGCGCCGTCCCGCCGCTGCCCCATCCATCCGCCTTCCGCGTCGTTCCCGCTGACTCGGCCCCTTGCTCCTCCCCGCCCCCGCCAACCCCGCCCTCCCTGGCGCGCCGGAAGCAGCCAGCAAGAGCGCGCAACCGCCGCCACCGCCGCCGCTGGGAGTCAACATGCCGCGGCGTAAACGCTCAGCAAACAGATATTAATTATAAATTTACGGCTCCGCTGGCAGGCGACCCCGGCGCACTGAGGCCGCACACCCGCTCAAGTCGCCCGCCGCCAACCGACCGTTAACACTGGTCCCAAAGAACGGCAAAATCGCGCATGGTATTCCTGCTGGGTACTCGAAGCAACTGTTTCAAACACCAAGATCAAATTTTATAAAATGTGAAGCAGGGGGAAATAAAAAAACAAACCTAACGGGGCTTCATCCAATTTACTGTTTACATTCAACGATTACTTTCATAAGAGAAATAGGAACGTTACGTTCTGTGAAAACAGTCATCGATTTCTTATAGTGTTCTCTTATCATGTAGCTTCACGAGAAAATGCAATGTTCCTTTCATAAAGCTAGAGCATTTGGAGGCGACAAATTGAATGGGCCCACTGGCACCACTACCGGACGTTGAGCGAATAAACGCGCGCTAAACACGACAGTTGCGGTTTCAGAAAATAGCCTGTTCCGTTGGGGAAACACACCAAGGTTGTGCTCAGTCAACGCGATTAAGGATTCTCATTTACTCAACACGGACGTCCCATTCTGTACACAAGGTTCACTTGTATAATGAAGTGTATTTTCATATCATCTCAGAATACTGATTTTTTCTGAAAATGAATCCTTATGCAACAAAATGTTTGGTGTATTCAGAATTTACAAAAGAAACAACTGAGTGAAATTATGTATCATTTGAACCTTTAACCTAACAATTGCGTTATCAAATATTTGTTTCAATTTCACTAATGTCTAAAACTGTATTTATCAACAAATTAAACTGCACCAAATGTTTAGTCATTCAATGAAAAACATCGGGTATAACATGACATTCAAGATTTCCCACCGATCTTTGACAAAGGAAAATTATAAGGTCTAATCAGAGATAAATGTTGATCCATATTTCAATTTACCTTTTAACGGATTATAACTTAATTTACAATGGATAAGCAATAAATAATTGTGAGGTAAACTACAGTGAATTGTGTCTACAATATGAGAAGCCATAGTCCTTTCCCTACTAACCTATTTTGTCGCAAATAAATACAAGAGTAGCTTTTCTTTCGCTTTCGTAATCTTTTCACACATCACACTCCCATATCACTGACGTTTACGCCCACAATACACATTAGAAAGCATCTCGGTTTCAGTTGACACGACTAAAATAAGCGTCACCAAGGCTCAATAATTTCATGAATGACGGATCACTAAAAGATCAGACAGTCAACTGAATGCTTACAAAACGAAAAAATCTACATGTAACAACATAAACATAATATAAGTAAACAGCATGAACTCCACAGACGACTACATTTGCAACTTAACATCTGTTAACATTAAATCCGAAGATGAATAAACTATTTAGACTAGCTGAATCAGAATGCATAAAACGAATCGACATTCACCGAAACACTATTTCTCTCGTATCCTCTCAGTTTATAATCAGTGATCAATTACGTAGAAATAAAAATTAATAAAAGTTTACTCAAACTAAATAATTAACCCTAATTAGAAAGAAAGAGAAAAAAACCATTACCATTTACGTGAATCCAATTAATTTCCAGCCTATCTTTGCTCAATCTGACTTGAGAGTCCTCCCTCCAAGTCCCCTCCCACGCCGACGTCAGCGCTTCCGGCAAGGGGGCCGCCGAGGAAGCTTTCCGCAATCCGGTTGCCTTGTTACGCGAATTGCTCCGTTTTTTCGCGGCGGTGCGCCTCGCGAGGCCCTCGGCGGGGCTGGGCCTCCCCCGCAGGCCGATGGCGACGTTTGATTGCGGCCTCTCGCCTTGAATACAAAGGGGGAATCGCTGCGGTGGCCGCGCACGCGCCCAGGGGGAGAGGAGAGGGAGGCGTTCGCATCCTGCCGCAACGATTCCTGCGAAGCCCAACGGCGCGTTTACATAACACTCGTGCAGCCGGTGCAGAGCCAGCGAAGCAAATTGCGGAGCAGCGCCGGGAACAGTGGGTGCGCTTTCAAAGCTGCCAACGCGGCAGGCGGGCGATTCGGTTTGCCTTCTCACGGGCGATGGCTTCAAACATTGCGAATGACGATTGTAGAACATTTTTACTAGGAAAACAGTTTTCAATGCGTAAATAGTGACTGAATCTTCGTAATAACTTCTGAGAATCAAGCTGGCCGTCAGATTGGTTAGACCTTCGCTGAAGCAGCGGACGTAGTTTTCATGCATCTAAAAATGTTGGCACTTCTCAGGACACACATTTCGAATTACAATTCATATCATTGAATTCATTAGCGCTATTTGGTACCGTAATTAGTAAGTAACCATTACCGCCATTACACGAAGTGTAAAACAATCTCATAATTTAAATGGAAAACGAGCCCAGTACAAAGGACACTTCTTTTCGTTTTAATAAAGAAAAAATGTCGCTTAAATAGTGTTCCATTCTGTACGCACAGTTGAGACAAAAGAAATGTTTGCACTCTTTAATTAAGAAAGGATCCAACAAAAGCATTAGAAACAGAAAGCAGAGAGAGAACGATCCCAGCAAGATAAGGTCAATCTCACAGCACAAATGAATAATACAATCCGCTGTAAAACCGCACAAGAGATGTAGACTGTAGACTGTTAGCATGAACGCGAATCTGGTTACAGAAGACAGAGAGAGCAAATTCCAGTTGAAAAGAGTAATTACTAGTCATACAAGAAAATAACAGCACTTTCTGGCGAAATAGAGAAACGGAATGGTGTGTCGAGAGGAAGCAAACAAAAGGCGTGCACTGAGCTCCACGACTGCTACCACCTGCACGCCAACTTCCAGGTAGAGCCCTCCCTCCTCGCCCCCCACTGTCCCAAAACGCAGCGCCGGCACGCGACTCCACCCTGCTTCGCCCCGCCACCACCCCCCCACACCACGTCCCTCCGCACCGCCCACTCCACAGCTCCCGGTCTGTATGCACGACCCCGCGGCTGCTCACGGCTTCCACTGCCCAGGTATGTTCGTTAACGGAGCCTCCCGTACGCACGACTGCGCCCAGCAACAGGTCTCGAGCCCACTCCACTTCCCGCTGCCAGAAAAACACAATTCGCGCCCGGGCTTCCCCGAGCCAAGTTCTTCCAGTTGATGCGGAGGCGATGGCAGATGCATTGCCGGAAGAGGTAGAGGAGGAAGAGGATTTCACGCAGACAGTGAAAAGAGGACAGAAGAAGAGTGAAGATGGCATGATTTAAGGCATAATGTTACGAGGCATATTTGGCAAATGTTCGTCGCATATAGTAGGCATTTTCCCACAATCTTTCTGCTGTGAAGTGATCCGTCGCATGCCTTTCAAAATACCCAACCACGTTGTCCAGGCTTGTTGATAAGCGCAATACTATTTTTTATCATATAATCGTATTACATTCAATATTTTTTCATGGATAATGATATTTCTGAGGTGGGATAGCAGTTTTTCATACTTTTGGACTTCACCGTCATTTCAAAACGAAAACACTCTAAACATCAGTGAATTGTCCACATTGGCTCCTTTTGCGGGTTGAAAGAACAACGCTTCAAAAAATCTCTGCGAGAGCAGCAACCTAGGCGACACATGCACACCCGTGAAAGCGTTGAAATGTCGTGCAGGGCGCTGCGACGATGTGACGACGCCAGCGACAAGGCACGAGGAAGAGGCTTGTTGTTTCAGAGCGGTCCCCAAGTAATGGGCTGGAAGCCGATACTTCGCTGGAGGCCGAATAACACGCCCCACCGTTCGATCTCGGCTCATAGCTTGCGTTGGGGGACAAAAGAACAGATCTTCAAATGGGTTTTGGAGTGCCTCTACGGTTAGAAACGGGTTTTTGTAGCATCAATCTTTAGAAGTCCAACGAAAACCTTGCGTAATGAAACAATCTGGTAGTACCGCAGATTATCACATGCCACAAGCGATTAACGTACTCGTTTATAATATATAGCACGTAATTAATTAATCTAACACGTTTCCGAAATGGTGCGTTTTTAACAACTTGAAACTTGTCCGTAGACTTCGATATGTGCCTGAAAATGGGCATCCTCCGACATTAAAAGAAACGTGGTTCAAATATTATTACTAATCACGTGGTCAGTATGCACTTACAAGAATAATAATTTATTGATTGATTTATTGGATAAGTAAAATGTAGAAACAAATGGAAGGAAATATTCTGAAGAAATCGTCGCCCATTCGCGGCCGCGGTCGCGTGGTTCCTCGCGTGCTTAGACCCAATAAATTGCTCCCGGCCGAGAGCATTCTCGTTCGCCGACAAAGCACCGCTTAGAGAAACGTACCTGCTGATATCGGCGGCGCAACCACCGCGCTCTCCTGCGCGCTGCGGCGCTGAGAGGAACTCTCACTTTTCCACGTAAGCGCGGCTGTCGCTGCCACGATGCTCCAGAAGAAGACCGTGACAGCGATGAATGTGGCGAAGGCATGACGGAGGGAATAGTAATGGCAGTCAGAAGTGGTGGGAGAGCGGTGGTAGTAATAATAGGGTGGTGGTTTTCGCTGATGCTGGTTTTGGTGGTAACGATGATGAATGGAAGTAGTCACGATGATGAATGGAAGTAGTGTGGTGAGCTATCATGTTGAGATTTACGGTAATATTGATTGCGAAGTAGCATAGTTTTTACTGAATGATAGATGCCCGATAAAGCCAGCAGTCAAATACGTATAATAGTAAGAGGCAGAAATAGTGGTGACGGCTTGGTGCAGGAGGTAGAAAGGTTGTGCTTAAGTGGATGATAAAGCAAGCATTGTGGCACTGGCGGGATGGCAACAGAGTGACGAGACGGTAGAGTCGGCAACAACAGCAAACAATAAGGAACATCACGTCAGGGGCAGGGATGGCAGCGAGATAGAAGTCTCCTGACGCGTTGAGAAGGTTTGCCAGGCGCCATACGAATGTGTGGGAAAACACTTTCTTCGAGATGAGCCACTCACCACCAGAGAAGCAAATGTGTGCCGCTCGATTCTCACAGTTCTGGGTGGGGGGAACGGGCTAACAGTTCTCAGTAATCTGCACACGAAATAACTGGAGGTTCCAGGAAACATAGTACGCTGTGAACTATCAAATT
This sequence comes from Acheta domesticus, assembly GCA_031308135.1. NCBI lineage: Eukaryota > Metazoa > Arthropoda > Insecta > Orthoptera > Gryllidae > Acheta > Acheta domesticus. The sequence goes on from JAHLJT010009436.1 coordinate 115,522,172, forward strand.
CCGGCCATTCTCATTATCTTTTCACAAACAAAGCGCTTGAATTCACCTTCGATTGCGAGGTAGATTTTGAAATGCATTCCTCAACTTTCGTCCTATGTCAACTCAGTTTTTTTATATTATCATGAGTGCAAATTAAACGAAAAAATGGGTATCTCTTGTGAAAACAATCTGTTACGTAATAAATAGTGTAAAAGAAGAAAGAAAAATAGCCGAAGTAAATGAGATCAGTAGTTGCATCAGTCAAATTCCAAGAAAAGAGAAACAAACGGGAAAATATGATACTTTCGCGGCCTTTTCTTCTTCCCGTTCCCAACCTGCGGCTGTTCTCGAAAGCTGCGTTCTTGTGCACTGTCAGCGACGACCGACGTGACGTTACAGCACACTCGCACAAAAAGAGCGAGAGTGGACGCTGGGTGCAAACGGCGAGTGCTCCGCGCCTTCCACTAGGTCTGGGACGCTACTTCCTCTGAGACCGTCCAAAGAATTTTGATGACCTATTTTGAGAAAATACGGAGTTTCTCAATAAATCAGTTCTTTGTAAATGACACGATTTACCTCCCATTCTTTAAACTTCTAAGTCCACAACTCACACGTTTCAAACATCTGTTCCTGAAGTTCAAAACATAATTCAATTATTAAGATTACTGATCAGTATATCAATGTCCGAAGTTTTAGAAATCTTTGGTGAATTAAATATCATGTTTACTATTTTTAGAACTCATCTCATTAATTAACCTAGGAATAATATGAAATCAAACTTTATGTATCGACTTATGACTTGCCATTATATTAGCGAACTTCGACGAAAACTTGACAGGAATGAAAGTAGTCCAGTAATCGAACCAATTCTTGCTGGCTGGTACAGTCCATGAGCCATCATATAATGGAGATCCATTTAGAAAATGAGAAGAAAGTAGAAATTTATGGAACTCCAAAGTTGAGCTTTGATCTTCTATAATCAAAGCAGCAACCGCCAACTAACATTAAAATGCAGAGAAAGTAACTTTCACGCTACTTAGAGTCCTACAACCGAACGATAAAATGCATCTCGAAATCATCTCTTGCAAGGTTTAGCTCCCCTGTCCTTCAGCTCCCGTACATGTTCTGCCAGCTGGTCACATTTTAAGACTATAACTCCTCAGTTTATGACTTCCGCGCTGTGACATGCAACCTTGCAACGCGAATTCTCTCTCCCGGGGACTAGCCTTGGCTTCAATGTGACATGTTCCAGGAAGATCCGACTGGTGGAGTAATTTTCACTGAAACGTTGCTATAAATCCCCAATGATTCCTAAATTTAGTGCTTTCGTGGGGGAGGGGGGACGGCACCCAAGAAATTATTATAAAGACGTCACTTCCTTATCACTTGAAACTAAATGAAACGTCACATTTTGAAACATCAATGAACGGTTAATGTTGTTGACAGCAAGCTTTGGATTAATAGTCAATAATACACTTAAGTTTCAAATAAAGCCGAAAAGAAGAAAAGACGATCACCACGAAGCAACTCGATAAAACCAAGGAAGCATGTGCGAGTGCAAAGAATGTGAAAATTAATGTAATAAATATGAAACTTTTAATGTCAGATGGATTACAATACAGTAGTGATAAGCCGATGAAGCAAAGCACGGACGAAGCAACAGCAAGGGCACAAAAAGAACAACAGGAGGCGAGGGTGGGTAGGCACGGATGGGCAGACGGCGAAGGGGCAGGCGGGAAGCGGGCAGACGGCGGGAAGGGCGGGGATGGGGATGGCCATGGGCGAGGGCGAGGTCGAGGGCAAAGGCAAGGGCGAGGGCGAGGGCGAGGGTGAGGATGAAGGTGAGGGCGCGGAGGGGCACAATGGAGTGGGGGGGGTGCGGGCAGGAAAAGAAGGAGCGGGCGGGGGTGCGCGGGGCGGGGGTGCGCGGGGCGGGGTGCGCGGGGCGGGGCGCGAAGACGAGCGACCACTGAGGGGCGGCGCCCGCGGAATGCGGCGGCCCTCGTTAGGCGGCGCGCGAGTGCGCCCGGGCCCCGCCGCCTGCAATCCGGCGAAAGTGCCGCCGCCGCCGCCGCACCGCGAAGCAAAGCACCCGCCTCGTTAGACGGCGCTCGGCGGCGGCGGCGTCTTAACGAGACCAGCCGGCGTCGGTCCTACGGAGTTCGCCTCAAGAGTTCATGGCCTTGATGACCAAGCACTAACGCCAGGCGACTACGCTAAGGGCTAGCAGCAATTGCTAGCAGCGATGCATACTGCTAACAGATTGAGGAAAGACCAAACATTGTGATGCCACAGCAAGAAATACGAATTCCATTCGTTCGTTTCTTATTTCTTCCATGTCACGGAATTTTTCACTTGTCAACCACAAGCATTTCAGAAAAATAAGGTGCTCATACATGTAATATGGTATTAATTCTACATAACTTTTTTTTGTTGATTTTTTTAAATTTCGAGCATTGTACTAATTTTCCATAGGCTGCATAGAACTGAAACAAGATGCATGTTATATTTCTGGACTTCTTTTATTAATTTATATTTGGAATTTTCTTACCTTTAGCTCAAAATATACAACATTGGAACACCAATTGTTATATTTTGAGATTAATTCAAGAAAATTCCAATACTAAAAAGTATTTCAAATACTAAAATTACACTAGTGTATTCTACTTTTCTAATCGAGGTTTTCTACAGAGAAATATTCAAAATGTATTATTCCAATATCGTTTTCGCAAAACTTAGCATGGTAGATGCAGTGGTATGAATCACAATTAAAACAATTTTCAAAAAAATTTTTAAAGTGTCAACAGCGACAACGGTACTGAAGAAGAGAACGGGATTTCAGCGCGGTATGATCGCAGGCTGACGGCGCCGCACTCCATCTCGCGCGCGCCTCGTGTGAGAGCGAGGAGGAAACGGAAAGCGTTCGCGTCTTTTTTACCGCCGCAGCCGCCTAATCCGCGTTTCTAGATCTCCAGCGGCGCCTGACCCACTTCGCCCGCGGCGCCGGCGAGAAAAGCCCGCCTTCACGGCGCTTGCGGAATCTTACGCAGCGCCCCCGCGCCGCCCCTCCCCGCAAGGGATTCAGCCCCTGGCTTAGGCGCACATTAGTCTGATAAATGGCTGCGAGATTTGGGAGCGTTGCCTTTCGGCGTGTTATCAACGCGTCACTCAGAAAAAGCGTTGTTTTATGTTTACCATTCTATACACATTTCCGGCGAAGTCGGAAATGCGTATCTACACTATTACATGTATTTCGGTTTTACACGAGTATGTAATCTGACTATACAAGTATATATTTTCTCCAGGGTTACGACCAGGGCTCGGATTCTGATGACATGTCTTTTCGTTGGTGCATTCTACATGTAGCTAACTTGTAAACGAATGTTTATCACGACACATAGGTGATATGGTTATTGAGTCTTTCTTTGTAATTTTTTACCATTTTTCAATTTTTAGGGCATTTCTTTGGACCTTTGCGTAATTTTTCTTATTTTTACGCATTTTGTTTCCTTTTCGTGCTTTTTGTTAGTTAATGTTTCAAGAATTTACAATGACACACTAAAACTGAGTGTTTATTATATCATCAGTTAATGACGAAATTCACTTCTGCGGTGGACTCTGTGTTCTGAACTCGTCAAATTGCACGGACCTTCGGTTAACTTCCTCGACCTTTCAAAAATGATTGTTGGAAGATCGGAGCTAAGGATTACATTCTTTTTTAAACAAATACTTTATATTTAATATAATTTTATATAAAAAAATTGTATACAAAATTGTAAAATTCATTGAATAAATAAACATTTTCATACACAATTTTGAGTATTTTTTAAAAAAATTAGGTAATTTTCCTTTATTTTTAAGTAATTTGATAGGCAATTTTCTTCTACTTTTTAAGGTCTTTAAGTCTAAGTGTTTTATTTTATCGGTCATTTTCAAAGAATTTTTAGGCTCTAAGAATTCGGGCCCTGGTTACGACCGACAAATGTTTTGTTCCACCAAGTATCTTTCATGTGCGATATTTTAGAGGATACTAATATTTCAACTATGTGCGCTACTTTCAAAAATTAAGCAGTGAATTATAAACTTCCGAACTAAGACTGAAACTTTCGAAAGAGACAGAATGAAGATAGCATATGAGCTGCTGGATCACCCACGGAAATCGAAATACTTTCAACAAGGAGCTACTACGTACACACTAACCACATACATCCAAAATGCCCGACCGCTCGTTGAGAAGCAGCGCACGTCATCCGAAAAAGCGCCTTCCCGAAAAGGCAGGGGCGACCGCGAAAGAAAGCGAAGGCCTCGGAGGCGGGCGTGGCGGCGCGACGTCTCCTCGCAAGTCGCGCGATCGGGGGCGGGCGGGCGACGCTCCCGCGCCTCGACGCCGCCCCGACACTTTCGCGGCCGCGGGGGACGCCTCGGGGCGTCGCGGCGCTCTTTTCCACCGCCCCCGCCTCGCGCGCCGGATGGAGCACGCGACAAAAACGCTCCGCCCGTGAAATGGAGTTACAGAAGGGGTGAAGCAGCGCCAGAGGAAAATGTGAAAATTGAGAAAGAGAGAAAGAATGTGAGTACAATGAACATAGGAAAACTATGAAAAAAGAAAACGAGAAATAGAGGAAGGGAAACGTACATTTCAAAGAGGATAAAATCGTGAAAGAAATCATGAGAGAAAAGATTAAACGAATTATGATTGAGGTTAATATATAATAAATATGCCCACTGTGATTCAATAAATCAACGTATTGGAAGACTCACAATCACCAACTTCGACAATGGAGCACTTGCGATTTGCATCAGGTGCGACTCACGCGAAAACACGTATATATCCACACACAACTGTTTTCATTACACATTCCAGTGTCAGCGCAACCAAACTCAGTAAATTAAATGGACCACCGCCTACCTCGCCTGGTCTTCGCTCAGGGAGAACCTATACTCGGCAGAGAATGAGCGACGAGGAATGGAAGTCGGTGCGCCGACAAAAGGCGCGCCGCGAGAGGCTTCCAAGATAAAAGGCGGCGGGGCGCCAGCCGCGCGGCGCCGCGCCGGCGCAGTGCCCCGGATCGGTTGCTGCCAGTCATGCCGCCCGGGACACCATTCGCGCTTCCTGTTTCGAGGGCGCGCGAGGGGCGCGAGGAGCTCCGCTGGCCTACTACGCCGCTCCAAGGAGAAAGGAGTTCCACCCTCCCATGAACCGGAGGCGAGTCATATCTTCCTCCTCACCATTATCGATTTTATGATTGGCTTAGGTGGCTCGGTATCAATTGATGACACTGCAGTGCCTCTAATCGGCGGGTCGTAGAGTTCGAATCCCAATGGTGGTGGATTTTCGACACTAGCTAAAGAGCTGGCTGGAGGAGAAGTCTAGCGGCTGCCTGCTGTGACCGGAAGTTATTCGTGGTTTCTCCGAATACCAGGCGAATGCCCGAGCATTACCCTAACAAACGGGTCATGGACCGCGCGCGATCTATCCTGCTTATTCCTTGTCCTAACCTCTCTCCTTACACAGACACTCACATTCACTACATAACCAGTCGGGAGCTTAGAGCTTGTCGCGGCTGGGCCGCTACATCGTGAGATACCTGCGGAAATCCTTCAAGCTGTTATGTAGGCTTGTCGTGCTCCCGTGATAAAACATGAACTACACTTACCATGACCATAGGAGTTGACGCGCTATGACCTTACACGAATAATGACCGTAGCATTTTCGCGCTGGGAATCACGAAATAATTTATCGATTTTATGAACTACTCTTGGGTACAGTAACGTTGGTGACAGTACGACCGTGGCATTTAACACAACCACCGTCTCTCTAAACCTTTGAATTCCGATGCACTATGAACAGTTAGCGCTACATTGGTGCAGTATGACTAAATTGCATCATACCTGGATGCCGGAAATAAGTCAGGGGCGGATGTCTGCTGGCTGTAGTACAAAGACCCCACTTCTCAAGAACGGCACCTTATCTTCAGGGTGGGCGAGTATCGCGTTTGGTCGGCGCCAGTGCAATCGTCGTTGAGGTGAGTCACAGGGCCTTCGTCCTTTCGCAGGACGCGGCATGGGGCACCAGGTAAACGTAGCGACGGAAAAGGGCATTACGATCGCCCTCTGACATGGCTCCAGCTCCGCAATCGCCGTCTGTACTTGAATTTAAACAGTCCTTTGACGTAAATCAGCTGTCACGATGTCTTGAACGTCACTATAGTGACGTTTAAGCTCCCGATTGGATGTCATCGTAACAGCTGATGATCTGTCAAAGGACATTACGAATAAATCGAAGTTTAGACTATTTATGAACCTGCATCCTACCATGCTATTATTTGCTAGGGATGGGACATCAAATCCCTTGAATTTTGAAAAGCATTGTATATTTGAAAACTCCATGCTTCAAAAATATTGTTTTCTAAAATAGAATTCTTTGTATCCTATACTTCTAAATATCTTTCTTCCCCTCTAAACCTTCAGCTTTCCTTCAATAAACGTAATAAGACTTGTAAATTTACGAGTCAACTGTATACAATATGATATTACAAAATTTTTCTTAATTTTTTACCTCTAAGAACCTACAGATATTTACCTAATCTAATTGCAATTGAACCTATACCTGTTTCAAAGATCCTTTCAAAATTGTTAGCAGTTTACAGGAGTTAATTTTACACAATATTAAAAATTGCTACCCGAATAGTTACACTCAAGAACCTTTTCAAGATTTAGATTCGAAAAATGCTAACTACCGTACTAATTTATGTCTCAAAGCCATCGCAGTCATTTGCGCTATCACCATAACTTCACAACAATCGTAGCCATTTGGTCTTCATTGACATCATAATCAGAAGCGTCAAGAGCTAGCGCTCTCTGCAAAACCTTCCCTGCCACCAGCTCCCTCGCACCGAAACCACTACCAACATTCCTTCTTTCTAGGCTCATTCTTACCCTCGCCCCATCCACGCAGGTGTCAAGCCTACGTCACTGGAGCTTAGCAGCAACGGAATGCCTCGCGCGTGCCTCCGCATACGTAGTGGAGCTCTACCTGTCGATCGAGTTCCCACAGCACGCCAAGGTGCGTTACAAGCAACGGGAAGAGTTTCAAGTTTCGATGAACTCGACTTCCAAAAGGATTTTCGCAAAACTAACACCAGTGAAAGACACGTAATTTTTTTTTCATGAAAACCTGACATTTTAATATTTGAACATTATACGAGAGAGAAAAGTTGTACTTAGCGACAATACCTGCCATGACAATATCACATTGTCATAGGGTTTTGGAACTAGAAAATTATATTATACGAGAATTACGTCCCACCGCCGTCTTCCCGTTCATTCAACGCTGCTATGAACTGGTGTTCCTGTGCGGAAATTGCCTCGCCCGCCGTCGTCTCCTAGCACAGCATTAGTTTCGCCCCGTCTACATCCCGCGCCGCCCGCTCATCCTGTGCTGCTCGATCCCACCCTGAGACATACGGCAACCCCCAGCAACAATGAAGTCCAGATGAATTGGGAATTGCATTTCACTCAAGCGTCATCTTATGTGCAGCGCCATATGGTAGAGTGTTACAATAAAGTGAACATCATAAAAACCTTCCCCATGAAAAAACACTACCATATGACAAGATTCATGCAGATCGGCCGAAAGGTGTAGGAGTTTATCAATCTCGAACATCCATTTTTATGTACAGAGATTTCATAAATTATATTCAATTTCACGACATATATGTCCTGAAAACTTACTCTGACTACAGAATTATAATAAAACTTAGAATTTTCTGTTCTCTAATTCCATGTCTTTCTCTTTCATAATAAAACCACTAAACCGCGCTAATCACTACGACAAGAAAATAATTTAAAAAATTACATCGTTCATGGACACTGGAAAAATATGAAAAATATGACTTTAGGTTTATGTCTTCCCTTTTAAATTATTTTTTAACTAATAACTAACAGAAATCCTACAAAGCCTTTTAGAATGCTTATTTCAATGTAAATTATTTATATTATTTTATGATTATTATTGAAAGAAATCCGACAAAGCGGTTTAGTACTACTAGAGTTACTTCATAATTCATCGATTATAATCGACGATTAATAATTATTAAGCGTGCAATATCTGCAATTAAACCGTTAGCGAACACTTTAAAAATTGTTTTTCTCAAAACTTCACTTTTCGAATTGAGCCAGTGTAGCGGCCAATGTTCAACATACGTGAAAAATAAGTAAACCGAGAATAGTGACCACTTCTCTCTGGCACATGTAATGATGATGTAACTTGTGCGTTGTTTGTGAGAGACATTTCATAAAACTGTAACAGTCGTGACATCCTGCATGTGCATGTCTTGTCATACACGACAACGCGCAGAATGAAACAGCAAACTACAGAGTTAGATGGCACATTGCGAGTCAAAATTTGGATTTAAAGTTACCCACATAATCCACCTCAAAGCCAAGAAATCTAGAATCAAAGGATGCCGTTACCACAGTTCTCCGCAGTTCTAGAAGATTCCCCGCGGCTTCGTGACCTCCGGCAACAGCGTTCCACGGCGAGGCGCGACTGCGCCGCGGCGCCTCTTCTCACGCCTTGAAGCGCCTCCGCGGCCGCCCTGCCCGCCCGCCCGCCGGCCCATTACTCCTCGTGACTGGGCTGCAGCCGGCGCGGCGGGGCGGCGTAATGAGCTCACTGCAACGCAGCAGAGGCATCGGCAACGCCACGAATCGGCGTTCACAAACAGTACACACTGCTTGGATACACACTTCATTACGCTTCAGAACGATATCAAAGCAAGGGTAGTTCGTATTCTATTTTTCATGAAATGTACTGGAGATTCATACGAGTGGGGCATGCGTGGTAAGTTTCCTACGAATACTTAGTATGTAAGGTTGATAAGAACACGGCATTGGAAAACCTAAGAATATGAGAAGATAAATTGAGAGGGATAAATAAACCCAAGATATCACTATTTACAAGAATTAAGATTAAGCAACTGATTGTGCCGAAAGGCCAGATGGCGGAACCTTGTGAACACTATTAGTGAAGATTTAACGCAAGTTGGGAATAATTCACTACAGTATCTACTGCTTAGTAGAGAATAAATTCATCACAATCACACACCACGGGAGTTACAATATAACCTTCAAGATTATACAGGTTCAAGAGTAATCATTATTAAGAAGCAGATGAATCGCAAATACCATTTCATAACCTTAGCATATCAATTGTATTTTTCCCACATTTATTTTGAAAGAATCATCGCAAATTCATTCGAAGTATTATTCAACAACACAACCAAAGAGACTGCCACTAGTAGACAAACTTAGTCTAGACAGTGCTGTTTCCTCTAATAGTCATTCCTCTATAATTCCCTCATCGTTCACCTAGTAAGCAGCATCATTTACCCCCACAATCACCATCACCATCATTATCACCATTTCCCCATCACCACCATCATTACCCCCTTAGGCGAGCGGCAGAGCCTGCCTGCAGACACCCTATTAATTAATTAATTTACCCTTTGCACTTTAATGCTACAGGATTACCCTGCTTAGGGTTAGAGGAGGTTAGGACTCCTCTTTCAGCCATTTTTTCCGGTTTATCCCCACTTCCAATTAATACCTTGACAAATCTCGAGGGTATTTCTCTTCCATATGTCAATATTCAGCACATGGGAATAAAGCATGAGAGGAAGCATTACTTAATACGCTTACAGAGTAGAACTACTCACGCTAAAATTACAGCACGTACGTCTTGGAGACCTTCAATTTCCGACGAAGGTTTAACAGTCCTCAAGCACAGTCCCTCGCTCTTCCGGAAGAGCGCGCACTGACCGAGCCGCCCCCGACGGCGTCTCCGGCGGCGACGCTGCGACAATTCCGAGCGAATGGCGCCCTATTACGGGCACAAAGGGCGGGCCGTCCCCGAACGGGCCCCGAGGGAACCCTGGGGCGCCCCTGGAACGACTCGTCGCGCGGAGAACGAAGGCGGCGGAGGAGCGCCTCAGGACGACTGAAGCCTCACGGGCGGAGGGGCTGATTGGGCGCCGGAATTAAGCCGTAATATCTTTTAGGAGGCGCATAAGGCGCGCTTCGCGAGAGAGACTCCCCTCCGGGGCGGCGGCGCTTCGGAGACGGAACGACGCGAAGACGGGCGCGGAGAAGGCTTCAGAGGAAGCAAAAAAGAAATAAGCAAAGTGGCGAGGATTATAGCGTGATGAGACGGAAAGAAGGAAAAGAGAAAAGGGGGAAAGCCACTTTAAAATTCCGAAGAGTCCACGCAATGTTCCGAATGACGACCGCGACGAAGCCGTGTCTGAAAAGACCGTCTGAAAAGACCGGGTTAGGCATTGTCAAAGGCTGAATCATGCGAAATGCTCAGAACAACAGAAAGGCACTAGTGACGGAATGCGACAAGGGTCAGCATAACAGAAGGATATATAAAAATGAAAACTGAGATATCGGATTCAAAACATCATACTCTTGTGATCCAAGGGTACTATCGAACTTTAAATGAAGATGTATGGAAACGAAATTCATAACTGGACAAGACAGAAATGCGCATTATAATAATGTTTACAATCATATTAGATCTATCGCTACACAGGATAAAACCCTTATGAAGCAGGTAGTATTTTACAATCATATAAACCGTGAATTTTAACTATTATCCTAGCGGGACCCGTGCCAGCACTCCACGCTGTTTTGTTTGTTGTTTCGAATAAATATTTGTTTTAAAAGTTAAAACTGCTTCATCCTGGAACGTAACTTCGAAAGTGTCTGACAAAGCACCCCGTGGGTTGTATGGTATTTCATACCTACAAAATTCTATATTTTTCATCTTAAATTTGTTTTATGCATATCCAAGGGGCAATTCCCTGTCCGGTAGTAGCTTATTTACGTCTTTTGTCAGTGTTCAATAATTCGTATAAAACTGTTGTATTTCTTTAGCGAATTATTATTAGTGAGATTTGCAAACTCGCTAATAATACTTCGTTTTAGCATCTAATGTAAATTGAGGGAACATTAAATGAAATCGCGTGCTTCTACATCGCATGTATTGCTAACAACGCCGAACGTTGAAAAATATTTCAAAACTAAATTTCCCACCAGAAATTCTCAATTATTAAACAGTACTTAAAACATCTCTCACAATAACCATCGGACAACTTCTCCGTTGGAGTACGGCAAAGCCGGAGACAAGTCACGAAGAAACACGAGCTACAGCACGCCGACACGGAAAGCAGCAGCCGGGTGCAACACTGCAGAGGGTAATGTGACGTCACAAGACGTCAGAACCCGTTGCTGGTGTGGGACGGGATCCCACGCGCCCGAAAAACGCCCTGCACCGAGAGTGCGCCCGCCCGCCCGCCCGCCCGCCCGGAAAAGCAGCGCGCGGGGCGCGATAAAAAAAACGAACCCGCTTCGCGGCTCACCCGGATGCTCAGCCACGACGACTCCCGCTCGCACACTGAGGCGCTTCCTTCCAATGGACGCCCCCCCCTCATGCGCTGGGTGCTCTACGCCTCGCTCGGAAGCCAAAAAAAGGAGTGTTTACAAATGCAGCTGCATTCATCATAAACTGATAGCAGAGTTCAAACGATCTTGAAAGCACGTTGTCTGCACAGCGGTTCACACTCTCCCATGAAGACCACACATGTCGCCCACATACTAAGTAAAGAAGAAGCTTCGCCAGCACATCAATAAACATGATTTGTATGTTACTTTTGTTGTTCGAAAAGCGTAGCTTACGAATCTTCGTTTACATTCGAATAATTTCAATTAAAGTTATTAGTTAACATAATTCGTGATAGCAAAATTTCCTCGTGGAATTAATCTCTCACACCAATAAGCCAAAAACATGACATTAACGTAACGTGATTCAATTCCGCGTCCCTTTCTCTCAGCGGGGAAATCCATCACTGGTGCACAGTACCTGTCTGCCACAAATGCCTAAAACGATTGCGAGAGAAACTAGTTGCGGCGGCCGCTTCAGCTTGTTGGCGGCCGTCCCGATCTGCTTTCCCTCGAGATTCAGCGCGAGACTAAGTCCCAGCTGCTACGGCGAGGGACATAGATGCAACATGAAAGATCGTGTATATCAGGCAGCAATCCATGAGCAATCCAAAAATACAACATTGAGTCTCAACAAAGTGATAGAACTTATATAATCAAGAGCCGCTGAGGTTGTAGAAAAGCGTTGGATATGGCAAATTTATCCATGGAAATTCAAATAAGTGAACTGGAGAATGGAAACCAATTGACGTTAGTCGAAGTTTGGTTTATAAGAGATAACGATCATTTATAAAACTGTATGTACGTGTGTGGGGTAAAGTGAAGTAATTAAAAATGAAATTCAGTAGGTGTCGATCATAATAAAATTCAGAAAAAGTAAATTCAACAATGGATAAAAAGGATATTTCCATTAAAAAACTACCCAAGTATCTCAATGCAGCAACAAAAGGACGCAAAGGACCGTACGCAGACATAAGAGTGGCGGATAGTTAAAGGACTCTGAGAGCGACCCGGCGCAGGAGGAGCGGTCAGACGAGCAGAGCGCGCTGCGCGCAGCGAGAGTGGGCGGAGCCGCGGGCGCCGCGCTGGCGAGGCCCCGGTTCCCTACCGGGGAGGGCTCATTAAGGGAAGGAGCTATTTACGGTGCGATGACGTCAGCGACCGCACCTCCCGGAACCTCCCGGGCCCCCTTCCAGATCCACCCTCGCCTCACCACTGCCCCAGCCCGTCGCCTCCGCTCCTACCACCTACCTTCGACCCGCCCCGCACTTACCGGCGCACAACTTGGGCTTCCAGCCACTACCTCCGGCGTTCGCCCCTGCGCCCGCGCCTGCGCCCGCAGTCGCCCCCGCCCTGGTCCAGGTCCCTCCCCGCCCTGCCGAGCCCAGCTTGCCCACCGGTCGCCCGTTGCCCGTCCCTGGCGGCGGGGGCAGGGCCGCACGGCGCAAAGTGATTTCCACCTGGAATGGATTAGCGCACGCACGCCGTGATTGGCTAGTTACGCTGTTGAAGCTAATTGGTGTTCGACGTGCGACAGCATCAAATGGCGGTTCAAGGTCTTTCAAATGTCAGCGTGCGGATTGACAGTTTCGAAATAGATTTAGGTTTCATAAAGGAAAAAGAAAATTGCCATAGTACGGTTATTTACAAACGAGAATAATGTAGTAAAAATCATCAATGTGTCTATGCAAATTTTACTACAAGAAGGGATTTGAAAAACATCACATTCCATATATTTTCCTTTTTGAGTACAAGATGACAAGGTCTTAAAGAATACCGAAAACAATTGAAGATAAATTGAATGGTTCTAGCACAGACAGACAGTAATGTCAACGAGCGGCAAATCCGGGCTCCCTCATTTAAGCGCCAGTGCGCTGCCACATGTGTCTTAGATGCGCGTGAGAAGGCGAGGGCGGAGTTGACTCTTTTTGTCCCCGTCAGCGCTCTCCTCCAATCCAGCGCCAACAAAGCTGGAGACTTATATGAAACGCAAGGATAGACTCGTCCAAAGGATCTGAATCTTCGATGTTTGATTAGAAACATAACGTCTTAAAAAGGTGAATCATGTAAATCAGGAAGCCTACACTATGTGCAGTATGAAATATGAGTAATAAATATTAAATTGTCCGTACAATATTCACATATTTAAAATATACTTGAAAAGTGGTTGATTAAACCGACAAGAAATAAATTATCTATGCTATTTACGTTTAAATTGTTGGATTGATCTACAGGTAGAAAAACATAGTCAAAAAGTTTCATTATGGAGTCATAACCGGGAATTCTCGACCAGAGCAAATGAAATCTGTTTAACTTTCAGAAGGCCGTAACTCTTGGTTTCAATCATTACGAGAATAATCCATCGCGAAAACAGATTTAATTATCATAAATGATGGAACGTGTGTACCGCAGATGCATCACTTCTATTACCCTCACTCCCCTTCTGTCGAGCCTAATTTCTCGTCTTACCACAACTCACCCTCTGAGGGTGGCCGCAGGGATGCCGCTCTGATTTATGCCGGCGCCGGACGGTCAAGTAAATTGGATCGATGGGCTGCATTAATACATTAATATACGGGTGAACGGGTACGTAGATGAACCATAAACAAATGTTTAATGCGTGAAAGCACAATCGAATTAATCATAGGGAACGATGATTTAAAGGACGATGAATCAACAGGGCTATTGTTCGCACTAAACGAATGATAAATGATACGTCGATAACCGCAGCGACTGCAAAATTGGAGCAGTGGGCCGCGACCGCGCGCCAATTTCTGTCCCGAGCAGACGCCGGCGTTATCGCACGGCGCTCCTCCACCCCAAATCGGTTGCGTGAACACCGCAGGGAAACTTCAACGCGAGCAACGACATTAAAACATGAATTTTGACAGATTATTTAGGTTTTGATCAAAATGAACTCTACGTTGGGATAAATAACGTTGCAAGACGACAGATTTTCACGAAATTTAATTGAAAGATATTAAAAAAAATAAATACTTTTTAATATTTGTAAACAAGTTTATAATTATTTTGTGCAAGTGTATTTTAGTCAGATATTTTGTTTCTTATACTAGTGGGGCATACATATAACTGAAATGGCAATTGCTATAATAATTGTCCTTTTTACTGATTTCAAATCACAAAGAAATCTCCAGAGTGCATGTTAATTATTAATTTATCACTTTTCTAATTTGAAAATCTTAAATATTGCCACTATCGCGCAGTGAAGAGAGTTTAAAGGCGCTCACTTTAGGACCATTAACGATAGAGCAATAAATGAATGTTTCAATAAAATTGAACATTAATGGAAACTTCAGTATTATTAAGGTTTTAATGATAGAAAATAGACTTACCAGTGGCTTTTAGGAACAAGGAACGCGCGATTCAAAATATTTCACAGAATCTCACCTGAAAACGAGAAAAAAACATTGGTAATACTGCCCCACCAATTCAATAAATTAATACATGAACAAAACACAATTAACTATAATTTACACAGCTACAATACACATTCAAACATTCACATTTGAAGTGTAAATTCTGTCATACATCAATTATAGGAATGGTCTTCTGGAACTCGTTCAGTCACTTCCTATGATCGATGAAAGCCTTTCAAAGTCCTTTTCCCACTTTCACATTCTACGTCATTAAAATTTTATGATCGCTTGTGTTGGTAATGGTTTTTTAAAGTAAAATATCCTACAGTCTCATTCACGACACTCTAAAAAACTTAAAACATTATTTTTTCTTCTTTCCTTATCATAACCACTATTTTTCACTTTTGAGATATGTTTCAGAAAAATGTTTGGAAACTAAACTTCTTGTCCAATATTACGTTACTAAAACAGGTAACGTGTAAGAGCCCACAAATAAGTACCGCTTATGAAGAAAAATGTTTCGGAATTTACTGATTAATGTCAACAAATCGTAGGGGGAGATTCAAAAAGCTGTCAATCGTTCAAATAATTCATTATTTAGGTTCAGAACTCTTGTTTTTCCCATACCGATGATTTCCTCAGTATTCTAATGTGGAAAGTTACGTCAAGATAATCCGGTAGGTCGGAGACCCCCTGCTCGGACGCAGCTGCAAACTCAATGCGAAGAGCGTGCACACAATGCGCGGGTGCGCAGCCGCCGCTGTCGGTCGCGCGTCCGCGATTGTCCACCACCGCCCAGTCCCCCGCCCCCCGCCGCGCCCCACTCACTTCCCCTCGCACGCAGGGGCCCCCCGCGACCACTCCAGCCTCACCCCTCACCAGCGCCCGCGCCACTACCGTCTGCAGCCGTCAGC
Organism: Acheta domesticus; assembly: GCA_031308135.1. Classification (NCBI taxonomy): domain Eukaryota; kingdom Metazoa; phylum Arthropoda; class Insecta; order Orthoptera; family Gryllidae; genus Acheta; species Acheta domesticus. The sequence goes on from JAHLJT010009436.1 coordinate 115,537,944, forward strand.
ACCTCTCTGCACCCAAGGTACACTCCCGCCGGCGCACATGGGCACGGATTTGTCCACGGAGCGAAGACTGACAGGTTATTTGCTCGGCTTTCGACGCTCGTGTCCAATAGCGGCACATTCATCGACCAACAGTGATAATGAGAATGTGCGTAGCCGGTGAACGAAGACACGGTTTTAAATGTTTCTTCAAGCTTCTCATATTTGGAAAAAAAAATTAGTGTAGCACACTATCCAAGAGACTTAAATTGCTTAAATTGTCTCCATCGGATTTCTTCTCAAGAATGAGACTCCCTCCTAATATAACTTTTATTATTCTTTCTTCAGTAAACTTATAATTTCGTAAGTGTTATGCTTATGCAGTGCATTTGTTGAAGAAACATGTTCATTAAATCGAAGTATTCAAAATAAGTGAGTTGTAATGTTACAAATAATAAATAACGAATTGAAAACAAAGTTCAACATACGTCAAAATTAATACTAAATGAATCGAACTTCAGTCTATTCTGTATGACAAGTTCATTAGTATGTTCTTTACATAAAAAATCGCTAATAACGGAATTCATAATACTACTGTTTTTTTAACTGTTGACAAAGATCTTTCTAATTGAGTCACTAGATGAACAGTCGCAAATTTCCTTGGAGATGTGATCGCCCCCAAAGACCGAATGGGCAGAAATTCCCATGCCTCCTTCCCTTGAGAGCGTTGGAGCAATCTGTCGCTAAGGGCGGTGCTCCATGGAGAGCGGCAGCGAGCGTCCCCTTGCAGCCCCCTCAGGTGAGCGCGCACGCACCGCCCCCTCGCCCCACCCCACCCCTGCCACGCCCCTCATCCGACGCGTCAGAACCGCGTGGGCGACGCGTCAAGCCGCGCGCGTGCACCGCGAGGAGGGAGACTGCGGCGGCGGCGGCGGCGGTCGCTGAGCAAAGCTCGTTAATGTTTACACATTATCCAGTTACGTGGAGCGTTCTAGAAACTCGGCGCAAGTGGGGCGCAGACGCACGAGCGGGGAGCCGACGGGGCGAAGGGGAGAGCGGCGCGTCACGGGACGAGAGGGGACGAACAGCCACTGCACACCGCTCGAGAGACGCACAGGAAGAGAAGAAGATGCAGCGTCGATCGAAAAGTTGACATAACTGGTCCTCGCGATAAAAATCAATAAGTGATAAGTAAGGAGAAAGTGGGAGGTGAAATGAAACCGAAGTATAAGGAAAGAGAGCGAGACGGCTGCTGACGACAATAAAATTAATAAATTTCACGCTTTGAGCCATGGAATGAGGTGGAGTAGACGAAGGTAGCGAACCGATGGGAAAACAAGATAGAACAGGTAAGAAGAAAGAGGCGGATATAACGTCCATAACTCAAGAGTGTGGAAAGATACGTCAAGGAGCTGTACAACTCAATAAAACACATTCTAGTGCAGTATAATTGTGGGAAATATTGCAAGGCAAAGACGTTTTCTTATGACACACTTTTCATGCGACAAAACACAAAAAGACTACGCATTCCTTGAATGGTAATGTCAGTTCGGACGTTAACAAAATTCCACAAGTCATATTTTAGCGTTATCGAACCCTAATGACAACAATAATGCATCGGTTAACGCCTGGCAGTAGAAAATACATGATTCTCTTCGCAATCTGAACACAATTATTAATACTAACAAGCACCTGTCACAGGCGCTACCACTAAAGCATTCAAAGCCAACCAGCCTCGTAAACGAGAGTGCTCTGTAGTTCCGGCATTCGCTGGCTCCTGATAACAAGCGAACGAGCGTGTAACAATGGGCGTTTGCGCATTTGGGCGCGACACGACACGTTGCGCTCTCCTTTGTTTGGGTCACGCACTTGCATGCACGCACAAAAGCGCTGTCTAACGCCACTCTCCGAGCGTAATTCAACTTTCCCTCCACGGACGTGCCTGGCTCCGACATATCATCAATACGTCAGTGACACGATTGGAAATCATTCGCGACCTTACATCCCGACAAAATTATTATTATTATTAAAATATTAATGGTTACATTGCTGCAAAAACGCGCACAGTCAAAAACACAATTTTTCACTACTGAAGACATCACTGCTGCGTCGTAGAATAATCCAACGAGAATGTAACATATTTGCTTATGTATGACGAGAGAGAGAGTTCGGCCGTAAAACTTTTTATTCAGAAGAAAAAGGCCGTGGAGAATTTTATCGTGTTGTTTCTCGAATAGAAGCTACAAAACGCAACAGACCCCACAAAAAGAAAACATCATTAAAACAGCCTCGTAAACACGATAAACGCCATAAAAATAACATGACCCAAAACGTTGGAAATTACACATCACAATGGAATGAATACCCTCACCCCACATTTAGAGATTCACTTGTTAATACTCAATCATCAACACGCTTCACAGCGTTGGAATTATCCCAATGCCCATTTGAAATATTTACGAACCATTTTCGCAAAAGAAGTGACAAGATGTTTCTGAATTTTCAATTTTTTAAAAATTTACTCAAAATTTCGTTCATAAAGATAATTGTAAATGTGAACAACTCCCTGAATGAGTGTGCAACTTCACTGTTGGGTTACTAACGTAAAAAGAATTGTAGGGAGAAAAAAAAGTACTTTCCTCTTTTATTTAATATTAGGTCTGAAGAGTAAGATAATCCCACAAAGTATGACGTACTACTCTCTGTGCGTTTGAAATCCGTGCTTCCGCCAGGAGACTCCAGTTTCAAACCACCAGGGGCTAACACCAGTCCGTTACGCTACGTCACCTTTGTCCTTCCACCCGGCGTACGCTGACTCCACGTGGCAACTCACGTTGCCGAAGCACACGGCAACCCACGGGACTCGCTGAGGCGGCGGAGTTATCACCGCGTCGTCGCCGCCACCGCCCGGTGGAGGACGGGAGGCGCGAAAAACAACGTTAGCAGCCTGGTCGCCCGCAGGGGCTTCGCATTGTGCGCTTTTCTTTCTCCGCTCCGCTCGGCAACCGCGAATTCACAGCGGCGGCGGCGCTGGGCGACACGGCGGGGGGCACGAGCAGAAAAATTACATTCCACCGCCCAGCGGGGGCGGGGGCGGCGCCGAGGGCGGAGGCGTGGGCGTGGGCGAGAGTGCGGGGGCGGAGCTGCGGTCGCCGCAGGTGGTCGAGCGTTCGCGGTGACCGTAATTTCCCCAGCGGCGGCGACGGGGGCGGCGGGCAATGGCTTCTCCGCCAGAGGCCGGTGCGCTGTGTCGCGCTCGTACGAGTCTCAAAATTGGCACGGGGACTCGCACCATTTGCCAAGGGGAGCTGAAAAATTGGAAGCTGAAGGCTTTTGGGAACTGTTCATTTAATTAACACAAGGTTTGCGAAAAGTATCGTCGCGTTACCTTCGTGTGAAGTGATTAAAGCTGAATGTTACAGAGCAAATATTACTCTTAATTTAATTTGTACATTTTGGATAGAAGTGAGACATTTTCGTCAATATGGAGTAAAGAAAAATAAATACTATATACTCGTTTATAGATGTAGTACAACTGTCAATGGAGTATTACATCCCGCCATGTTTATTGCGTAACAAACTACGAACTCGTAATAAATCCAATAAGCACCGAGTAAACGTATAACCATTTCCTCTTGGAATACGAGTACAGGAAATGTTACCCCAGCAGTGCCAACTCAGATGTTCCTGAGAGTTCGATTTCGCAGCAACTTCTCGAGATTGGAGAAAGGAAGCTCATCTGTTTGTGAGAGTCGGGGAAGAACGGGATAATAAGCTTGTTGGAAAGAAACGCACATTTGTAATGAAGGATACGTGCAAGAGAATCCGAACGGAAAAGCAAAGATAGCAGTGTATGTTGGGTAAAGGAAACTAAAGTCAATGAGGTTCCGCTGAAGAAAAAGAGCAGAAAAAGACGTACGAATATGTTCGGAAGGAAACAGGAAATACAAATAGTAATGGAAGAATTCTAAAATATGGAGAGGATAAGACGTCCGCAGTTAAAGTGAATAGATATTGAGTTTGATCACACGGCAAGGGGTAAAAAAAATGTACTAAATTAAAAAGATGGGCACGGAAGACCTCGTGCGAGACAAAACCCTAAGAACTGTCATCGAAAGAAGGAATCGAGGAAAATTGTTTACGGAGGAAGAAATATGGGGACGCAAAAAGAAAATGTTAAAAAGAAACAAAGATAAGATTATAAACGGCATTACCAGAGTGGACAAAGGACGAAATTCTGGAGAGAGGATCATTGGCCGCAAGAGGATGTCAAACTACACAACAAAAATGTAATCTGAAGCCAGCCCCGGGAAGTGGTTCGTCCCGAGAGGCAGAAAAGCGGACGAATAGAGGTAAAGAAGAAGGAGAGAAGGGCCGCAGCGCGGGGGCGGGTGACGGCAACGCATGGCCCAAGTGGACATCGCCGGGGGCACGCAGCACCCCCTTCGCCTCTGCCGCCGCACCGGCCAGCACAAAGGCCCGAGCATTTTTATTTATAAGGCAACGGGAGCTTTAGAGGGAGATAAAAAGTCTCAGTAAAAGTTACGACGGCGGCCGCGAGCTGTAAAGCGGGCCGTGGCTTGGCCCTTGCCGCCCGCCGCCTTAAGCCTCGCCCCTGCCCCCGAGCGGGGGGCACCGCCCTTTCTCAGAAACGGCTTCGTGCGCGGAGGCGAAGAACACAAATTTCGCTCTTGGAAGCGGCGCCGGCAGGTGCATCGCTCATGGAAGCGCGCTCGCACCACTCGCTTGTTTCCTTTTATTTATCGCGTTGCCGAAAGTAAACTCGCATGAAAAAAACGCAATAATGCCGAATGTAAGGTTTGTTTTCTCTTATTCCCTCGTAATTTACAAGTCTGCTCCTTATTGCGCAGCTCAAAGTAATGAGCGAAGCCCGAGGAGAGAAACTCTTTCTTTTCAACTTTCCCCCTCGCCACGACGTGCATTGTGTTCGCGATTTATGGCAGGATCGATCACGACAAGAAAACACTAATACACTTTGCCGCGTCCGTTCGCACACCGCGGGTCTGGCCCTAATCAACTCGAGGCGCAAAAGCCAATCGATGGCTGCCCTGCGGGGCTTCCGGTGCAGGGACGGGGCCGGGCGTGGCGAGGGTGGGGTGGGGGCGGGGAGGGGCGGGGCGGGGCGGGGATCAGCGTTCACCCGCCTGCCGCCGAAATTGGCCAGCGGAGCCGACGTCGTAGCTGAAGGACGCCCCACAAGCGGCGGAGGCGGCGCTGGGGGAAAGGGCGACGAACGACAACACGAAGCGAGCAAAGCACGGAGAATCAAGTAAAGAATGCGGCTAAATAAAACAAGAAATAAATGAGCGGAAAGACAAATTTGTGTAATATTGAGCGGTATGACAACTAAAATATCTCCTGTTTGCGTTTTTTGCTGTACTTTTGAACGTTATATAATTATTATATATGGACGGGTATCTATAGATACCAATATTACCTAGCCTTAGTTTTAATTTTACAAGCACAATAAATCTGTTGTGTGATTACCGTTAGTATTTCATTCTATGTACACACAACGAAAAGGGATATTACGTATATAAAAAGACCCCACACACATCATATTGCGAAATTTTTATGTTACACGTTTTCAAAAATTCTCAAGAACCGACAGCAAATTCACATTAAACAACAATTTATGGTTAGATGACTTCATGACGTCATAAGATGTTCCAAGTCAACATATGAAACTAGAGGAGCAACTACAGCACAAACATTCTCGCATTACTGTCACTTTTCCTATTTTCAAAAATTCAGAGTTCAATGAAAATTAAACCTGAAAATGAAACCTGCGGCATTTTTAAGCATCCTTTGCTCTATGCGAGAAAATATTTAATCCAAAAATGTGGAGTGATTTTTGAAAATGTTAAGGCCACATGTAAACTATTCCCAGAAATCAAAATGTGTTTCAAACTGGGGGAGCGTCGAGTTTGGCCAGATTGATCGTGAAATATCAAATTTGGGTAAAATCCACTAATGGATTTTAGGCGCTACTGCTGATCACAAAGTGGAACAGAGACGGATGGACTGACGGACTGACTGACAGTTTTGCCGTAAACTTTTTTTTTTCGTTTCAAGGACCTATACGAAAAGTAGATTGACTACACGAGATGTTTGAGGAAGTAATTTATTACAAATAGGAGCAAGAACTATCCACGTGTTCGATATCAGGGCCCAGAACACGCGTCCGTTCGCGAATTGGCGTGTCTGTGCGTTCCAGCTGGTGGGTGCGGGCTCGGGCTGGGCAAAGGCCTCGGGCAGCGGGCGGAGGCGCGCCCGCCGAGCAGACAGCCGTGACGCGGCGCGCGCCCTCCCCGCCCCGCCCCCGCAACGGACGCCCCCGCGATTCGCTCGGCCGGCGCAACCGCTAGGCCGGCGCTCGTCCGACTAAGCCCCCACCCACGGAGTGACAGGCGCCGGAAAGCCCAGAATGCACCGCCCACTCCCCTGCGCGACCAAGACTTCTCCGGCTCCCTCAAAGCGAGTGGCACCGCTCAAGAAACAACAACCGCTTCAAAACGTTATATTAAAACCATATTATCGTTCTAGCAATAAGGAGTTTGGCAAGTACCCCATACTGAAGACAGAAATGAATTTATTTTAAAATTAGTTTCAACATTTGTTGTCTGCAAGAAAATAATTTTACTTCTTTCTGGAATAACATACGCAATTACCTTCCGTAAAAGGTTTGGACATTTTGCAAAATCGAGTCAGTTCCTCTTCGTAAACAGTGGGTATTTGTTTACACTATTACGAAGCAAGTATTTAGAATTATTGCACTACGACTTATGTAACTTCCACATGGTTTATTAGAAAGGATGACAGGAAGTTAAACAATTATGAATACAACAGCTAAGACAAAAACTAGTACATTCATGACATTCTGTTAGCCCAATGTTTTCACTATTTTCAGGTTCATATGTTATGCATGCCGCCTAAACCCAACCAACATACCTTGTCAAAAGTAAGAAAAATATGCCTTTTCTGGTCATTCATGCACGAAACTGTTATGTAAGCACTACGTAAGTTATATGTGAATTTCGATGAGGCAAACAAAGAACTTTCGTCTACAGGAATCCACGAAACGACATCACACACTTCCAAGTCCTTTCCCTGTATTATTCTAAAACGAGTTAAAGGTTAGTTGCAGAGGCTTAGCCGGGCTAACAATGTAAAGCGTGCAAAGAGAAAGGCGACCGGACGACGAAAGCAGAAAGCAAAAGCCAGTTCTATTCAAAGGCACTGATATTTTAAAAGGCGTTTCCGCAAATACGGAGACTTTACGTAAGGCAGGCCCGCAAGGCGCCGCCGGCCACTCGCAACGCCCCAGGAGCCTCAGCGGCAGACCGCCAAACGGCGCAACGGAGTTCTCGGAGTTCCGATGCAGAAGGTCGCAATGGGACCCCAAATGCAATTCCCGAACGAGAAAACAGTCGTTTTAAATTTAACTTATGCAGGAAAATATTATATTACAATAGATTGCTTATTATGTCTGCGGCTTCGTGCAAGAAGGGTCAATGTCAGTTTTAGTGACTTTTTGTTTCTATGGCCATGTGTGTTTTAAAGCCCCTTCTCTCACAGCAAGAAAGGTGAAAGTCAAAAGTCCTTTCTCCTGATTTCACTATTGATCTTTACATTAGCCTACAATTGTTTTGTCATTTCTGTGGTGTAAGAAAACCATTCTTTCATTACAACTTTTAATATTGACATTGGGCCTTCTTTGACCAAGCCACAGATATAATAATTTTCAAGCGAAAATGGAAATTAATCGAAGTACAAGCCCAGCCCGACTCTGGCGTTTGGCGTCGGATACAACTGGACGCCGAACGCATTTCACGGCGACACGGCGGACGCGCTGCAATCTGCATCTCCCTAAACTGCTGTCCCACTACTATGTTCAGGTTTTTGAAATATTTCTCCCACGTGCAAACGCAGCAAAAATAAAATAATCCTAATTAAATAAAGCAAATGAAGTACAAGTATAATGTGTTGCAGACTGGGTTATCTTCAAATAGTTTTTTAAACCAAAACCCCGCCTTTATTGATGGATGGCAAGAGACCTTATTCGGGTCCCCAACTTTGCGGGTGTAGGGGCGGGGCTCCGGTTGCCCCCCCCCCCCATGGTGGAAAGACGTAACTGAGTTCCTCCAGCGAACTGATTTTTGTTCGTACTGTGCACCACCAGTTTGAGTTACCACCACAGCGCGGGCACTTCATTTGACAAGCTTAGATGCTGACCGCCAAGACCAGACGCTGGTCGCCATGTTGCATGGAGAGCGAGAAATGTTGAGAAACATTTTGAATGTGGTACAAAGTGACAATTTTCAGCGGTAACCAACCAAAAACAACACTATGCAGGTAAAGAAGATGATGCAATATGTAAAAGAAATGCTTCACAAATCTGTTTCAGTGTCTTGTAACGAGGTTATAATTTTGGTATCTGGTTGCATTTAAAATTCCCGCTAATATTGCGACGCAAAATGGTGTCTGAAGCTGATTGGCTGAAGTCGGATACGAGGCGCACGAGCCCCTCCCGCCTGGTTGCCCAAGCCTCGCTCTGCCGCTGGGCGCCTCGTCCGGTGCGTCGTCGGCGAGGCCCACGCGTTGCGCCACCGCTGGCGGGTCACGCACGGGCCGTCGAAACTGGCTCACAACGGCGCGACCCAGGGCGGAATCACGAATGCGCTTCCCGTTCCGTATTTCTCGAATTCGTGAACGGCTATCGTAGTTACAACATCTCTGCGTATAATGCAATACGAGGGATTCTGCGAAAACTACTAGGAAATGCGGGAGGCAGATGGTAATGCGAACCGCGAACTGTCAATAACTGGGTGGCATACAGGTTTTCGATAAGTCGATGTGTTGAAAACATGTATATTAATGCCGTTGTTTTTTTAGCATCGATGTTTTGTTTGTGAATGAAAAATTCCCATAATCACAATTATGTTAAAGTTAGAATATATTTACAGAACAGTCTCATGATTTTCAATATTTTTACATTAAATGTGATTTATTGACACTTAAACACGTTTACAAGGCCCAGTTTCAAGTTTTGGCATTTATATGAAACCTTCAAAATTTCGTTCAGGAGGAGAGAATCTAATGCCACAGTATTATGGTTGCCCATCATTCACATGTTTTGGCATAACCCCTCATGAGCTTAGAATGCCGGAGATAAAGAACATGAAAAGGCGACATCCACAGATTCTAAAGAAGTCAATGAGTGGCTTGTTACATGTACAGTATCATGGAAACGCGAACCCTAACATGGCGCCGTCGAAATAACCGCAGAGCGACACATCGCACACCGCTGAGAGCGAGTAGATCAAACGCCTCCTCACGAGCTAGTTGTCGTAAACCCTGACCTTCAGCACTACGCCCCGGTGACCTCTGAAGCGACGTGGGCCGTCACGACAGGGCGCGACACGGCGCTGCGCAGCGCCGGCCGTCGCCATCGCGCCCCGCCTCCGCAGCCGCGGCTGCTGCAGCAGCGAGCGCGCCGTTACCCGTGTGACCCACAAACAGCGCGCCCTGTTGCACGCCGCCTCCGCGCGGGCGCCGCGGCGCTAAGGTCACGCGCCGGTCACCGCTCAGCCCTACACGACCTTCCTCTATTTTAGTTCTTTCGCACAGAAAAATAGTCTAATTTCTTTCTTTCTTTCTTTCTTTCTTAGGGCAAGGACCTAAAGGAGAGCTCTGAAGATCTAATTTGAGGAACAATTTCAGGTTCAGCCCATTAATCACGAAAATCATGAAATATTATACAATACACAGTTTAAAAACTCGTTGGTAATACTCGTCGAGATGACATCAAGTCGTTAAAATAACTAGAGTAATCTCAAGAACTTCACTTCGGCTCAGATTTATCGAAATTGTATGTGTTTTTTCACAATTGTTCATTAAAGTTGTACTATCCTTAGCATTTGTTGTTAATTTTCTGTATTGGCCCCTTTACCGCATATTGCACGGTTGTCCGAATGGCGGCCCGTGTTGCCATTTATTGTGGCCCACGAAAACATTATTAGGCAAAGTGAGAGTCCCTTTCATCCATGTCGATCGAGAATAATGTGCGCCTAGCACATGCGGCCTACCGGACTCGACAGGCACTTTAATGTAAAAATAAGTTAATATTTAAGGATTTTTTCTAGTAAATTCATAAATTCAAAAACGTTCCAATGCGTTTCACTGCTTTATGCGCGGTTCGGCTTGATATTACGCATTGTTCCATCCCCCCTCCGTTTCATAACAGCCAGGCAAGGTGCAGAGATCAAGAATACGAGAAGTCCGGAGTGGGTCGCCCGTGATAGTGAAAATATTGGGCCATATTAAAGATTTTCGTTGTGGCTCATGAGGTCTTGGAAGTTTGACACCCCTAATATATAGAATGCAATCATGCAGGCAGAGAATATATGTCTCGTACAAGTCGTAAAATTCATGAATTCCCTGAATTTGCATTACATTGTATTCGTTGGCAATTGTATTTCCCTAAAGAAAATTTCACAATCTAGCCTGAAATAGCAAATATAAAATGAAAGTGCAGTTTATAGAAGGCCTTCTCGGAATGCTCGCACAAAAAAATTCTAAGCGTAAAGTTCCACACTCTAGTTTTGTTTCAAAGCTTTCCCCAAGTCCTTTTCTCCTCGACAAAAACGCGCCACATCTCCGCTCGCTACCGCCGACTATAATTACCCCTGCTCGATTTTAAACCAGGGAGTCGGCCGCTTCAAAGAGACGATTCCAGGAAACAGTAGTTGTTTAGAAATAACGCTGTCGCGTCGCGTTGATGCACGCGGCGGAGCTTTCAGTGGTTTCGCGTGCGAGAGCGGACCTTTGCAGCGACAGTGCGACTGCAGTCGCACTGACGAAAAAGAAGCAGGCTCTATCGCCTCCGCCCCCGCTCGGGCGGTCGGATTACGCAACGCGCTGAAGGCTTATGGTGAATGGCCGTCGAAACCCCGCGGGCGCGTTCAGTTCCTGCTCGCCGACTCGCTGGAGAAAGTACGGAGAGTAAGCAGGAGCAGGGCTGCGGTTCCTGCTCATCCATTCACCTCAAGAGGAACAAGTAACTAACGCTGATCCGACAACAGAATTCAAACGGCAAAGTTTCAATGTCGATAGCTCTAATCCGGTACAACTGTAATAAGCTAATGATGCTTACTCACAGCCAAATATTCACCATCACCCTTCTGGGAATGAATTTCAAAACTTACACAAGACAAAATGATAACTGAATTTGTTTCTCCCATTGTCGCAAATTGTTTGCAAATTGTCGCCAGAAACACTTGTTTCTCCCATTGTCGCAAAAAGAACCACAATCTTTTAAAAAAAATCCAATAAAATATCTATCGTGTATCTATCCCGCATGAATACCTCCAATTCAACCAATGCTTTGCCAGCAAACGTGCCACTCGAAAGCGCTGCCGAGTGGAACGATGAGAAGGTTACTTTACTGTTAACATACACAGACTTACAGACTGTTTCGAAGACATCTTAATTTTCCAATATATTGTAGATGAGTCCATATAAATTCAGCCATTATCCACGTGTGCTACAGATACCGTTTTCTATATATTCACTGCAGCCTCAACATCTATTCTGGCTCTATTCGGAAAGAATTCACCAGCACGTCTTGTTCCTTTCTCGTCGCTGTCGAACTTTTCGGAAGTCTTCGAAAGTTAATAGGTGGAGAGTGGGAACCAGAAATTTCTTCGCGGAAAGTACTCCACTTGTTGAGGTAATTTTCTTTGGTGGCTTAGTTCAGGTTGGCACCTTTGTGCTTTCGATCGAAGAGAAACTGCGAAGTGTGCTGCGGTTTTCATCGTACGTACAAGAAACTGCTAACAAAGTTGTAAAATGCAAAACACTTCACAACGCAAACACACATTTTGGGTTAAAACAATATTCTCAAGTCAAAATAACCGTCCAATGCAATGATATTAGAATCATGACATTAGACATGAAAATGTATGTTTTATTTTTCAGGAAAGTCAAGTATTTTTACATTTATGAGAGTGACTACAAGCGTATTATTGTATTCATTTTCATATCATTTCTTTTCATTTCATTCTTTCACACTTTTCATTCTGAACCTGCCAACACCGTAGTTGCGCCGGGAATAGGTTCAATTGCCGAAGAAGTGCGTGGTGACCGCAGAAGAGCGTGAAACGTCTTCTTTACATTGACTTTTAGAGATTTTTATTTTCGATGAGTTGGGTGAGAGATTTCGGTGCGTAGTCGATTGCGTATTCCATCAGGGAATATTAGTGGCTCGGGAAAATATTTGCGTTTCGGTACAAGTATTAAAAATTTCGCCGTTTTCCGGCGGACGATACTTTCTCTTCTAGCGAAGTAAGGGGAGAAAGTATAAATTAGTGATCAAAATATGATAATTCTTCAAAGTGAATTGTTTTAGGGACTTTTAGGGGGGGAAATTAAAATAGACATCAACAGCTCTTTTAAGCCTTTTTTTGGCACTATTAGATGCTTTCACTAGATTTATTTTTTCACGATTCGTAAAAATCTGCAATGATTTTCTACATTTTCCTAAAGAAACTAAACAGGCATGTATCCTAAAATTCAAGATCTACTTATAAGGCACAATCGAGATCGAAATCGATTGAACGAGATCGACGAATCATCTGCAGTTTAGAGATTTCGTTCTGGCGATGGCTCTCAGTACAATAGGTATCGGGACGAGTGAAAAAAATCACTACTCTACAGATTGGACTTCATCACGAAATTGTGAAGGAATCATTGCGCAACAAAAGGCTGTTTTAACGCTTCCTCACGCAAGTTCATCACTAGTTACATGAAGAGACCTTCATCGCCGGGAGGAAATTTAAAACCTAAACACATTAACTCCCGAAACGCGTGTCTCCGAGGCTTCGCCGTCCTGCGACACTTCGGAAAGGAGGGGGATCGCTGGAGGGGCGCGGGAGGGACGTGGGTGGGGGGGGGGAGCGAAGACTCGTTCCGGCGCAGAAGAGACGGCGCCGCCTCGGCCGCCGCGGGCCTCGACGCTGCTTCGACGCCCGGCACCGGCGCGGCGCGGCGCGGCGCCTGGAATGCGGTTATCCTTCGGCGCCGCTGGCGCTGGTATTCCGCATACCAGTGGCCGGCCGCCGCAGCGCGCCGCTCGGCCCCTCGACTGGCGTCGATAGCGGAGGCGAAGGCGGAACGGTGATATTATGATAGCGACGGTGGTTTCAGATGACAGGTGCAGTGGCAACATGGAGATGGTAAAGGAAAAGTCTACAAGAGAACACGAAGGAGTAAGAAACATGCGGATGATCGAAAAATGGCTGAAAAACAGCAACAATGCTAACGACGTGAAGAGTCCCTACGATAGTGAACGCGACCAATCAAGAAAGCTGTATTGCGGGAAGAGAAAACGTGGCAAAGCGGCGCAACTATCGAGTTGGTGGCAGTAATCACAAGAGAGTGTGGTGTCGACAGCACCTCTAGAGGATGATGGATGATCGAAACTGCGAAATGACGCCACTGGTGTAGACAATTGAGATGAGCATGGTAGTAATTAGCACAGGAGATAATGAAAGTGATGGGGATGGTGACGAAAGCAATGGCGGCAGAGAAGGACAAAAGAATCGTGACATGAAGGCAGTGATGGTGGCAGGAGTGGTGGTGGAAGTAGTTATGACAGAGCGTACGGCATACGGATGCGACATAGCCAACAAAACATCGAAATTAAAACATCGATGTTTATAAAACTGCAATGGAAATTGGAAATGGAAAACTGCATAAGGAAATGATCAAGTGGAGGTGATTTGAAGGTTGCCGCTTTTATTAATTTGTAATTGAGATAATCGAGATTTAAGTGATAAAAACAGTGAAAAATAAATGACGGAAACATTTAACAAGACTTCCATCATCTGATTGGATAATTCAAATATTATGTAGACTTTATTTATGAAATAGACTTCGATTCTCACTTTTCATAACAATGAACTGAAGAATGCCCATTTTTTTATTACGATGGTACTTTTTAATTAAACAAATGAAACATCAACCACGTAAAAGCATCGAACCAAAAAAAAAAAAAAAAAAAAAAATCAGCTTCACAAAAAATAGATGTTAGATCCATTGATGATTTTACAAAAACATGGATGCCGCGTTCCTCGTACGGCAGTGCTGGAGCGACGGCGGCGGAGCCCCTGCACGCGACGGCTGGCCACGAGGCGAGCATACCAACGAGGCCTGGGAAGGCCGCGCAGCACCTGCGAGCGCGCCGAAGGGCGACCAGTGCGCCCGCCCGCTACAAAATATAACGCGCATTCCCGTCCCTCTGTGAATCTTAATGGAGTATTATCGTCCCGCGCTCAAGGAATGGCAGTGGGGAAAAAAAAAGTACTGGCTTCGTGGAAGCATTTGCTTTTAACCCTTCCGTAACCGCCCGTTTACACAGAACTGTTTTCTGTGACAAATGCTTTTTATTGAGTGCTATTAAAACAACAATATCAAATGTTTGATGAAGTGGGCTATATGATTCATATGCGATATAATTTGCTCATTAAATTACATAAACGAGCATAAACGTAGAACGTGTGTAAGTTTAATATAAATAATAGAAGATGAGAAAATAAGATACCATTTAAATAGACGACACTTTTGGATTTTGTTATTGCCTTGCGCATCTCTTGTATTACTATATCATTCTTGCCTTAGACTAGATTTTTAAGTCTTCACGGAGTGCGCAATTTACCGCAGTCGATCAATTAGTTAACAATAGAGGTTTATCAGTAATAAACAAATCTTTTTAACGAACGCTCTTCTCACAATACCTTCATCATGAATTGCGTACATCAAATCACAAATAGACAAATCAATGGAAACGTGTATAAAAATCGATTGCTGCTTGCCGCCTCCTTCTTGGGTTCCCAGAAAATAAAAGAGTTTCCCAACATAACGAACACCACCCACCACACTACTTCGGCAACAAAAAAGGGGCAACCCCCATCGCAAAATCTATGACCTATCTCCTCAAGCGCGCATGACACACAGATCCGATATCACTGTCCCCAAGAGAGATACGAGCATTCGCCACTCCACATTTCCAATAGCATTTCGCTCCTCGCTTCACGCACAGCCGCAGCCGCCACCTCATTTTCCGGCGGCGTGAAAATGTTCCCGGGGCGCGGGCGTTTCCATCAGTTTTTGATGTCCACCGCACTCGTCCGCGCTGTATTGTTTTTCCATCACCAAGTACATTAGCGGCGGGTTGTTTTATCGCCGGGAGTTACACGCGCGTTCGCCCACCGCGTTGCGCAGGCTAACAACGTTTTCGTCTCATTTGCGGGTACTTTATTATAAAATATATGACCCCGGGAGGGGAGCGTTTGAGGGGAGAGAGATTTACCCTCGCCGAGGGCAGCAGCTGTTTCGCAGTCTAACGGGCAGGCGGAGGGAGATTAGGGAGGAGGGAGCGGCAGAAGTGTTGAATATGCGAGACCGCGCGGCGGGAGCTTAGGGCGACGAGTCTGCGTGGATGTAAATCCAGGCTGAAACATCTGCACGAGAGAAAAGATATCAAGCTTGTTACATTCTTAATTGACGCAATTCCAGAGGACGAAGTTACATGCGAATTAACTTGAAATGAAAAGAAATTAATAAAAATGAAATTTTACCCAAAAGAATCCAGGATTGGTACATAAATCATTGAAGTAATTCACCAGACTGTTGGTGAGATATACAGATATTATGTACTAGTTAAATAATTAGTGCAGTCCTAAAACAAGTACAATGAAAAACGCTCACAATGATACTATTTTTCAAGTATTTATCTCCTTCCAAGAACTACAAAAATTGTATCAGAAAAATGTACCTCTCAGAACAATTAACAGACATTAAAATTATACACGTTTCCATCAATGTTTCACAACTAAAATTTACAAAAAATAATCACAAAATTTAGAACATATCGAAAAACAAATCAATACATTCGCGGCGATCCCACATTCATCGCACCGCAGCTGCAGAGGCGGGGGCGGGGGCGCGCAGAAAGCGTGGCGCCGCCGAGAGGAGCCAGGGAGAGTGGGCGGTGGAGAGAGGGTGCCGGAGGGCGGGGCCGCCCGCGCAGTGAAAGGAGGCCCTCCCACCCCGCCCCCGCCCCCGCCCCCGCGATGGGCTCCCAAACGGAGGCCGATTCGCCGAGGGAGAGCTGTTCCGCTGACGAGCACTCTGGTGCAGGGCCTACTTCGACGTCCGTCCCCGAGTGATTTAGATGACGGACGTTCTCGTGGGAGAGTCGTCGCAGACACGTTTCTGGGACAGGACGTTTTATTGGTTTCAAGCTGCATATTTTGTTAGGCGAATGACACTATAGTTTTAGCTTATACAAGAAAATACTTCGCACAAAACCATAATTTGTATTTATTCAAATGGAAGTACTCATAGCCTGTTTGCAGATATAACAAGATAATACAAACGTTTTGTGTGAAAATGAACTTTCAACAGGATGGTTTATTATGGAATAAATTGAGTACAAGGAGAACACTCGTCACTCAAGTCTGCAGAACACTAATTTCTATAATATTAGAAATCGATTGTTTTATTTGAAGCACAAATTCAAAACAAAAATGGAAGAAAACACTGTAAATGATACTTTCAAGACTGTTTTAACGATTAATCATAACCGACTTCTGAATACAAGACAAGAAAATTCCCTTCTCTTGCTTTTCTTGCAGCTTGCAGCAATTCTTCATTTCAAAACTAGAAACACGTCAAAACTTTCTGCGTTATCGACGCAAAAACCTTAATACTCGTTTTATTCGCACTTGCGCCATGAGCCACCGCCGTATTCCACAATCGTGATTCAGCACAAAGCGAGCTTAACGACGCGTCGCGCGCGCGCGCGCAGCGACTTTCCTCGCCGCATGCCGCCGCCGCGCCTTTGCCTCGTCCGGGAAAGCGAAGGCGGAGTGGCGGGCCCGCGCCGCGCCGCGCCGTGCCGCGCCGGCCGGCGGTCAGTCCGCGGCCGCATGGCCGGACGCGCGCGCCGACGCAACACGACGCCGCACGCCGCCGCCACAAAGGCCGTCGCTTCGCTCCTACTCGGGGCCTCACGGATGAGGGGACGGCCAAAGGTTTCGCCGATTGGTCCACACACCCGTTCCCGTACTAGAACCTCTCAAGTAAGATAAAGAGTTGAACAAATGAAGGATATTGATATGAATTCTAGGCCATTACACACATTATTCCAGCAAACATTATTCTATGAAAATGTATCTTTACTTCCGAGGAATTTATGAAGTTTGTTAACAGTCTTGAAAACGCAGAATACTTATTAACAATCAAGTAAATAAATAATAATTTAACAAGAAATACTGAAATGCGTCGGTCGATTCACGAACAAAGTATTTCCGTTTATTAACAAATGAAAATTTGTCGGCAATGTGCGTACTAAAATTTAAAAGTGCCTGGAGGCGAATAAAAAATTAATCAGATTCTTGATGCTTAATCAAGTATCACCAGTGAGACCTTGACGAAAGCGACAGAAAAAATAAAATGACGATAATTAACCAACGTATTTATGTATAAACATTTTGGAAAATACATGTACTAAATGCGAAGGAACAAAATGAATTTAAAAAATAATAAATGAAACAGATCTTTTTCTGAAATGAAAGTACTAAAGGTAATGCGCGTTGCCGACACTGCTTTGTTCACTGAATGCATGTACACGTCCTCGATTCTTATCTCTTAGAGTTTCGTTGTCAGTTTCAAAAACAGAGTTATTTTCATTAACTCATGCCTTTTCCACTTCAAATTGACGTTTTTTTTCCTTTTAACTAAAAAATCAACCATTTTAAAAAATACAGCACTTTTCTCTGAACGTTGCAAAGCTTTAAAAGCCATCGCAACGCCGAGCGATTTTCGCTCACACCTATGATTTTTCTCCGACAGAAACGAAACGATGAACTGAAGCCAATACAGCGGGTTTGAGTTCTCCACGAAAAAAATATCAAAGATTTAAATGAGGGAAGTAGACTCTTCTGCGATGCGCCGATAGCAATGAATCAGGTACGGCAGTACGACACGACATACTGGTATTCATTTTGAACAAAATTGCCTTTCCAGCAGTTGATGTTATTAAAGTACTCTAGTATTCTACTGTGCACCATCGTTTCCTCACAGATCGGTAGTTTCAACGATCACAAGCAAAAACGATGCAACAACCAGTGCAGTTGCAGACATCGCAGAATCTGTAGTCGCGCGGTAATCAATTTGAATTGAGCGCCCGAAATTGACATTTGAACCGAAAGTTTTTGAACCGAAAGTTTTCGAAGATAATATTTCAGGACATTCAATACATTTGATTTTTTGTCACGGTAGTTTCCGGACCCCTGTATTTTATCTTCATCTAATTTACCACCAAGCCCAGTGTTTCTCCAAATATTTCATTTGCAAAATTATGTTTTACTTAATTATTATGTTCAGTTTTGGGAACCCGATCTTTCGCAAATATGATTCGGCGTGGGGGGGGGGGAGAGGTGCTACGGGACCTGAGCCTTGTAGAGTTGGCACCTATGGAAATGAGGATTGTGCGACTGAAGGTCGCTGCGCGCCGGCCGCGGCAGCCCGCTACTCACTCCCTCGCCTTCGCCCGCGACCACAACCAACAACGCCGCGTTCTCGCTGGCGCGGACTGGACCTCGACGCGGCGCGGGAATGGCGAGCCGGCAACGCCGCGCACCATCGCCGCCGCGGGGGTCAAACAGAGTTGGTGACATTTGACAATTGTCTCGGGGCCTCCGGAAGGGAATGCTGTCGACGCTGCACTTCCAGTCTACGCACGTATGCGTGCGTGCGTGCGTGCCGAACATGCGAGTAGGCTGAATAAAAAGTTATGTTTGGAGTTAGGTATTCAAAAACGTCGTGTCCAATAAAGCTTCGAATGTTTATTATTGCATACACTAAAATTTCATTACTATCAACAATACTCACAAAAAAAGCTGTTGTCTTGCACTCATAATATGTTCATTTCAGGAATGTAAACTCGAAAATAATATCAACGTTTAATACTAAATGAGGACAAAGTGTAGAGCATGTTTGTGAAAGAAAAAACATTGAGGTAATTGGAAGACGAAGCAAAAATGCATTCCACTTCATTTGTCACCATGATTCTAACAAACTGACAAGGTTCGAAAGTGACTGCTTTATTTGTTGGTAATAATTTATTTTTATCTACGTTCAAGAATCAATGTGAGTAAACTTGCATTTGGATTTCATAGCATCTTTGAACAAAATTTAAATGATATGCAATGTCCTAGAGCGGAACACGAATAAATTTGTTTACAAATATCAGAACTGCATTAAAATTAAATTACAAAATCAAGACTGCATTAAAAATTGCTGTTAATAAACATTATTTTATAAAACTTTCCCCTTTGTTTTATCGTTTATCACGTGAATTTACCAGTAAAACTTGAAAATTGCGTGATGCTAAGTTTTCAAGAATATTCAACCAACAACACTTCTCGTTATCGCATTATACAGTATAAAAATCAATGAAAAAGGTTCGAGGTGAACAATTCGTAACATAGTAAACGCGACAACTACAAAGTAAATCAATGGTGTTTTTCTTCCGTTGAATTCAGAAAAACATTGAAAAAAGTCCATAACTAAACACCTGATCACTCAAAGAATCTAATATTACTCATACTTTGATGCACTTAACCTCTTCCGTTTGAATGTATGGTCAGACAACACGATTAAACAGTCCGAGTGCGTTGTAAATCGAATAAAAACAGCTTTCAACCACTCGATTGTCACATTCCGCCATTTAAACAAGTTTGCCGACTCAACGGTTTTCCGCGCCACTACTCTCGCACGTAAATAAGCCGAAACTGCAGTGGAAATTCGCAATAAATCCCGTGCTATTGAGTGCCTCTAGCCAAAATAAATACGCAGTACATACAATTTAGAAGAAAATTAATGTTAGCAGAAAACATTGCTATCTCTTATAATAATCGAACCAATAAATGACAAAGAATGCCGTATATATTGTGTCCTGTATTAATGGGTACATTCACAATTTCCAAATATACGAAATAGCAACATTAATTATCGTCCACATCATCTCATCATTCGTACATATAATGTTTCGAATATTTCTATCCAGTAATTCTAGTGAATGATTTAGATACAACAATGGATATGAACATCTTCCTTAAGTGAAACCAAAATTATAAATAAATCATACGATAATTCATACAATACAAAATCAATAAAAGTCCATCAAGCAAATTCTTCTGAAAAATGGAATGATATGTCCAAGAAAAAGGACAAAACTTAATATAACTGAAATTAAAACAAAAACTACTACAAAAAAGTTCTCACTGATATTATCTAGTAATATAAGAAGCCACCCTTACATTATGAATATTTCTTTAAGAAATTAAATTAATTTCATTTAATATTTTGCCTATCGTATCTCAATTGACAATGGTAATGTATTCGGCTCAGAGTGCCCATTGACGTACATACACGAAAGCTACTGACCGGCCTGGTTCACTCTCAGTGCACTACAGGTTGGTCATGTGCAAAAAAACGTCGGTTGCCGACAACAAAGAGCCGATTCATGAAGAGCAAACAGCTGAATGGGCGCGGAAGCGGCGGTGGGGGCGGTGGAGGCGGCGGTGGCAAGGCGGCGTACGCGGTGAGTAAGGCCGCGTGAGTCAACGTCGAAACGTTGCCTCGTCAACGCGCGCTTTTCCAGTCTTGGGCAAGGAGACGGCGCATGGGCTCTTGGGAACGCATGGCGATCCCTCGCATCTATTCATGCGCAATAAAACACCATTATCACCCCCACTTAAAACACCCACATCCATTCAATGCCTCCTGAAACATCAAACGACGGAAACAAATTCGGACTATAACCCAAAAAATCATAATAATAATCACGCAGTGAATTCAGCCAATTAGTTGTATGAAGCATTCCAAATTATTAATTCCAAATCCAACCTGAGGAAGTGATCGTCTCATCACCCGTATCTACAATTATGTTTCTTTGTCAAATGTGTTTACATTATTTTTTGGATGACATGAGGTCTCCCACTTTTCTTTATTACTTGAATTTGTTTATTGACGCCTCCCGGACCGCAACGCTGATCTTACCTTCTTGCACGATGCTTCTCAAATTATAACCTTGTACTTAGAAGATTCAAGGATTTTGCGCATTCGCGATAGAGAGCGGACAGAGAGCACGGGCTGGTAGCCGGGTAGCTAGAAGAGGACGAAAATTAAATTCTAAAAATTGCTTAACTGCATTGGTGGGAGACAGACCCGTGACTCCACTTACAGGTTCTCTCATTTGTTTGAGGTCTTCCGTATTTGTGGCGTATTCTATAAACTTTCACGAAGATTAATACTCCCTGTTCAATTTGTCAAATTTCTAACGATCGACAGTAACACAAATAAATGTCCCAAAACGAGTATCTTTTACAACAACAAAAATTTCACCCCATTCCACGCTCGACCATCATCATAAGTTTCGCAATGACCAGAGACAATTCCCCTGCCGGGTCCGAGGCGAGTATTCAGTACATTGTTATTAGTACTGAATTATTGAGTGCACCATGAGAAATCTACTTCACAACCGCACACGCAAATCCGACGATACGGTATTATTTATTTCTAACGCAAGGCTTCCGGAGGTCATTTAAAATCTACTCGGCGACACTGAATTTCTGGGAATGGTCGGACAACTGTGGATAATGAAGTTTGTCCCCATGTGTAAAGCGAAAACGTTTGGACTACAACATATTCCTGATATGCCTCCATTACAAATGTCCAACAATTCCATCTCATGGAAACTCAAACTCACGACAATTGAATTTTCGGAAGCCCCATACGTTCCTCCCTGACGCACACTCGTGCATGGCGCGTGAGATGGCGCATCTGCTCATCCATTGGACCTATCCAATATTTCCAAAATAAAATTCTGAGCAAATCTGTGATTGCCTGTGAAAGGGTCAGTAGTGCTGAATGGTTGAAGACACTCCCTTCCCTCCCTGCTAAACAAGGACACAAATTGGAATTTTGCTACCGTCTTTGTTTGTCCAAAACTTCTATAAAGAGGTTAATGCAATATACCACAAAAGATTTTTTTTAAACACAACTGAATGTAATATCAATTAGAATTTTTTCTGTCTTGATACGTTGTACGCACATATTTCATTAAAATATTTAATTGATGTTACAAAAGGATATTTTTACTCATGAATTCTTCGCTAGTAGTAAGCTTCAGATGAATTCGATAAAAAACGCATATTTGCAAAAGTGAGACGAAATAGATAATGAGAGAGGAGTAATAATGAAAAAAATGTTCCTTCCTTAAACATTATCAATTATTATTATTATATTATTTTATTATTATTATTTTATTATTATTATATTATATTATTATTATTATTATTATTATTATTAGCTTATACAATCCCATGTAGGGCTAAGGCCTCCTGATTTTTCAGGGATCTTCATTTTATCAATAATAGAATTTATCTATAGCGTATAACTTACCTATTTACTCAGCAATTTTCCAATATTACAATTAAAGGCTGCACTTCATCAGAAAAGTAACGTGAATATGTTTCTGGTGAACTTACCTGCAACAAATAAAAACAAAATATTAGTTTGGCAGAATCAAGACACTAATCAAATTACAAAAAAACTTCCGAAACAAAAAACCTTCTGCTGAATAAAGTTTTCACATACATGAACAATTCCACTCCATGGATCCGACTAAGCAATTAAAATTAGCGCTTCACTGCACCCGTAAGCCCCATTCAAAAAGTCCTCGCAGTCCACTCTGCTTAAAGAGAAGAGTTTTTTTTGTTTTCTTTATAATAAAATCCCACGAATTTCAACTGTTATTTACAAGGAGAAATAAGTCGAATAACTGACGAGATATGTCGCTGAGAAGAGATAACGAATTCGTGCGAGAAAGAATCAAATTTTATGCCAGTATGATCACGTACACTACCTACACACGTGTCGGTGAATAAATCTTTCAGTTATTGCATATACATAATTGACCACTATTATAGATAAGTGAAATGAAACTGCAACAGTAGTGAAAAATATATCATCTTTTAACACTTGAGCAATATCGACATCCCTAGAAGTGTAATCAAGTTTAAGATCTCCTTACTCGAGGACAGCAACACCGTACAAGGGGGTCCTCCCGCCCTCACATGCCCCATTCGCTCTCCCTCGCCCTCAACGAGGGCGGACGCGCGCTGCGCCGCTCGCCGCAGCGTCCTCGAGCGCTCGCCCTAAGCGCCTCAATTGGCTCGATTAGGCCCTGCGACACGCGGAAGCCCTCGGCCCCACCGCCACAGGGCGGGCAGGGTGCGGGTGGCGCACCGGGCTAGGGGGAAGGGCGGGGGAAAGGCCATGATGGGCAGGGGCGGGGGCAGGGGCGGGGGCAGGGGCGGGCGGGTGGGTGGGTGGGTGGGTGGGCATAGTCCGTGTGAGCTCGAGGGGTAACTGGGAGTGGCAGAGCAGTGAAGGGGATGGGAGAGAAGGGAAGGGAGGGAGAGGGGAAGGGTGGCAGAAGTGGCTGGCGAAGGGTGGGGAGGGGTGTGACGTGGCATGCACATAGGTCGGCAGGGCTGAGACGCACATAACGCGCATGGTCGTGGGGTGCAAGGACGGAGAGTGGAGTGGAGTGGAGTGGAGACGTGGGGTGGGGAGGACTAGGACTGTTGCGGACGCTTGCTGTAGAGAAGGGTTATGCGTGAGTGTAAGAGGGCGTTGTGGAGGCGAGTGGTCGACCACGCACGAGAGCAAGTTGTTCTCACAGAAATGGATGAAAGCGATGCAGAGGATGAAAATGAAATTATAGCAAGGATGAAAATGGATGAAACTCAGGAAGAAAGTACAAGAATTTTTGAAATTATATTTGAAGTTCCTTTTATAATTTATAAATTGAAGAACAAATGGGAAAGAGTGAAAAGTATAAGTAAGATTATTATCGCCAAACGTATTTACTGATTATTAGAATATCACGTTAAGAACAAGTACCTGTATTATTTATTCGAAATTTTATATAATGTGCATTAAACAGACATCGAGAAAGTATGTCTTTAGGGAAAACGAATGGATGGGACCTTCATTACAAATTCAAATTCAAATTCAATAGATGATAGTCCTAGACGCAAATTGAGTAAATAAAACGAAACCACAGGTGGTGTATTGTTCGTGTATTGAGAAATAACTGAACTGAGAAATATGAAGGCTAGGTGCAACAATAATAGGGGGAAAAGTATCCATATCTTATAGGCAAAAAGTAAACAATTAAGTTACAGAAAAAGTGAGTTAGAAAATGAGTTGGAAGTTTTAGCGTACACGAGAAATGTTCAGTTAAACATGGGTGTTTCACAGAAAGTAATGTATCATCTCGTGATACATTACATTACAAACACATTTCAGATCCTGAATCGTTTGCTTCGATTATGGACAATATTACTTTCTGACACAACTTCTTTTTAAAGAAAATTACGAAAATGACTAATGGGTCAGTTCTTCACCAAAGTTTTGGAGATGACTCGTCAAAAGTAAACAATTCGTTGCTTCTGAGCACAACAAGACAGTGTACAGACATGGAGAGTTGTGCTTTCCGCATCTGGCAAACAACCTTATCTGTTCGAGCACCGTAGTTTCACGCAAGGTTGCAAACAGGTGAAAGTAACCTGCTTAGCTAAAAGAGGGATGACATGTAAGAAGCCCCGTGATCAAAGACAGGAAAATCGGAGAGTGCTTCACGACAATTGTATGCTTTTCTCTTTCACGGGGAAGGGTCTGCTTCGTGTCCGACCTTCAGGCGCCTGGTACCAGTCGGAGCTAGTATCGATATCGGATTGCACTCAGCTGTGCCAGCCTATTCGATGAGGAAGTACTACTGAATGATAGACATCTCTGGTTTTTCCTCTGATACGCATTCGTTTGTGACGAAGACACGCCTCTAATTATATCAATTTACGCTATTTTTCGAACGCGGAAATTAACAATATACGTAAAATACGGAACATAGATAGGGCCAGTAAAAATCATCTTTGGCGGACCCAGACAGTAAGATTAGATACAATTTATTTCATTCTTCTTGCTTTAATTCCAAGCTTTTTCTCATACGGTGACAATTTATGGGAGTGAAATGAAGTGATGCATTCGCACAAATATTTTCCATTTAGGATGCACAAGACTTGGTATTCCTTTGCCAAAAGCGAGGGGATCGAGCAAATTAGACGAATCGACTGGGTGGATCGGCAGCGCCCACGCACACCACTACGTAACTCTTACGCGCCGTTTCGACAACGACCGTCAACCGGTTTGCTCATTACGGGTAGTTGAAAGTACCGCTTCTGCCTAGGAAGCCCCTCTCGCAGCCACTGGCAGCCTGCCCAGGAAGACGGCATTTACGAGACGGGTGGATGGAAGACGCACGGTTGCATCCAGACTGAAAAACACGGCGCTGTGTGGGTCGCGCTTTCGACACGCCAATTACAAACTTGAAGGGAGCAAGAAATATCAATGAATTTCGACGTAGCGAAACCACCGAGTATTGCTTGACTGCCTAGGCAATTAGAAAAACTTTTCTTAATTACTGTTCTCAAAACACTTTTTCAGGCTTGCGTCTCTTATTTCATTTCATTACCCAACTTGATAAACCATACTTCTTATTGGCTTTAATAATGTCTTGCAACAAAGCAAAATTGTTTTTGTGTGACATTACGACGTACGTCATCACGAAATATATCGTAATTGGAATCTTACACTTTAGTATATTGTATATTGTAGTGAAAAAAGTATAGTTATAAAATGAGTAGAGAAACTGAATATTTTCATCACTTGCCTGACCTTTGGCAACACTGTGCTGTGAAGTAAAGGAAAAATGGCAGGTAATAAAAAGTCGCACAAACTGGAAAATGAGGAAGAGGAGGGAAACGGGCGGGGGCGGGGACGCGCTAAGACACTTGCCGGAAGCCACGCTGCGCCGCGCATGCGCCGAGAGCAGAGCTGAGGTGTCAGAATGACCCCTCAGGTGCAACGGGGCTTCGCCGTGAAGGTCTAAAAGGAATCTGCGCTCCTGCCTCACACCTGCAAGTCACTGTACGGTCATCGCCTAGCGGCCTTCCTCTAAATCAATATTTTACACGTTGCTTTGTCAAGAATTATATATCACTTATTTTAAGTTATTTGTTGTTTGCTTTATTAGCTTCTAACTAAATTACACATTTCGAGACAAGGTAGGTATAAAAATGACTGGAATACGATACTTCAATTAGAAAGAGACTTAGACAACAAATAAGTACAAAAATGAACAAACCATTTAAAAATACCCACAAAACAATAACAGGCAATTATATTGTTTTCTATGACAGATCAGTAAAGATTTCACAATAAACAACGGAATAAGTGAATTAAAAGAAATAGATTAGTACCAAAAGTATATGAATTATTTCTATTAATCATTCAAACGTGACACAAATGGAATAATTAAGGCTTAATAATTATGAAGATTTAAAGTGTATGATTAAAATTTAATTAAGAAAAAGATAGTATAAACTATTAATAAACAAAATGCCTAGCTCCAAAATTTTTAAACAATTCCGGTTACTTCCTTCAGCGCAGGACGTCAATTACCCTAAAATCTACGAATAAAACTGTCACTAGTTCACATGGGGAAGACAGCTGGATGCCGCTAGAGACGGCACGAGATAATGAAAGGTATCGAATGACGACGTTTCCTCATCGCAGCATCCAACGAGAAACACGAAACGAGGTAGACAACGTCCCGGGATGCGAATTTCAGAGCTGATACAGCGCTGCCAATCTAACTTAATAAAGCAATTTCGCAAGTTTTAATTGGCTTCGTCGCAATTAATGTCTACAATGAAGCGCGTCGGGTAGCGCGCATCCGTCAGAACGAGATTTCAGGAAAATAGTCACGTACATGATCGGATCCATCCGCCGCGAGCGACCTGATCGTCCAATGAGGCAACAAATCCCAGATGAAACGTGTGATCCCGACGTCAAATGGGAATTAACCTTCAAATCGCCTTTGTCAGTGATGTATCTGTACCCACCGGCCTAATTCACATCATGAACAAACTGGATAATACTGTGTAAGCGAAAATAAAGCAAGTGTCACTTTGGTGCATCGTCATTTAAAATTCCATTTTGCTTTTTGTATGTAAAAGTACCTTGATTCATTACACTACTTCAGTGGCGGATCCAAGCCTAGAGTTTTCCTTAGTTATCTTTTATTTGGCAAAATTGATTTAATTATTAATGTTGGAATGATCTAATTATTAAAAAAATAATATTGTATAGAATCATACATACACTACAAAAATAATATAATTATAATAACAAATATGTTTATTATTTAACAAAAATATATGATCACCCATCGCCCAAAAAAGAAATATCGGCTGGATCCACCCTTGCATTATTGAGCTCTTGATTTTCGGCAATGGCGTCCTTTTTTCGCATTCTGACATTCGAAAATATTTTTCTTGTTATTTTATATAAAAATGTTTTAAATTCCATCAGTGAAATATGTAAAATTTTGGAAGTCTAAACGCAATTTAATAAAAGGAAGACGGAGCTCGAGGAGAGGCGCCGCTGAGGCAGTGGCGGAGGCGGGGCGTCGGGCGTCGGCGCGGGAGAGTGGTCGCGTGCCTGGGCGCCTCGTCATTAGCCCTGACCGCCTCCTCGCAGGAAGTGCCCCACGTGCCCGCGTTGCGTAAGTGCACACGACGCCCGCTCGCCGCAGCGACAATGGCGTCGACAATGGGCTCGCCAGGAGGATGCACAGCGACGGCGGCGGCGGCGGCGGCGGCGGCAGTGATTACACGGAACGGCGGCGGGGACGAGCCGCGATACAAGTACCAGGACACGACGGACTAATGGAGACAGACGATGATGGTGGCAGTCACTGCGGTGCACATAATGCCGAAGGCAGAGCAGCCAACAGAACGTGAATGAAGTGAATGCAGTATCTCTGACCATGTTAGACAGCAGCCGATGAGGAGAGAGATTGCAACTTGAACTCGCAGGACGATAATCCTTACAATGGAGGCATGTTCAATATTGCGAAGATTAGGCTAACAAAGAACAATTGATCCAGAGGTACTGCGAATAGTTAAGAAAGAAAAATTAAAAAGTGTAGAACGTAAAAATATCAATTTGCTCAATGTCATCAGAAAGATTAGTGAATAAACAGGATATGAGATTGGAACGCAAAAGTGTGAGCAAAGCATTGACGGTGATCAAATGTAGTGTTTTTGTTCTAAACGCTTTTCGATAAGTTGCAGAGCATAAATGGTAACCAATGAAAGTTGCCCACGTGCTTTTTTCCTCTGATCTGATGCTTACACAAATCGGGCAATTCGTATGCAATGAGGTTTAGAAAATATTATGCAAGGTACTAAGATATTACAAATAAAATTCCTTTTGTTATAATCACATTCTTGGTTACATTTTATTTTGACACAATAAAAAAATCCACCCTTTATCGTTGACAACAGGGCACACCGAATAGAACGAATATTCAGCACTGATTAAGTACGTTCAATAAAATACGCTAAATTATTGAAGAATAACTAAAAAATAAAACTTCACCCATCGGCTTGTTTTCATGCACTTTTCTAAGAAACAGAGGTATAGACATTAAGATAGTGTGACGCACTGAGAAGGTAAATTCGTGAAAGCATTGACAAAGACAAAGATGGTAAAACACATCGTCAGAACAAAAAAAAATAGCAGTAAGAAACGCATTGTCGAAACAGTGCGTTCAAATATTGTAGAGGAAGAAGCGCGAAACCGCTGGGCGAACATGGGCCTCGAGGCTATGAAGCGAAGTGTGATGATGCAAGGAGCGAAACATCGGGATCTCAAGGTGGGGGCGGCGGGTAAGAGCACTCCGCAGAGACTTCGGTGGCGGAAGGAGGTTGTGGGCAGTAGGCAGTGGGGGACGGCGAGGGGGGGGCAACACATCAAGGAGAGTGCGGCGGGGGCGGCGAACGAGGAGGGCGAGATCGGGTAGAAAAAGAGGGCGGTAGGGCTCGGGAGGCGGGACGTGGGCGGCAAGCAACAGGCGACAGGGGGCGGGCGGCGGGGGCGGGGTATGGATGGCGAGGGCGGGCGGCGGGCGGCCGGGGACCGGTCGGAAGGGGACGTGAGGCGGGCGGCGGGTGGGGGTGGGGTGGGAGAGGGCGGCGGTGGCAGGCACTGGCGGGCGTGGAGCGAGGCCCGAGGCCGCCCACTGCGCCCAGTCGTGTGCCGCCGCGCCAAGCGCCGCTCCCACGCACCCGCCGGGCGCCCCACGCTACACGTGTCTCGCGGGTCAGCGCGTTGTAATGGTTTATGCATGCGCCGGGGACTTACATACGATCTACATTACCAATATCGCGAGCAGCGCTGGTCGCTGCTTAATCCAAAGACGCTGAGGACATTTGCGGCGAAAAATTGGGCGAGGAATCGAGATATCACATCCTGACTTATGTGGTAGATTGAAGATGAACTCTCAGACCTTTGTAAATGCGTCTTAATGAGATCACAAAAATGTGTCTTTTCAAGCTTCTCGACACCTACAGCGTGTCAACGGTTACGACCATTATAACCTCCAGAATGCTCGTAAATCTTGAAAATATCTTCCACTACTTTACATTTAATATTGTAATTATACAATTCTTGTTCTTCTTCGACATTTTCTCTTCAAGGTTTTCCATCTCTACAGAACTCAGTTTTCCCAATTTCCAAGTCTTAAGACTTCTTTCCTCCGCGGCTTCTGTGATGTATTTTTTCCCCATTCCAGAGTTGGCTTTCCTCGGTTCCTTCTTCTTCCAATGTTTGGCATTCCAATATTTTTCTTTCGCTTCTTCCTTCAGACATTCTCTGGACGTGTCCATACCACTGAAGTGTTATGTTTTCTGATCTTGTAGAATTCGAGTAGATTACTTCCATCTGTTCCATTACAACATGACTGGACTTTTATCATATCGTGTGAAATATATGCCTCTTCGTGTAGTCTATTTCCACTGTTCTTACAGTGTTCTGTGGTTCTTACCGTCTCTTTTGTTCTTTGTCTGTCTGCTTGGAGCTGAATCTCTCCTCCATAAAACTATATTTTCTACCACGCAATGAAATATTCTTTTCTTTATTTCTTGATGAATATTGCCATTCCATATCACACTGTACAGAGGTTTTGTGCCTTTCATTCCCATTATTATTGTGAAGTCATTGTAACGTTATTGTTGTTCATCTCATTTGCCAAGGTTACTTCTTGCGGATCAAGATATTTAACGTTGTTACAAGTTTTAATTGCATCACCATCTGTTATATTCATTAAAATTCGTCGAATGCAAATTCATTTATATCCAAACTCTATCTGTTGTACTCGACGTCAAATTCCTCAATATATTCTCATTGTCCTTACCTTCAGCAATTAACATTTAATCATCCGTGTAGAGGAGACAGTGGAGGTTGTCTTCAATTTCAATTTTTTGAATTGAATTATACAATTGAACATTACAGAATACTTTGCTTGAAGCAAATTTGTATTGTCCCGGTCGGTTTGTCATGAGAATAGCAATAAGGCAGACTCAGCACATCTAAAGCGTACAAGTCATTCTAATCCATCACAAAGAGTTCTTGTACGTAGTACGTACACAATATGTTATTCACAGTAAGTAATCTAATACTTCGAAGAATAAAACAAGTTTTCAAACGAAGTAATTAGAGTTTATCATAAAGATCTAAAAACGAGAAACGCCTAATTTTCTTACAAATTAATATAAAGAAAACAAACAAAATTGTACGCTAAAATGGATCATACGAAATTTACCGCCATTGCATTCATACAAAGTGAGAAATTCAAATAAGTGTTAAGTTTATTTATACATATTTCCGTACATACAACGGAAATTTTGTTATATTACACAATTTTCTTTTACGCTGACTTGGAGCTTTCCATGCGTGATTTGTATACCTTTAAAATGAAATTGTGTAAAAGAAAATGGAAAATTCAAATAACATGCTTCGATCATGTATATATAGTACAGTACCATTGACCATGAAAGACAAGATGTAGGAGCCACATGCATATCATGTACAAACGCCAACAATTGGGGACCTACAAAGAAAGCCCAGCACAGAAAGGCGGAGCGTGTGAGCACCATTGGCTCACCCCCAGCGGGGCTCATGGCAGGGCCTCCCCCCTCCCCCCCTTCGGATCGGATCCCCCGGAGAGGCGAGGCGTCGGCGCGTGTAGGAACTCGGCGGACCAGATCGCTGGCTCCCTTGGTCGCGCTCGCCGCAGCCTGTTCCGGGAGCGGGCACGCCCCGCGGCGATGACGATGGCGGCGGCGGCGGCGGCGGCGGCGGAGGCCGCGAAGACCGGCCCGGCCCAGCGCCCGCCCCGCCCCGTGCCTCCCGCCGCCGCGCCGGCGAGAGTGAAAACCGCGGCGCGGCGTCTGCGGTCGCTCCGCGCGCGCGCAAGCGCGGCCGCCGCTGGCCGGCGCTCGTGATGCACGTGTTGCCGGCGGCGGAGGATGTGCGCGGTTGCCTCCGACCGCGAAATTCATATGGGCCATATCGATGAGTAATATGCGCGCCTAGCGAAACTGCGCTTCGGGATTCCTTCTTTGTTCGGGACTTCTATGGTCCCTTTCATTCCTGGCATACTGAATGATAGAATAGAAAAAGAATGACAGAAGGAAGACCGCACTTATATGAGCATTTATACACTTATCTGATCTATAGCTGGAATTATATGAGAATTTTTTTGACATTGTTGAATATGAACTAAAGACCCAATATTAAACATACTTATCACGTATTTTCCAACATTAATTTCATTAATTTAATGAGCATCGTTCCAAGGCTTAGCCTTCGTATTTGCATCAACAAAGTGGAACTTAAGATTAGACCACATCTAGACGATTCGTGATTTTTATGTTGCTAATTATATATTCCCTTAAGACCAACAGTCTTATCCGTTCTTCATTTAAAAACAATTGTAAAAGAAAGAAAATAAACATAAATTCCACAACAAATACCTTGGTGGAGGGAAAAAATGTTCCAATGGCGGTCATCACGTCATGGAGATCGGCGAAACATAACGGAAATTACAGATTTTTTAGTTACTCTGCTACGCACGTATTGGCTTGCCTTCAAGATACTTCAGATGCACCGTTGGACGTATTCGGAAAGACTTCCAAGAATCACCGCAAGCAGCCGCCCGACACTTGAAATATTTCGAACGGTACCGAGAATCGTAATTGCACGCTTCAGAGCTAGATCACAGTTTCTTACTGTTTCCATCTCTCTTCCAAGATCATCATCGGCTTCGCCACGCTCCATTTTATGAACTTCTTTTCCCTGCCCGGTCGCTGGCGGCGTCATTCGATGCGCTCACGAGCCTGCCGGTCGCCACCGGGACGCTCGCCGCCGCGGAGCCGCCTCGGTTGCCTCGATCCCGCAAACTCGCGCTGCATCCCCTGGCGCTCGTCCGGGTCGCACGCGCCGCCCCCTGCTGCGCTGTTCTGAGCGCGTCGACCGCCACGCGCCGGCGGACGGCCGGCGGCGGCCGAGGCGCGGGGGGCTGTCGGGTGGGGAGGCGGTGGGGGCGGTGGCCGGGGCTGAGGTGCTGGGGGCGGTCGGGTGGGGAGGCGGCGGAGGGAGTGAGGCCGGGGCCGAGGGGTGGGGGTGGTCGGGTGAGGCGGCGGCGGGGGCGGCGGGGGCCGGGGCCGGGGCCGAGGCGGGGGCGGGGGCCGGGGCTGAGGCGGCGGCGGTGGCGGGGGTCGGGGCCGAGGCGCGGGGGCGGTCGGCGGGGGCGGCGCCCGCTGGGGTGGTTGACCGGCGCAAGCACCGCCCGCGGACGCTCGGAGCCTGCGAATGAGACGAGCACGCCGTCGATTGCCGGCAGCGCCGCCCCCGCCCCTCTGACTCCGTCACCGCTGGAGAAGTCTCCACGCATCGTATATTTCTATCTCCACATCGACTGTTGATTTCCAAGTATCAAAAGTCAAAAACATATTCATCTCTCCGTTCAGCGTCGAACCTCTTTCAAAGATTGAATCTTCATTGACTACATTTGTCTCATGGCTCCGTGCAGCTTCCCTCATTTACCCTTCAGAATTCTTTTGAACCATCTTACCAAGTATTTCCAACTCACTAGTTCTTCATTTTTCAGACTCTTTCGGTAAAAGCATATCCTCACTCACTATATCTTCAGTCTCCCTTCCGCCATCACCATCAAGTCATCAGCATTTCATCATGATCTCCCTCTCGTGTTTCCCCTCCGTCGCCGTCACGGAACCACAATCTGTATGTATGCCCGGCCATCGCCGCCAGTATTATCATCTGTATGCCCGGGCGATGGCCGGCCCGCGCGGCGGACGAGCGGGCAGGCGGCGAGCGAGGGTGAGGCGGAGGCGGCCCAGCGTCTCGCTAACGCCCGGGCAGCGGCCACAGCTAAATCGCGCCGTTAGGCCCAACAGCGCAGCTCAGCCCCGCTCGTTATCACCCTCCGGGTCGGGAGCGGGAGCATCTTGCCCGATGTGGAAACGGAGCGTCGATACACCGCAAGCAGCGCACACGGTCGGCTCTGTGAGCTGCGTTCGTCGCGTTTCTCCAACCAGCGGAAGTATGGCCGCGACTTGCAAGATATCCGACCACCGACATCCATGTATTTCAAGCAGAGTTCGAATTCCTCCGCGTTCTGGATTTGAAACAATGTTTTGTAAGTTTTATGCTAGTGACATCGCTCATTCCGATTGCAAACGACTCTCAGAATAGCAACCAAGTGTTTACGCGACTTAGCAATAGCAACCAAAGGGAATGACTATGATCATGCCTTTATCTCTTGATATCGCAACGTTGTGACAAGTTATAAATGAACAGCATTAACTTCAAAATTAATTGAAAAATGTTTCAATGAAATTCCTACGAAATCTCCCCCTCCCCCGGTCTGCATGGGACAACGTAATTTACTTAAAGGTAGAATTATTAAGCAAAACAATCATCTACTGTAAAGACATCAAAGGATTTTTCATTTGTCGAAAGATGTGTAATGAACTTTTGGTACGTTTTCAATTTTCTATCTAATCGTTTGAATGTAAAAGTAACTACTACTGTATTAAAAGTTGGGTAAGAGGTCACAAATTTTCATCAGAAGTGTCCTTTTGACATCATCAGCAATATCATCATGACCAACAGTCGATAAATGCCAAAAGTGGCGTTATTGAATATTTTGACGTTGAGTCCTAATGTTAGCAACATCAACAGCAAAGCACCGTTTCACGAGGAAGGCCAGGAGAAAGGGAATGCTGAACTCAGGTTCTCTTTCTTAAACTACTAATTTTAATTCTCCTAGAGACTCATTAGTTCTAGAGAGTAATGGGTTCTAGAGGTTCTCCTAGAGACCCTGTAGTCGTTCACATAATGTACGCATATAAATAAGCTACTGGAAAACATTTCTACATTATAAATCCTAAACTTTTATCCTAAGTTGCTTCTTGAGGGTTGGTTGGAGCCCTAAACACTAATAACTACGTAAACTAACATACTGATATTTAAACTTTGTATTTTTTTTCTCATCACTAGCCATATTCAATACTCTGTGGGATTTTGACATTTGCCCAGACGGTGAATGCGATATCAGGAGGGAAGGTACAGAATGACCCCATAGCCTCTCAGCCCGAATTGAGTGGTGATGAATTGGAAGTTGCTAGTCCATTGGCCATATAAATGATGCTGTTAAAGCATTCGTCTAAAGCTGATCAGTAAAGGCCGGATTTTCGTGCAGTAAAACTCTCTAAAACGTTGAGTAAAAAGTCCAAAACGTGCAACAACATACAATAAAAAGAAAAAAACTTTGCAAAATGGTGTTATTGGCCTAAGAATTCCAGATAATCCACATATCAACTTATTTTATATTTTAAGGACGATATTTAAAGTAAATGAAATGTGATTTTAGTGTTTCATTAGAATTAAGTTTGCACATATTTTTTTTAAAAGCATATTTGACATTTTAAATATTATTTGCACACAAAAATGAATTAGCATAAAAATACAAAAAATAAAAAATACAAATATAATTTCACAAATCAAAAATAATTTAAAGAAGAAATATACTTTATTGTGTTCTTTGTAATTTACAATTGTGTATATTTCTAAATCATTTTCTGAGACATTATATCTTCTATTAACTAATATCTGTTTCAGACAGGAAAAACTTTCTTCTACATTTGCAGTTGTCTGTGTGCCGTGCCTCGCTCTGGCGTACGTGTACACGCAGCTATATGCGGTTCATTCTCTGAAGTATTTCGCAGGGCAACGTCATGTTCCGAGAAATTCTATCAATTTGAAACGCAGTGCGCTTGCACCTAAGCTTCGCGCCCACACATAAGGCCTAATGTGACTTGCGCATGCCGGTAAGTTCATTGAAGGGTGACAAAACGGATATATAATCCGATTGGGAAGATAGACCCCGAACAGCGTGGCCTGAGCGGCTGCAACCGAAGACCGCCGACCTTACTAGTTCTTGGTAACATCCCCATGTCCCTGATGCAATAACTCAGAAATTTTAATTAGACAATAGGAATCATGAAAGGTATAGATGCACAGTTCGTAGGGCAACAAAAAGTAGAATTGAAACATATTAAAAGGTACTCGGGTTTCTCTAAAATATTTTCGTGCTCCCTTAGAGAAAAATGGAACTAAGACAGAGACCCTATTATTGACAATTAGGAAAATTTGAAATAAAAAATAAATTTAGTATTAAAAAATAAGTTGTTTCTTACTTCTGGTTATAACAAATTATTTAAATGGGAGATTCTTTTCGTCCCATTATTTTTAACCGGTTACCCAAGATTTCGTGTACATTTATTCTTATTCTTAATAATAGTAATAATAAATAATAATAATAATAATAATAATAATAATAATAATAATAATAATAATAATCCCTCAACATCACGACTAAAGACGTTATGAGTCGGATAAATATAAAATCTACTCCAGGTTGCAACCAGCTGTCTACGGAGCAGATCTAGGGACTGTCGGAGCTTCTACAATACTTAGCGCAAAATGTGAACTGTTCCAAATAAAGGAATTTCTTGTACTTCCCAGCCTTTTGAATGACCTGGACGTTCAGACACGTTCTTACACAAATTTTGCATAACAAATCCCAGAGCTCCGATAACTATCGGGACGACCTGTGCATTTACGCCCCACATTCGGATCATCTCGATTTTATGGCGGCGATGGTGTAACAGCGTATCGGACTGTTATATCCCAAGTTCGCAGGTTCAAACCCGATCGCAGGCGTGGATTTTTAGGGGCGAAAAATCCTTTGTACGCCTTCCTTCGGAGGGGAAGTAAAGCCGGCTGTCCCATGTTAGTAGATTTACTGCATGTACAAGATCCTCAAGTCTAAATGACGCCTCAGAGCCAAATTCAAAATCGCCTGTTTCGTCGCCCAAGGAATACCTGCTTTCTCCGCTAGTTGGTGAAATGAGCGTAGCGAAATTTGGGTGGCCAGACGGAATAGCCAGGCCTCATGGCCTGAGTCTCGCCACGTAAAATAGGGCAATTCAATTCAATTCAATTCAATTCAACTCAATTTAAGACGTTTCTCTGCGTCCTTGGCTACGACGTTTTGTCCATACGTTCAGCAACATCTACAAGTGGCCACGTTTTTTCTCCAAATCCCGGATAACAGTATCCGGTTTGTTTGCTACTGTAGTGCCATCCGTTTGAATTTGTAGGTCGTACAATATTGTATAGAGTCCAACAGATGTCACCGGTTTTGGTGAGTGTTCGTACCACTTGGGGCATGTGTTTGGAACTTCGAGGGCGGTACAGATCTGCCAGTGGAGGTAACTACACACTCTTTCGTGTCTTTCCAAGAATTCGGTATTTGTTAGAATTGGACAAGCTGAGACGATGTGATCAATGGTTTATATTTGTTCCTGGTAAATGCGGCATTTACCATCTTGTGAAATCTTGAGAACCGCTTGATCACAATATGTTCAAACGCCTGACCTTGAGCAGCTATTAGAACTGCTTCCGAATGTGGCTTCTTCACATTTATTTTTTCACAAATATTTCCCAAAGATGTACAAGTTCTTTAAATAGACGACGATACTGTGTGACAGCACACAGATCATATTTGGTTTTGTGGAGCAATCTGGATTAATTTTTTTTAACTTTAGGGAAAGTATTTTCATGATGATGTATCTATATTTTAAAAAGTACTGTTGGTTATTTTGTTTTTACTCACGTATACATGCATGACACGTACTGAAGCTTTCACACCGTCGCCAGGCACCGACCACGCCCATTCCCCAGAATTTCCTCGCACGAAAAATTGAGAGAAACGAGGAACGCCAACAATGCAGAAGCAACCTTTGCGTATACGAAAACTATTTTTGTGAACATGATTTATCGGCTCCTCCAACAACAATTATAGAATTACTTATTCGGAACACCAAGTATGTTGAAAATGCTTAGAAGGTGAAGCCAGAAACCCCTTACAAAAACGAAGAAAATGTGTGTGGCGTGATATATCTGATTGTCGTCTGAGAGTCAAGTTAAATCCCATTTCACGTCGCTAGAAATAAACTTAATAGAGATCAAGCAATGATTTTTTTAACTCCCACAAAAATGAGCCAGTTTGGGAAAATGAGTTTTGGAAAAAAATAAAACGTATTACTGCTTTAAACTCAAGACTCCACGAGTAAATAAATCAAGCTGACAAAAAAAGGAAACCAGCACGAGCAAGCACCTCCTGTTCACCACCTTAAAATACTTCTCACTCTGCTTAGTATATTAGTACATTTTTATAGAGTATCCAGTTCACAATAAAACGGGACAATGTAAATTGATATTGCGTGGTTTGGTATGGCCTTCGTATCAAGAGACAAAAAACGGTTAACTCTCCAGCCCCCCCCTTTTTTTTAATTTTAGCTTGTGGCGACCACTTCCACCTTCGTCGTGACTGAGCACGTCCCTTTTCCATCGAGCTTCCTCCAACACTCTTCGCAACTGTGCTCTAATTTCGCCACTTTACCACAATCCAGGACACACTCCCTCTTTTGTGAAATTCCACCACGTGCAAAGAGGAGGAGCATGAAGTAGAACGAGCCCACTCAACGGCCGCACTCACGAGGCCTCGCCCTCACGCGCCGCGGCAGAGCTCCTCCCGCAACCCGGAGGGCTAGTCCCTTCCGCTCCACTTCTGGTCGCCGTCTCGTTTCCACTCCGACGCGTGATCCCATTGATTAGATCCTCATGTTACAACTCTCGCATTCATATAATTTCTGTTTCCAAGCGATATTTCAATGCACAACATTTACTTCAATCGCTTTTTTTGTCAATCTGCTAAAATATCTAAAGAAAACATGAAACAATGTGTCTACGTAATGTGGATGTAGTACGTACCACAAACAATTAATTACTGTTTTTACGCTATTAAGTTGTGGAAAGAAATTTTTATCTGAATTGGCTATGTAAATAAAATGCGTAACTACGACGAAAGGAGAGATTTTAATTAATAAACCCTAAAGGATATGGTTGACAACACTATACCCGAAGTAAAGGAAAACCAAAGCAATACTGAGAAATACTAGAGATAAATGAAGCTGGGCAAGAATATCCTCAACTGCTTTCATCCCAGAAAAAGAATTGGTCTCTACTTAGCGGTTTCGTTCCGAACCAGCGATCAGTGAGCGCGCGTCGGGAGGTCGGCGGCCGGGGCCTCAAGTTGCGTGGGCCGGACTATAGCGGCGGACTCAAGTTGGGCGCCACGCACCATAGAGCGGGCAATTGCGGAGGAATGCGCGGTCGTGACGACCTCCGCCCCGCTCTGCCCCCACCCTCCCCCTCGTCGCTCCCCCCACTCCGCCTCGCCGCTCACCTGCGTTCAGCCGCCGCCGCCGCCGCCTCACTCGCTCCGCTCGCTCGCCCGGTCCCGCCCTCCTCTCAACCCGCTCCCCGGACTGACTCCAGCTACCCGGCCGGCCCGCCCGCCCGCCCGCTGGAGCCGGAGTCGCAAGCTCCACGCGTCGTGCAACGCCACCGACTAAAAATAGCGCCCCTCCACCACTTCATGAAAGCCTTTGCGGCAAAACACGGGCAGAACCGGTCGAGAATTACGAATCAACGTGTACAAAAATGTTGAGTATGGTCCATAAAATTCGTTCTTGGGAAATCATTAAAGAGATTTCCAAGCTCCGTCTTCCTTTGTAGAGCCAAGGTCGCTTGGCGTAATGCTTCAGCAGTAAATTAGAAGTAATGTCGGCTGGGATGGTTAGGATCAATTACGGAAGGCCAGTGAAACTATTTTTCTGAAGAAAGTTAAAATGTAAGTACCCTCGTAAACAAGTAGCGTGTAACTTGAACATCAGATTGTCAGTTTTTCTTCGAATCATTTATAATCTTTGCAGTTGGATTCTGCAGAAAGGTGAACTTAAGAAACAAAGAATGTTCCTACAGGCATTACTGAATTCTTTGCACAAAATTGTAAATTCGAACAACACGCCGACATTTATAACAGACAAACAATAATGGTCAATACCACAGGACGATTCACTATCGAAGAAATCTCCGTATGTGATTACTTCTACTAAACAATGTGATGTTAAGTGATCCCTAACAAAAGTTAATCGCAAGGACGAATCGAAATAAGCAATGGCTGGTAGAAGACCATTTCCTTCCGCACTGTTCAACTTCCTTTTTGGTAAATGTCGCCTTATCCGTCGTGGAGGTTCTTTCATTTTCTACGAACGAAGTTTGTGAATGGCAAATTTACACTTATAGGGTATGCCGTTAACTTGTTGAAAGAGAAATTAAACTATACTTACCTGCGCACGTACTATGCGGAGAAACCAATTTCCCCTTTACCACCTAAAATGTCATATTTCAAGCCTGTCTAATAATTTCGTCAATTACGTCTAAGAACCACCTACAGGAGCAGCGATGCACGTGAAAACTGTCGAAACCACTTACCAATGGATCAATATGACTGATCATGTAATTCAGCCTCTCTGATAGAGAAATACTCGTCCCTCTTCAAAGCAAAAAGCGGTGTCAATTGTCTTGGGGACAACCGTCAGTCACGCAAGCTGAGTATCCAGCGGATGCGT
The DNA here is from genome assembly GCA_031308135.1 of Acheta domesticus. Classification (NCBI taxonomy): domain Eukaryota; kingdom Metazoa; phylum Arthropoda; class Insecta; order Orthoptera; family Gryllidae; genus Acheta; species Acheta domesticus. The sequence continues at coordinate 115,578,110 of JAHLJT010009436.1, forward strand.
TAATTTACACATGTCAGAGCCCATGTTCCCACTGCTCGTAGAACACGCACTCATGTAAATACTGTTTGTGTACGGTTCCGTCACATTTTTACACGTTACTTCTGTCAATAAATACAAGAGGTCAAGCGCACTGACTATAAGGACGTGCTGGTGGTTGCAACGAACACTTCCTCTGACCCATCCTGTACCAAATTCATTTGATATCTGCTGCAGGAGGATTGAGAAAATTATTTAGTATATTTTGTATCTAATGCGCGAAGAGTCTGCCAAGAATTATCTTTCCTTACCTGAAGCATTTATTTCTAACGGCTAAGGGAATTTTTATCAAAGCACTATCGATTAATGAAAAGTGCCTCCAGCAAGTGATTAGGTTAAACCAAGTATGTCTGTATAATAATCTACGGAATTAATTATCTGTACGACTAATTCTGATACTCATTTTCAATCAAAAATATACCCGTATCCTTAATAGCAGGGCTCCGATACTGATGACCTAAAAAGTTTTGAAAATTACCTAATTCTTTAAACATTTTCATACAAATTTGTGAGAATTTTTTACTTATTAAACGAATTTCACAATTTGAATTAAAATTTATTTATATAAAATTGTACTTCGTATAAAGTCTTTTATTTTAGGAGGAAATGTAATCCATAGCTGCTGATCTTCAGTTTCGAAACGTCGAGGAAGTTATCGGTGATTTTGAGAGTTCGAGAAACACGAGTCAACTGCAGCAGTGAATTACGTCATGAACTGATGATACAATAAAAACTTTATTTTAGTGTGCCATTGTAAATTCATGAAAAATTAACTTACAAACAATACGAAAAGGAAACGAAATGCGTAAAAACGACAGAAATTACGTAAATATCCAAATAATGAACTAAAAATTGAAAAACAGCAAAAAATGATCCAATACCTTTTCATTTCTATCACCTATATGTTGTTAAAAAGTTATTTACAAGTGAGTTATGTCTAGAACGCATCACTGAAAAGATGACATGTCAGAATTCGAGCCGTGCTTAAAAGTAACCTGATGTCCTAACCTCCCTTCTATATCCCGCGCAAACAATCTAAACACATGAAACAACCGAAAGCAATAGAAATTTGAGTAAACGAAATTCTGTCTTATCAGCCACGTTCTTCATAACTGAAGAGCTTATCTTTTAAGTAACGTGTCTCCATTTCCGTTTGTTTCAAGTTTTTCGTATCAATATATTCTTAATACGCTTCTCCATCATGCTGCCAAATTTTGTGTTAAAGATAGCGTTTCTCGTATGTTAAATAGCATCCGAAAACCTTTGAAACCGATCTTGAACCACAAGGCTGAACTGAAAATTATCAGAGAAAATACACTTTCCCTTCCTGAGAAATGAATTTCTTGGAGATACATCACTTTGTAAATAAGCTTTTCGATTGATGACCCGTTACAAGCAGTTCTTTGAACCAAAACTCAGACCGATTACGCTGCCACGGCGACAGGCCGGAGCGGCGCGCGTCGGTGCATCGCCCGACGGAAGCGCCCCCTGGCCCGATTAGCGCGACCCGCGCATGACGAGGAGGGGCGGGGCGGGGCGGCGCCGGAATGCCTCGGCGATCCCGTTACCCTCCGCCGACGCGTCGCGTCGCCCCGCGCCAGCCCTGATACCCGCGCCCGCGCCCACGCCCACGCCCTCCGCGCCCGCCCGGACAGCGCAGCTGCGCCGATGCACGCGCCCCAACGGACTCCTTCACAGAGGGAAAACGTTGGCTCCTGCGGCCACGTCGCAGGCAACATTTAGTACTTGGCTGTCCAGGACCCGCCGCATCCTAAACTCCGATTTAAATATAGTGGCACTTCAATATCATGTCATCTAATCGGGAGCTTCGTTAAGACTTAAATTTTTGGTATTGGAGCTCCCGATTGAATGATAATTTCTCCCCTGTCCTTCCAGTTCTTACCCTGAAGGAACACTGTGTTTAAATCTTGAGTATAAGCGCAGATGCCAACGTTTCGGCCGTCCTACCTTCCTCAGGGCGAAATCCTTACAGCATGTCTGTTTCACACGTGAGTCGTGTTGTTCGCGTTGACGTCAATATTGCTGTTATCATAGCTACAATACGCGCAATCAACTACAATTTGCAAATCGATACATTAGAAAAGAACATGAAAAGGAATCAAAGCAGTTGTGATATTTATGAAATAATTGTAATGTGTGACACCCACATCTTATTAACTGATAAGATTCATCACATTTCATAACAGCGATGTTAATGTTTCCTATGAATCTCATGGTTAGACAATTTGTATTAAAGGCAGAATAAGGTAGGTAGGTAACACTGGTTTTACGAGTCTAGAGCAAAGATGGCAATCTTCTAATTATATGTGATACACTGTTGAAAAGTGAACCACCTTGTACGTACGCTGTTATTTTCTTTTTGCAACAGCACTGTGATCACTAAATGACCTCATCTGCAAATCTTACCTTGCATAATGAACATTAATTTCTCATCAGACATGTGAACGTATGTGGAAACACGAAAACATTGCGAATGATAAAAGCACGTTGATAAAGCTACTACACGTAGTAAAAATTCAAACAATTAATTGAGAAATGTAAGCTTTGGTATATGTCGGGCTCCACAGTTGAAATAGCGCAGAAGATTATATTTAACTTGCTTAATCGCTCTCTCATGTTTACTGCTATTTATAGAGGCATAATCATGTGTATTTATAGTGTGACACAGATTAGAATAGTGATTCTGGACGGATGAACAAATGCTCCGTCACGTACTTTCCTCTTCAAAAAGGGAAAACAATCCTGTCCTTCTGACTTGGTTCCAGCCATCAAAAGCACGAAAATATTGCGTCGGAAAAGCTTTATGGTCCTATAAATACTTTTCATGGCACTTCTTTTCTTCAGCTAAAACCGATTTTGCAACCGTATAAGTATAAATGAACTTGTCAACATATCTGTTTACATTGTTTTCGGATTGTCTTGTAGTTGCTTCTTTTTCAAACTACCATACATCTATTTCAAAATTAAGAACGAAAATGTAAATCCAAGCGATCAATTAGCCTAGGAATATCGTAATTCAGAGATAGAATGCAGAATTCTCAAATCAATTCAAAAGAAGATATATTTTTATTTCGTAGTTACCATTGACAAATATATTATATAATTAACAAAAAAAAAGTAATACGAACTTCAATGCGGCCGATGTATTATCGTATCCTTAGGTTGAAAGTTTTCATTTCGGAGGAGAAATAATACAGTGTTGTGAGACGTACATTTATTCTCTTTCTAGAGCGTTCTTTCCCGAGACAGAAATACTCTTCTTGCTCTTCCTCACGTTCGCTGCCGCCGCCGCCGTCGTCGTCGTCTGTAGCGCCCTTTGATGGCCTAGTACCCCACGGCAGGCACCGCGGTGCCAGGGCTCCGTCTGCTCCGTAAACATTTCTGCCCCGCCGCGGGGCGGCGCCGCCCGGAGGCCGCCGCCTTTTGTTGGGAGGCGGCCGTACAAAAAGGAGCTCGAATTTCGACGCGTGCTTGTTTTCCACACTAGGCGGTTCTCTGACAATTCTGTGGGCGGAGGTTTTCAATCACGATTAGCACTATTTTACATAATTAATTGAAAAACTGAAATCAATTATTTTGACACTGATACATCGATTAATTTTTACGCCTATATAATTCAAACATTCATTTTAAAGACAAAATAAGTACAAATAATCCTTTACACACGAACTTCAGTATCGGAACCTTTGCCTCTGTTTCTCTACGACTACATAAAAATAGAGAAAAACATAATTGATTTCATGTAAGCGAAACTAATAAAATGAAAAATCACTACGTCTCCTCTGCCGCAATGACACAGTACATTCAACACAGTCAACCTCTACATACCATCGGTAAATACATGTGTACAACGAATTTCCGAATAATCAATCCACTTTCACCGTTTGAACCTGCAGGAGACTGGTACGCACAACGTAGGCAATGTTTCTACTTGTTAGTAATGATCAGTACTAGTTTCTCCAGTGCGTCATGATTACAAACTACTCATTGAGATGGACACCTTTCGACCATCGCAACCATTCTTCAGGCTAGAGATTTCCTTTCCTCCTTTCTCCAGTGTACTCCATTTGAACACACTCGCTACCTAGCGAGAGGCGGGCTCGTTGACCTGAAATCCGCACATCTTCAATCTCCACCGGAAGCCACTCACTACGAAATGTGCTTTCGTAACAAGCGAACATTAGACTTAATATTTAAATTTAAAAGAGCGGCATGCCAGGGACACAAAAATCCGATGTTACCATTCAACGCAAATATATTGGAAATGTGATATTACACATCAGTAAATTGTGACCAGTGAAACCTCTTACTATACATAGTATTGCAATATTAATTAGTTCACGCCAGGGCCACCAATCACTCGTATACAATATGCGTATAACTGCAATATAACAAGTTATTAAAGAAATAACATGTACATGATGTCCACAACACTTCTGCATTTTCACTTTCGCTGCAAACAAATTATCCACCTTTGATAACTGACATGTTTCTGGCTCGACACTCCAGACCAAAGGTCGACGATCGCCCCCAATCGGTGATGCTCTCTGACCGGGTGCCCGCCAGCACAATGCAGACAATGGCTAGGAACTTCCTGAACGCACGGAAGCTGAAAGCCTCAATGGGCCCTTCTTTCCACGCGCCCGGCGCTCCGGCGCTGCCACCCTCCGCCTCCGCCCCGCCCCTGTCCCCGCCACCACCTCAGTCACCGCCATCGCCCTCGCCTGCGCATACGCCTCCTCTCATCCCCCTGCCTCTGCCCCGCTCGCCATCGCCACCCTTATCGCCCCCGCCTGTCCCATTCACAGCCACCGCCTTCGCCGCCACCACCGCCCCACGGCGGAAGTTCCCACGGGGTGTGGAATGGCGCGCGCACGCAGCCCCGCTGCGCAGTAGGCCGACGCCGCGACTTTGCGACAGTCGCTGGAAGTGGCCATTGAATGCTCGGAAACGAGCGCCAAGCGCGATAGGTCCCCTACATGCAAGTAGCATTGTGCAGTCCCAGCACTGGTGCAAGAGGTCTCGCATGCGGCGGGGAAGAGCGGAAATTTACGCTACAAACGCTCCCTTCTTCAATTATACACGTTTAACGATACTATTTGATAATATAATTAGAACAGTTTAAATTATCATATGCAGAAATTGTAAATATTGTTTCCTGAGAGAATTTGAAGTTACTTCATAAGGATAATAATACACTACAATAAACTGAGCTGTTTCTCTGGTCGAGCTATGTACTTACTTAATAACGGAATTAAAATCTCGTTTTTTCCCATTTTACTATCGAATCTACATCGAAAGCGAAGAATGAAAGACTTGAAAGAGCAAGAATTCGTACATAGCGCTGTTTAAATTTTGGCTACTTTCAATATCGAACTTGCTACGAAACTGTTCAGCAATGAAGTATTTCTGCATAAAAATGACTTGAAAATTGTGGCTCGTAGTCGATTTACGTAAACTGCAAAGGTCGGAGCCTCCTCGCAAACTCGGAATGGCAGCGATGCGTCAAGTGATCCCTAAAAGTATTGTAGAAAAAAATACGATGAAATAACGCGTTGATAAAAACCATTTGTGTCTTTGTGTGTTGTGTCGTTGGCGTTGGTCGTTCTGTTTTCTCGGGATAGGAAGTAGATAAATGTTAAAATACGAAATATGCGGATAACTCTTCGTGTCAAAGAATATCGGAGACTTCGACGACAGACATTCCAAAAACATCGACTGCAATCACGGCTTATTTAAAAGTTGCTTGTTAAATCAAGAAGAGATGTACTAGTATGAAAATCAACAATCTCAAATTATTTTATTGGTGAGAAATATTATATTAGAAATTATCGCTACGACAATGTTGAAAACACACTGCATTGAAAAAAAGATTTACAAAAATATTGAATGTCGTTCCTCAATATTGCAACCTGAAATGGCGTTTTATAAAACGTCGGCAGGAAAAATCATAATTAATTAGCCCGATTTGGCTTCGAATCTGAGTGAATAGAAGTGTTAAGACAATGGTTAGAACTGGGGTAACAACAGCGTGGCATTCGTTCGATGAGGGAATTCAAAACGTTCTGTTGCATGACAAGGACAGCGCCTACCGAGAGAATCAGGTAGCCTCCCCGTACTTCCTGCAGCGGCCGACAGCGGAGGATCTCCTGCGCGGGAGTTATTCCTGGTCGCCCCGGGAGGCAGGTGAGGGTCCTGCGGCGGCGGCACGCGCCCGACCCGCAGCAGCCCCTGCCGCCGACGCCGCAGCCTACTATTTTTATTCCCCTGATCGTCGCCACCGCCTACCATGCCGCCGCAGCCGCCGCCGCCGCTGACGACGAAAGAAGGTTCCGCTGAGATTGACAAGTAATGATTGCTCAAGAACAGAACATTTCCCAAATCGTTTATAGAATTCGTAATTTCATAACGCGAGTTACTTTAATACTCAATATTGAAGACAAATATCACAAGTATTTTCAGTAAGTAATTTTATTCATACTACGCATAGAACTGTTAATGCAACTTCCCTTCGCTTCGAGTTTGAAATTACGCATCTATCGCGCGAAGGGTACTAACGTTTGAAAGGTATGTTTAATTTTTAATCCAGCACAAAAATTAAGGGATACTTGGGCTCCTGGGTGCATATCTTGCTATCCATGTTAGTAGTTTCAGTGTCGCGAGATAGAAGAGGGATGGACGGCACCCGACACGACGCCGCAACGCTGGAGGTGCTAGGGCGAAGGACCATCGAGAGGGGCGGGAGATTCTTGGAACATGGGGTCGAGTCGTCCTGGAACAGGAAGTCAACGCTTGGAGCACGCGAGGGAGAAGAATTCGGTTATTTTTAACATTTCTTTCCTGCTTCGAGATAGTATAGGAAGGCATGTTCGGAACGTCTGTAGATGATTAAATAAACAACTGATGAGTGGCAGAAGCAACCAGTGTTGACTGACGAATCAAGTTTTTTTCCACACATCATTCTCTTGTGTTTTTTCATCCAGGTAAGTGAAAGTGAAATACCCAGTTTCTCACAATGTTCTCTTACAGAGCTTGAAAGTATTATCATACTAGCGGCAGGATTTTTTGTCTTAAAATAACTAAAGTAAGAAAAGAAGACAAGGCACGTGTTTTGTCCTGAAATGAGAGCAGAATCAGAATAGAAACATCCCATTGGAATTCCCGGCAGAAATCTGACGTAAGAAAAGGCAGACGCCAACGTTCCCGAGCAAGCAACCTTTTCTGCCGTTAGATTCTTAGGGCGGCGCGCTGCGAGCGAGGAAAAGGGCTGCGAGTACGACTCAAGGAACCAGAATACCAAGGATGGAGCCGGAAAGAAAAAAAGGCGCATCCTAAAAATGTAAAAAACGCAAAAAGACGTCAGCCCCTTCCCGAAAACATTGCACAAGCGCGCAGTTACAAAACCGGCGCAGGTTGCCACGCCGCAGCCCCCCCCCCTCCGTTTACTTAAATATTCCGCCGCAGCTCGGCTGCGCACGTATTTGCATATTCATTACCCCAGTAACAGCGCGGGCAGAAGAATAGCGACCTCGACCGCGACGCCTTGGCCTTGCGTGGAGCGAACCGATGCCAGCCGCGCGCCCGCCCGCCCGCCTGACACGGGGCGGGTGCGGCCCGAGAAAGGCCTGCTGGAGGGAAGCAGACACAGACCAGCTGAAGATCAGGTGCACCCGAGACAAGGTTATGGGCTTGGAACTGAAGAGTTGATGCGGATTTTTCAAGTTATCCCTAGTAAATCAGATGCTCTGTTGTAGAAGACTGAAATGGTAAGGGAGAATAGACGCATGTATGGACGTATAAAACATGAATGCGAACAGCAGTTCGTCAATAAGGTGAAAGAATACACATATACATTTGTAAAAGAATAAACAATTCAACGAGGAAGAATGCTTGCAAATGCGAAAGGAACACACGAGAAAGTATCTGAGGAGGTAAAAGTTTTTGGGAAACCGCAAAATTGAAGAAAAAACTTTCAGTGAATATCGCGGATATGGAGATAAACAGGACGAAATATTAACAAATGAACTCGAAAATTCACATTTAAATACGGAACATAAGGAGCACAAGAATGAATGGTAAAAAGTGAAGTCTAGTCACAGTGTTACAGAAATTTTTTAAAATGTTCAGCCCAGAAACTTTACTAGTGCATGTTAAAGTAACATAACAAAACATAATATTTGGCGTATTTTAAATGCAGAACACAGGTCATTCATGACTACTTGTGCCTTTAGAGTCGACATAACATGCGAATATCATTTTGATGCGTGATTAAGGATTTTTCTTCCTAGATTACTTCACGAAGGGTTAAAAATTAGCACAAGGTTGTAGAAGGATGTATTGAAGTGTCGTAAGGAGGAGATTTTTGTGTAACCACAGAAAAGAAGCTTCGAAGAATTTGCCATATCTGAAGACATGGAGAAGTGATCTTATCAGTGAATAACGAAACAGAAGAGAGGGGAATAAACAGGCAATGAAAAGCAGCGGTTAGGTTTGAAAGAATCACTGACAGGTGAGGGAATTCAGAAAAAATAATGGAGCAAGGGAGGAGAGTGGCCAACGACAAGAAACAGCGAGGAGGAACTCAGGTGAGCGGAGCGGAACGGCGCTGGGGGAGGAGGAGAGGCGGGGTGAGACGCGGGGCTGGACGGGTCAGCCGAGCGCAATGCGGGCGGGGCGGAGCGGCGGAGGCGGAGTGGGCGGCCCCGAGCGGCGGGCTCCGCTTTCAGCGCGTGCAAAAACGCAGGACTGTGATAAAGTCGGTAATTGGCGGGTGGCGGCCGCCGCCGCCGCCGCCGCCGTCGCTCCTGCGTGCTCAGCTCCTCGGCCCGGCGCGAGATCTTTCGGACGCAGGCGATCTGGCAACGCAGACTGGAATCCACATGACGGAGCGACTGGAGAGGACTGGAGACGTGCCAGGATTAAATGCTCTATTGTGAGTCTCCATAAAACAAGATAGTCCATTAAAATGTTTAAAAGAAATGTTACTAGCTCCGGAACAGCGTAGCGTAATATTAACTATATTGCGCCACATGTTAACATTATACGCAACGTATTGTGGCATGATTCATGTGATTGAGTGTACACTGAAAATACAAACATCCAACTGTTATTCTTCTGCAAGAACAAGAAAAATGACACGATTACTACATAAAAGACCCCATTATTCTTTTGTCCTGTTTAGTGCATAGAATTTCAAGTCTCCTTCGTCGTAAACAGTTGATGTTTCCCCAATTATAAACAACATTCTGGATACAAGGGAGTAAGGAACATTTGAAAATTGAGGTTTTAATAAATAAAAATAAGAGTTGAGTTGGCTAGTACGAGGCATTGTTAAATGAGAAACAATGGGTCATGTTTTTCCAGTTTTCCTTGAGTTTAGTCACAACAAATGTGAGTGGACAAGTATCTTTCGAAAACGCAATGAATATTACTCACATGTCTTTCAAGTTTACATAAACAAAACGTTTCTGTCAGATAATTCGAAAGAATCGTAAATAATCATTAACCGGTATGTAAATAAGGCAAGCGGAAAATCTAAATTCAACACTAAATTGACTAAAACATGCACTGATCATGTAGATCGGGCCGTTTTCGTTGTCTAATATCTTGTACATCAGCACCCCGCCCACAATCGTCCCCACGGTGGTCACGTTCCTTCAAGGATAGGAAACGTATTTTCTCTTAAATAGTCTACGCTCTACACACATATTAATGACTTAAGGAGGCAAGTTTTTCCTACTTCTAGTAAACAAAGAAACTGAGCAACTCTCCCAAGACACCACTCGAGACTCCTGTGATCTCAACATGGAAGTATCTTTCTGCTGAGGTAGCGCTGCGTGAGGTCTCTAAGGGACAACACACATCAGCGAGAAAAATTGCAGACAAGCAACCATGCCCAACGTTTGAATTACAACTCGTGATTCTTCCTGCGCTCTACATTGGCATTATCAGTTTCAGTCTCCGCCGGCATTAGGTCCATTAATTTCCGTCACAAAAATTAGCACCCTTGGGAATCTTCCTATCTAAAGAGAGAAACAAAACCACCGAGGAGATCAGATATAACAACCCGGACACACTGCGAACGATACCCAAAGTGATGGTCACTGCGGTCTCTCTAGCACGGCGCGTCCCGCGGCGCCCCGCCTTTCACCGCATTGGCCCACGATGCGCCCGGGGCGCCGCAAGATCGATTCGCTAAACGCCTGGTCGCCGCCCGTCCCGCCCTCGCCCCTCCCACAGTCCTCCGCCCACGCGCATCACATTCCGTCCTCCCCGCTCACGTATGCCAATCCGTCCGCCTAAGTTATCATCCTATGCCACCTCACCCCCACCCATCTCTGATGGTTTCGCCTCGCTACAACCCACATATCCTCCTTCCTCAGCGTACTCATCCTGTACCATCCTCCTCGCGCTCCCGTATGTCAATCCGATGGCGTATGTTCTAATCATTCCATCCAATCCCATCTCTACTCCAGTCTTTCCATTTCGCCCGCTCCTGCCCGTCCTCCTTCGCCGGCCTGCTCATCCCATTCCATCCTCTTCGCTCCCGTGTGTCAATCCGTTCGCATTTGTTACTCATCCAATCCACCCCATCTCATCTCTACCATCTAACTCATTTTGCGCGTTCCGCCACGTTCGTTTCCACTCGCCACATCCTAGTACCTCACTTTGCTCCCTCTCGTCCCGTTTCTTCCTTCCCGCCCTCACGCCTATTTTAGTTCTGTTGTTGCACTCGCTCCTCTTCGTTCCACCCCACTCGTCCGGCCCCGCCCAGTCGTCCTCTGTCAGGCCCGTCCATCGCGCGCCGCGTCGTCCCGCGGGCTACATCGGCGGGGCGCCGATAGTATCGAGCCGCGGACAATGGCGGGTTGGCGCGCGCGCCGGCGCGGCGCGGCGCGGCGCGGCGCGGCGCGGCGCGGCGGTCCGACATCAGGCAGATAGCAGGTTTCGCGAGTGGACGAGGCAGGAATTTGTAATGCGGCGGGGAACAATAAACAGCCCGCCCGGGCGCCTGTCCTCCCGGGCCGCCCCCGTCAGCTCGCGGTGGAGCCGCGCCCATCCGCGCTTGTCTGGAGGTGGCGGCACGGCTGTCCGACGCGCGAACACGACCGGGAATAGGAGACCACCTCTCCAAGACGAGTAGGATAATGGAAAAGGAACCCGCAAGATAACCCGAACGTCTCGTAAAATTTAGTTGACTTGCCAAACCTGTGTGAATTTCTGGAATAATGTCTACTGAATTGTTTCCTGGAGCGTACTGGCATGCAAGCATAAAGAAATGTGTTTAAATGTCTCATTTTGATAAGTCACCCTGCAAAGAATTTGCAAGATTCAATATGTCAAAAAGTATTGTTTTCCCTTTACAATAATAAAACTACAAGACTCAACTTACCAATATCCTTAGCGCATTTCCTAACTCCAAGACTGAAGAGATTTAAAAGCAGCTACTCACCTGAAAAAAAAGAGGAGAAAATATTAAATATCATGCCATTGTGAGATCAAAACATCGTGCGTCGTGGTGCTTATCTATATCAGAAGTATCAAATTTCTTCATAAATTTGGGAATACAAATACCGAGACAGATTCCGATGCTGCGATGAGACGGATAAGATAAAGAATACTCCATTAGGAGCCAAGGCTGCCATGCCAAGCCGAGGTGGTGCTTAACATGACAGAACAGAAAGGCATAGCTGTGCGAAGCGACGGGGGCAGGTGGGCGCAGAATTAAATGCGGAGCGGGCGGGGCGACGTGAAGAGGGGCGGGGCGAGAGGAGGCGGGACCGGGGCGGGAAAGGGAAGGGTGGAGCCGGGGGGGGCGGAGCGGGGCGCATAGCATCGGGTCGGAGCAGAGCGGGGCGGGGCGGGGTGGAGTGGGCCGGGCCGGGACGGAGCGGACGGGATGGGTAAGAACGGGTCGAGAGGGGAAAGGAAGGTGGGGAGGGGGATGGAACGGGCCGGAACGGGGCGGGGCGGGGCGAGCACGGCAAGAGGCGGGTATGTCGAGACGGGGTCGGAGTCGGCGATGGGAAGGTAGGCGGCCCGCGGAGCCGAATGAGGCAGCGTCCGACCCACGGGGCCTCGCTGCGCGCGAAGAGGCAGCCTCGCGCTCCGTATGAGGAGGGGTCCCAGGCGGACGTGACGGGCATCATGATGACTTACAAAAGATGCTGCGGCCGATTTGGCAGGCGGACCTCGGGAGATCTTTAACGATAATTACCAGTTGTTGAAATGGAGTTCGACGGTGTCATTATCTGACGAAGTGATTGTGTCAACTGGAAAATTTGACGTGATATCCGAAACGTTCAGTCAAGAACAATGACATTCACAGAATGTTATATTCAAAATTGTGCCATAAGAATCCGTTTACACAATCGGGATAGAAACCTTATGATTTGCCTTGTAGTTTACACAAACACTTAAAATACCTTCTTGCAAGTTCTCATTTATTCAAAAGGAAATTAAAAACACTTTTCAATAAACATATTTGGAGCACATTTTTTAATACTTCACTGACAAAAACATCGCCAAAGCATCCTCCCTTTAAAATGGAATGTAGCCTATAGATACTACTTCCTTTGGCCTGCAAAGGCATTAACGTTCCATAAAAATGGGGCTGATTAATCGTCATGCCACGCACCCTTTTCAGACATGAAATTCTCCTCTGCAACGAATAGCAGAGAGTCCCCGATCTCGCACATCTGGAGTCCACACAGGACTTTCTCAAAAAGCACTTTCAGATCCAAGAGCGCGGAACAGGCGGCACGTGGGGACCAAGAAGAGTGCCTGAGGAGAGAAATAAGAAAATGAACGTTCCAAAACGTGCTATTTTTAAAAAGTAAAGTGCGCTCTATTTCCGGCGTTTCGAGTGTCGAGAAAAATCCCAATCCAATCTAATTAGTTAACTTTTAGTACAGGGAATACTGGATAGTTTAGGGAATACTGGATATTTCCAAAAATCATCTATTTGTTTGTGGGATACATACTATTGTACTTTAGAGATAATTTCGAATTCTGGATCTCTTACTCACTTAACAACCTAAAGCAAGTCTATGATGCTAGAGAATTTTAATAGTGTCATCATATTTGGTCTAATATACATGATAATGCACTATCACAATATGGAATCTGGTATCGGTATTAACGACTACGATCATTAATCAATCAGAATGGTCGATGTGAATAGGATATTGGGCATTATATTACACATTACATCGTAAAATATAAAAAAAAATTGCCTTGAGCTTGCGAAACATTAGGGGGGAAAAAAGTGAAGAGGAGGCAGGCGGCGAAACGGCCGGAGGGCAATATGAACCAGTGGGGAGCGGGGGAGGTGTGAGCGGTTGAGGGGCGGCGCGGGGCGGATGTGCTCCTACAAAGGATCGCTTTCTGCGCGGGGGTGTGCCCGAAAGGGCGCATCGAAGCAGCGCGTTCGGCGGCGATGGCGGCGGGAGAGGAGCGGCGACGCGCCAGCCGCGTGGAGCGGAACTACATGTTCGTCGCCGCCAACCCCTTCGCCTTCTGCCACTGCCACCGCCATCATCGCCACTGCCACCGCCATCATCGCCACTGCCACCGCCATCATCGCCACTGCCACCGCCATCATCGCCACTGCCACCGCCATCATCGCCACTGCCACCGCCAACGCTGCCACCTCTACCGCCTCCACCGCCTTCGCCTTCTGCCTCCGCCACCACTTTCCGCGCGACCGAGCGCGCGCGCACGGCGCAGCCGGAGACGACCGCCCACGAGGCGCGCCGCGCCGGCCCGGCAGGGGCTAACGGGAGGGGGTAGAGACAAGGAAGAAGGCGGCTTGCAGCTACAAGGAAACCTTTCACGAGAGGAAATGGAGAAAAGCGTCTGAAAGGGAAACATTCAGGTAGGGACAAGTATGTTTGTTCAATTTGCGTGTAAAACTCGCGTCTGAAAAGAATGGGAGGCTTTCAAACGACACATGCAACCGTGATCAGATATTTTTGCACAACAGAGAGGACACACTACGCTGCATGAAACGTAACATAAGAAGAAGCGGGGTGCAGCAGGAAAACATCTCAACGTTCTTGCACAGTTGCTCGATCTACTATTACAACGATATGATAACATTGTGTTGAAAATTCAATTCAATCAAAATCTACATCAATACAACTCAACAGAATATTCATATCAAATTCAAATGAATACGAATTACACAACATACACTATACTATTCTCAATCTGGCAGAATGTATTTCGTACTCAGCAAATTCGAAAGCACCATTTCACACAACGCAACGCCTGAGAAACGATCATCAAACCGATCGGTTGAACTGGCAAAACTAATGGACGCAGCCGCAGGGAACCTTTCGCGAGAACACATCGATTCCCCGTGACAAGGAAGGTCGCGCTAACGAGCAGCAGAAGGCCACGTGGGCCCGAGGGGCGGCCGGCACCATCTCGGCCCGCGGGGCGGCGTGACGGCGTGGGTGTATCCCTCGGGGGCCAAGACGGAGGCGCAGAAGGGGGTGAGGGTGAGGGCGCGGGCGGCACCGGAAGTGCTTCCGCCCCCGCGCCCCTCCGTTGCGACCCCTCCAGACAAACAGCCGCGCGCCGCCGAGTGGAGCTGAACGCCGAACCGAAGGCGCCCCCGCGTGCGGTTCGTAATTTAACTAACGGCTGCCGCCCCAAATTACACGTTGCACCAAGGCTTCTCGTTCGCCAAGGCTGCTTTGGAGGCGGCTACTGCTGCAGCTGTCTTTGAAATACGTCCTTCCGCGGTGCTCGCGCCTCTGCTGATTGGAGGTATCGAGACACGTGGCGAGTACAAAGGGATCCCCCACCCCCGATCAGAAAACCCGTATTTACAAACATGAGAAACTTCAAGACAAGACTAAGATTGCATTGTTTTGAATGTTGTAGGCAAAATAGTGAGTACATGTATTTTATTTTTTACTTTTATCATTTTTGTAATTTGTTTGTTTATTATTTTTTCAAATAATGTTTACAAGTGTCAGCATTTACGATGCAAGACACCCTGGACCTAACGTATGCATGCAAGACACTCCGAACATAACTCTCTCTTTTTTCAAATACAAATGAAGATTACTAAGTAAGCTGTGATAAAACGTTTATAATGCATAGTATAACTTCATTTTAAATCTACATAATAATTAAGATTTAAATTACTTATCTGCAAAAACTTTAATACAATTGCGATTCTACAATTGCGCTGTCTTGAGCTTGAACGTAATTAAATACCTGAATGAAGACACATCAGCGTCAAACTGCTCCCTTCAACGAAGTTCATAATACATTACTCACACACCACTTCGAACTCGTTAAACGTACTCGGCCTCATTCAGATTTCAAAAGTATTTTTTCAATTGGAAATTATCATAATTTCTTCGATGAATTTACCCAATCGAAAAAGCAAATATGAATTTCAACTAATAAATGTCCGACCAACTTCGGGCCCACGTTACGGAAATATTCTGATGTTTGTCTGTTTCGAAGCGAACCAATCTCTTCCTGTAGGCCGAAGGAAAGGCCCCACGTCCGCCAGGCGGCAGTGCACAACAGGGAATCGATCGCTTTTAAGGAGGCACTAAACCCCCAGACGTTGCGTCCAGGATG
Source organism: Acheta domesticus (assembly GCA_031308135.1). Taxonomy (NCBI): domain Eukaryota; kingdom Metazoa; phylum Arthropoda; class Insecta; order Orthoptera; family Gryllidae; genus Acheta; species Acheta domesticus. Next base: position 115,593,773 of record JAHLJT010009436.1, read on the forward strand.
CCGCTTCCGAGTAATTCACGGGGACGATTAGGAACGCTACCGACTGATGAAAGGTTTACTCTGGCAACGAGATATAATCATCGACATAAACTTTCCCAACGCGTTCCTGCAGAAATTGACGAGTCAAATGCCTTCCGCGTTCCGTCTCTTCAAGCAAATTGGGTGCTTACATCGGCAAAGCGTCTTCATTTTCGAATACGCTGCCAGCGCCGCTTTACGACCTAACGAAGCACATGTGCGAATATTATTACGAGCACGCGCATACACTTTCTCACGCAACCGCTCTGAGAATATTAATGCAGAAATTATACACGGATGGTTCCCAGACCGTCCTAACACACATGATGAAACCATTTTCTCACGTAACGTACTACTAGGGTTGACTCGGAAACATTGACTCATGGAGTTGAATCGGGAGGAACAGCAAGCAGGCCTTTCACTTGTAAGTCGGTATTATTGTGAAAAAGCTACCTGCTGTCTCTTATTTAAACGAGTTTCCAATATATTATAATTATACACTTCCAATTTTTATAATTTCTGTTATAGTTTCGTAACTCTGGATTCTGTTCCTAATTGTTCGGATTGATGAATTACCACACGAGTTTACGTTGGTTCTTTATATCGTTCTTAACTATCACTCTCTTTGTGTAATCTCGTGTGTCCACCGAATTTTCCAACCACGACAGCCGAGGTCACTACCCAACGGCCGAGTCCTTGAAGCGCCGTCCGTGAGCAATGGCGCACACGAGGGCCGGGCTGATCGCCAGCAGGCGGCAGTGCTCAGGCAATCAGCAGCAGTAGCGAGAATAGTCTCTTGTACCGTTATTTGGCGACTGGCGCGAAGGACTCACGAAAGTAATGACCCTGAGGATGTCGTCGCAAACCAGTACCAGATGCAATTCTTAATTAGCAATATTGATGTCCTAGTGTATCTTTAAATATATTTCTGACTATTCCACTCATAAAACTAAAACCAATAGTGTTTAACTATACATAAAAAAAAGAAATGACCCAATCAGTGAGGTGTATCTCAGAAAGTTTATCGCTTTTTCAATCCCATTTTTCTTACAGTTTCTCCTTTCTGGCCGATCATTAGCTCTGACTCAACTATCATAAGAGGCGGTATACATTGATCGTTATGTCGATGTTCAATAATGTTCTATGACACAACCTCTTTGAATTTAACATATCTTCCAGTTATTTTCAATATTCGGCACACTTTGAAACTCTCATTAGATATAATTTCATTCGTGGAATAGTTCTATAAGGGATCGTCCATAAATTACGTAACGCTAAAGAGGGGAGAGGGAGACTTGAGGCAGCGTTACGCTGAGTTACATAGAAGTAGGGGAATATTGGTTCATTGTCACGTTATTGATTTTTTTTACATTTTTCAACATTTGCTGAAATAATTCCTTTTTTAGACATGTACTAAAACATTAAAATATTAAGTAATTAATTTAAAAACAAAAATAAATTCAAGTTACAAGATGTAAATTGTCACAAAAGGAGATATTTTTAATCAATTTGTTATTGAATCTGCAAGACTGCGAAGAAAACATTCAAAACTGATAGGTAGTTTATTCTATAATCCATTTCATTTGGCGCAGTAGTGTCGCCCATGTCCGAGAGTGCATGGCTTGTGATAAATTGTCTCGCCTATGTAACCTTCCTTCACTCACAATTTGCACTCACTTCTTGCATTCTCAAAGGGGGTGTTGTCGTATGTGTTACGTAATTATTTGGGGGAGAGGGTATTCAAAATACTCCACATTTGCGTGACGTAATTTATAGACGGCCTCTAAATACCATTCGTGCTTTGGAAACTATCAGATAAATCCCCTCCTCACTTCGAGAGCCGGGGATTTATCGACAATTACCAAAGCACTCGTGGTATCATAGAAGTGTAACAATGTTAAAGAGTCTTTCTAACTGAATCTTGAAATGAAAGCAAAACAACCCTCATTGTATTTTGTAATTGTTTTTTTTTTTTTTCACTAATGCGAGATACGCTTCATTTTTGACGGTTTACTCCTAGTTTATTCCGAACGCGCAGCAAAAGTGACGACGGTCTTCATTTCACTCTTCAATTCGTACCGTCTCCAGAGTTTTGAAGGTCCCTCTCCAAGAAAATTGCAACGCGCACCCTGCCCCATGGGGCATGGAATATTGGGCGTCAGCAATGTGCGAGCGAAACCACCAGCGGCGCGGGGCTGCGCGGTGCGTGGCGTGGCGCGGCGCGGCGGGGCGGGGCGGGGCGGGGCGGGGCGTGGCGTGGCGTGGCATGCCGCGGCGCGGCGCGACGAGCCGCGGCGTGGGTGGGGCATGCAGTGTTTCGGGAGCGTGACGCACGGCCCGCAATTTGCGGGATAAAGAGGCGCTCGGCGCGAACGGCGCGTTGCGGCGAGGTGAGGTGAGGTGAGGTGGTGCGGTGAAGTTTCCGCCACAAGCCCTTCGTCTCGCCCGCCAGGAGGAAAGCTCTCGGCGCTCTCTTTCAAACTCACGGCGGCTGCGAAATTCCAAAGGTTTCCGCCTCATTATCAACGTAAATTCGAATATATCTACCATGTTGGCTTACTACTTGAATGATTGTCAGGTATTCATATTTATTGTGACGTAGTCCCATGATTTCTCACTTCTCGAATGGCAAGTCATGAAAACAGCGAAGCACAGGAATTTTCGACTTAACCTTACAGTATATTTTGCATATTATCCTTCGAACTCGATTTAATGAGTAAATCTGCAACGAGAGCACAGAAGGAAATACGGGAAGGAACTAAGTCTCCATTTTGTCGGGATAGGGGGTCCTTTTCGGGGACGATAAGAGAGAAATGCCTGTGTTTCTTAGAATGCTGTGGAAGCTGAAGTTGAGCTGTAGTAGCTTAAGTTTAAAAAGCTGTCCTGAGTCTTTTCTCCAGTCCGTGTTTGGTATAATTCCAGCGAGAGAAATTAGTTATATCGTATAAATACAACTGGATACGAAAGCACTTCCTTCAAATTACTTTTGGAATAATTAAACTTCAAAGAAAGGTCTTAAATATCAGACAATAAAAATTGATGAACTGTAAGATCACAATGACAAGATAACAAAATGTAATTTCGAATTGTGAGGAACGTTCATTTCTTTGACAGCAATTCATAATAAATTAATTGGCAAATATTGCATTACAAGATGTGGTTGCTAATTGCCACGTAGTCAAAATTACTGAATGAGTCTCATGGTAGCTTTCAGCGGGAATAAATGCACGGTATACGAAGCTACAAAGCCCACGACGTGGTTATTAAGCCCTTCAAACGAGATCTTGGCTACATTCACGACGCTTCGCACAAAATGTTTGCACTGGCCGCACGTCCCAGGATGAAAAGGTAAGTTCTCTCACGACTTCCTGCGCCATGCAGCCACCAGCTGCGCAACATCCCACCCCGCCGCCCCCGCCCTCGCCGTCGCCGCCGGCGCGTCCTTTGAGCGGCGCCGCGCGCGGCCCCGCGGGGCGCACGAGCAGCGCGCCTGCCTCGGCTGGCCATTCACTGCGCGCGCGAGCAGGCGGCCGCTACGCCGCGCCGAGCCGTGCTACGCGGAGGAACGGAGCGCGGCACGGCACGGCGCGGCGCGGCGCGGCGTCGAGCGGGTGGCGGGGCGCGCCCGCGCGAAGGCGCGCTGTTGCCGCGTCTCGCCTGACTCATCCCCACGGCCCTCCGCATTCCGCGAGTTGCTCGAGAAGCCCGGACCGCGGCGACGGAAGCCAAGCGCCGATCGAGGCGGCGGGGACTTTGGGACTCGCGTTTAATTGCAGAGCTGACGGCCGTGATGATAGTGATCGTAATGTATTTAGTATTGGCCATATTGGCGGCGGCGGCGGCGGAGGTAGCGATATAAAGAGAGCGGCGATAACAGTGGCAACAGCGATGGAGGCGAAGTGCGCGGAGTGGCGTCAGCCCCGCAGGTAGCGCTCTCATCGCGGACGGTGGACGAGTCATGGCTAGTGCGGAAGGGCACACCCAACTGGTTCCCTCCCGATTTCTGTTTTGGGGTTTTACTAAATACCTGATATGACAATGAGCAAACAGGTGTTAAAAAACATTCATTTCTAATGTTGTCAAGCAGCCAAGGCCAGAGAGAAGGAAAGGTTTGAGTGTTCGCCTTTATGGCCCTTATGGCTCCGAGCCCCACCAGATATAAAGACATTATTATTATTATAATTAATGTCATTATTACATAACTTGGAATATGACGGGGGTGAATTAAGACCATCTACGAAATATACTCTTACTAGTAAGTACGGTACAAAACTATAGTGCTATTTTTTTTCAAATTCACGTTTATTCCATTAGAATGTATTTCCATAATTTAATAATTCAATATTAAATCAATACAGATCTCACTCCAATTTTATAGAAACGTAAATGACAATATCGTACCAAAAGCGAGCTATACGTTCCTAATTTGTTTTTTATCAAGTCCTTCAATCAGAAATACAAACTTGCGTTGTTCTTTACACATACATTATCTTCATGAATCGACAATAAACAATGTCGATACAGAAAAAAATGCCTGACCCGCTGCTGAATGTACGTTTCTGTCGCTTGTAAAAAAATACGAAAATAGTCCCGAGACCTTCAGTGTTAACGAAATTACGACTGTTTAATTAACTGTACTGAAAGAATTGCACCTCCTACATTCGATTACAACGAACATTTCAGAATATTGTAGTATGCATTTACTTTCAGCAATTTAACTGTCACTCGAAGTAATCGATCCATTTAGTGCTAGCTCTCACTATGTTCGTTCGAATGCGAACATTGTTTACAGTGCACTAAAGGATATCGTTTCATATTAACACCGAGTAAGCAGTACGAAATAGATCTTATGTCTTCGCAAACAATGATATTTACCATTGTAGATTCACGACCATGCAGTAGAAATTCGAAAGAGAGATCACTGGATTTGGTCACAGTAAATTAAAACATTCAGTTTGCCGGCGTTTCGGAAAATGTTTATTCAATCCTCAGGGCTGGTGGTAAAACTAAGAACTCCAATATACACATACATATGGCAATTACAACATAACAGTATACTATACATAATGAACAAAACCTCTGCCAACCTTACTAAAAGATACAAAATGTACAACCTCTCAAAAACTTTGTGGCAGACTCCAACCACTCCTCGTGGAGTGGTTACAGTAAGCGAGTCCAGTCTGCACACGTCCACTTCAGGTCAAGGCATCATAGCACGAGAAGGAACATTCGAATGCGATTCAGGTATGCGATCAAGACTAGCACTGTAGTAATGAATCAAACCAGATTGTCAAAGCAATTGCGTAGTACCTCCTGAATGCCTGGTATATTAAAAATAAATAAGCAAGCTTGAAACTACAATTTTTGACAAAAGAACGCAGGGAAGTGTTTCCATCCGTTTAAGTCACTCACATTCAACGAAATTAGCTCCGCTGTTGACAGCGCAAGACGATTGCGACGGCGTGGCGCCGCGGTAAGCCAAACCAAAGAGACAAACACTGACCGTGTCCAATTACTTCACACTCCGGGCTGTCTTCTCTCGTTTGTTGAGTGACCCATTGTGTTTGCACCCACTCCCGACATTGACGAGTCGGGCATGCAGCCAGCAGCGGAACAGCCACTGTGCGCCAATCTCTTGTCTCTCTTGGGAGAAGAGACGAGTAAAGCGACGAGTATTCACATCAGTTAGTGAATTGTCCCCTTCAAAATATAAATTCCATTGAGAACCCAAAAATATACCTTTAAGCACATTCTGTGTATTTCACCAGTTATCAACATTTTAGAGGTAATATAGACACACGACTAACGGTAAGTCTAACGATTTTTGCACGTTTCAACAGCAATTTGCACTGCTTTACAACAAAAAAATACATTAACTTTGCTTTCCTCACAAGACGCCAACTTCATCACTAGAGTTCATAAATCACTTATGTTCAAATACTACTAGGAAAGTTACTCTTCTGATAAAAATATGTCAAATATTTCGAAATGGCTAAAACATATTAAGAATGTGTATCTTTGACAGTCAATTCCGGCGTTCTACTAACATCGAATTACAGTTGATAAATAGTTTTTCTAATATACGGGTCCCAGGAGCCTCCACGATGATTGTCATTAGAAGGACGAACCGTCAGACGCTAGTGAAACTCACTGCCGATGACACCCCAGTGGCAGGAATCATGGTCATAAATGAGGTTGAGAATATACCGAGAGGAATGAACAAATAAGCTTTGTTAGGGCCGAACTGTAATGAGAAATAATTCGACAGATTGTCAAGAAAAATTGAGTCCCTGCAACATCATGACAATCTTTTAAATTTTAAATTGAAAACCATTGAACTAAAACGTGACGCAGAACTTGCATTTAATGTATCATAGAAAGAGGACATTCGATCTAGTCTTAAATAGCGCACGAGAAACACTGATATATTAAGTTCTATGATTGATTTGTAATATCAGCGAAAACATGGACACGATAAAATATCTAGACGGTCATTGGATTAATCAGGTTCTAAGAATACCCTCTTATTGATGAAGTGATTTAGAATGAAAGTGCTTTTTTACAGACCAGCATCATTAACATCAGCGTTGCGAAGTAGAATGGACGGGCGACCGCCATCCATCACCCGTCAGTCCGCCCACTGGAAATGCACTCCGGTCGCCATCTCGGTCGGGTAGATTAGTAAATTACGCGAGTCCTCAGGGCGGACACAGACTTAACAACTGTGAAACGAACCTGATTCTTCAGCGGAAAGCATTTTCAGACTTCTATTTCTGCATTTTTATGTAACTTACCCATTAAAAAATAATAAATAATTAAATAATAATAAAAATATTTATCGCCCTGTATCGAAATACCAATTCAGCAAAATCAATGAAAAAAATGGAAATAACAATTCAGCAAAATCAATGAAATCTACTAAATCCATTTTATGTGTGTATCCCAACAAAGCACTCAGAGGAACCCTTTGAGAGTACTATTCAGTAATGCTGTTTCGCGAGTCACTCAACAGAAAGAACGGCTGATTCGCCATTCGGTTTTAGTTAGGAGGAGAAGAGAAATTTCTGAAACAGAGTTCTACACTTCGAAAGGAATCAATTTCTTGCGTATTATCAAAAAATTATAATTCTTCTTTGTCTACGAAAGAAATATATAAACTCTTTTAAGCTTATTATGCAATTTCAAGCAATTTTATTGTAATATGTAATTGTTTATTCAATGTTAAAAAACATCTCTGCTTCGCATCATAACTACTGAATGCGAAAATTTATTTCGTAAAATGTCACACTTGGCCATTTCCTCTTTTCGATTGTGGAAAATTAAGATTAGGATCGGTGCTTTGGTTCCGAATCACGAATATTTGGCTTATTCCATAACATCTTTTATGAAGAGAAATATTTTATTCAATTATATGAAATAATCAAGGCACGATAAATAATAGCAGTAAAAATGTTGCTGAACAAAACTCGACAAAAATATAGCACTCATACTACTCAAGAACAAGGAAAGATACTGTTGTACAACCCTGCAATAAATTGAATACTTCGACAAAAACACATTTTACGAGTACTGCGACAACATAGTGTACATACGGTATAATTCTTTACACACCGAGAATATATGTAAAAAATGCTGCACCGTAACGCAACATGTAAATAGCAAATATTTAATGGCGGGCGGCCTCTTCCTTGAACCCTCGCTGTTGCGTGACGTCATCTGAGTTGTAAGTAGAGAATGAGCGTGAGAATTCAAATCCTACACGCGGTTTAAGATTAGATGGAATAGCACAATCAAACATTTACATTTTTCAGTTGAAATCGAAATTGTTTCATTGTTTTTGGAATTTTTGCCGAGATCTTGGGTGCCTAAAAAATCGTAGACACCTCTCACACGGCCGGAGGCTGCATAGTTTTCTTTCAATTTCTGTGGGCAATGGAAATATTCACTCAGGTTTCCGCTATCGCGAATCCAAAGGAAGCCAGCCAATCTTATCGTTCGAGATATTTATTTCACTACACTGTAAGCCTAACATTACCTATCGAAAACTATTATTTGCTTCTGTAAATAAATTATGAAATTACGCCTCATTCATAACTTTTACGTCCCCATCTAATGAAGTCCAGCCACTGGAAAGATCTTAGAATATGAGAGTGGGATGTCGAATGTCAGCTCTTAATGTGCAACACGTGTCGCTGAGAGGCGAGTGGGCGCCACTGATCGAGAGCGCGGAGGCTGGCGCTGGAAACTCGAGAACTTGACAGTTGTTTCACGGCCTCTCGCCTCCCCTTCGTCGAACAAGTAGATAACGCATCCGCCAACCAACCTGCATTCAACCACAGATGGTAGAATTCATAAGCAGTCGAAAACTATAAATTTTATGCTCGGATTTATTTAGACATGCGTTTGAAGTAAATCAGCTGTTGACGGTTTCATTTAATCGGGGGTTTGAATGTCCCCATTGTGACGTCACTAGCGACATATAAGCTCCCGATTGGATGAAACTGAACAGCTGATTTACTGCAAACGCACCTCGATATGAATTCAAGAAAAATTCTGTACATAGTTAAATAACGTAAGAATGAAGCATGATTTTTACAGACTTAAGATTTTTTTCCGAAAAAAATTAAGGAATAACACAATTATTGAATGAAACGAAAATGTACATAAATTACAATTGTAAATGGTTGGATACACGTTGCTATTTAAGTTCTATAGATTCAGCGAGATTCGATGCAACGATAACAGTGTAGTACTTCCAGTTCGGGAGTGGTAATATTTCACTAATACTAACGAAAATACTTTCAGTCAGAATTTCAACAACTTTCATATATGAACAATGAGCAGAATTAACGAACAGGATTATTCGCCTCCGAAGATACTCAACCATTGAAACTAAGCTCTCAGAAAATTTTGAACACATTTCAATCACTAACCTTGATGAATTCGATACATTCTTCCCACTCCCTGCCCCGCCTTGGAAATAAGAGTTTTTGCCACCTCGAACGTTTAGCACTATCGATCTTCTGCGCATGCGCAGATGCACTAAAATGATGCGAAACTTGAACTGCGCATGAGCAGAAGATCGATAATACTTAACGTTCGAGGTGACAAAAACTAAGAAGTCATCACCGAGCGAGTTCAGGACGGTAGGAGGACGACAGGACTATCCCTACTCCGTGACGGATCCAGGGGGGGGGGGGCTTGGGAAACATGGCTCTCCCCACAAAAGGCCTAGAGTTTTCGTTTGTTACCTTCCTTGACATGGCACAATTGATTTAAGTAATTATTTATATTGAAATTATGAAATTATTTAATCAATATTGTATATTATCAATACACTATTGTGAATGTATGATACTTACACCATATTACTATACAATTTTATCATAATTATACTGCATATTATCATACATACACAAAAATAATATACAATGCAATAAATATGTTTATTATTTAACAAAAATATGATGCCCCCCTAAAAAAACAAATAATCGTCTGGATCTGCCCCTGTCCCTTCTGCATACCTCAACTCGAAACATCCAGCCAATTGTCAGATACTGGACGTAATACACTTCGATTGAGGAAATGCACAAGTGTGTGTAACACCTGGGTCAATATATCATACGTGAGCAATACACGCAATCGAATCTGCCGTCCTTCGCGCCCGTGCCACACTCAACAGCTGTCCGAATTGCGTGTCGCATGGCTGGAGGACCCGTGGCCGACAACGGTCTCATTGGAGGATCGAATGTCCTGCAACCCCACGTGCGCGCGAGTGTGCTGCGTGAGCTAATCGCGCTCTGCGTGCAGTCGTGTCGAGACTGAAGCGGGTGCTCGGCAGACGCAATGTAATATGAGTCGCACTCAGGCGAAAAATGCGCGGCGGCCTTACAGTGGCATTTGTTTTGCTGACCTAGCGGGACAATAATCAAGGTCGAATACATCACGCACAAGGAGGCGCGACAACATCGGGCATCTGAATTGCGCAGAATGCTCGACATTTGAAGAATATTCCAGAGGCGTTCTGTAAGTTCATTGCACAATTTTGTAAAAACATTGTCGTCATTCCGCTCAGCAGGCACACAAAATTACAAATTATTGTTAAATTACTTCATGCTCACTATTACTGTTTGTGTATCTTAATAGATCTAAGACATTGTCAAAGAATTTTCCAACAAATGAACAATAATGCGTGTGATAAAACGATGTCACGAAAGAAATTTCTAAACATGCCAGACAATCGTATACGTATGATTGGAATGTGGAATTCTGACTTTGTCAAATCAAGAGATTCCTCATACATACTTAAGACTGAAATACGTCAAACAGAAACAACGGTTCAATTCTTCGAAAAGATCTCTTTGCAAAATTATTTCATTCAAGTCATTTTTTACCCATAATGCTAACGAGAATATTAATTCCAAGACATTTAGAAAATAACAGAAGTGAATACCTTTCGATAGTAACGCAATACCTTATCCCGCTCGCGAAAACAAACAGACATCTATCCGCGCGCACACAACAGTAACAAACAGGCGCCCACGCATGTATACACACACCAATGCTCATCATAGAAGCAACATATCCCCCACATCAGCACACTACACACCGTACGCACATCAACGCACGCACGCGCACACGCATGCGCGCGCGCGCGCGCACACACCACACTCACCTACCAACATGCAACACATACACAACATCACGCCCGTCCGTTGTCCTCGTCTCCCGGAGGGCACGTCTTCACGCGCCGCCGTGTGCAGGCGCGCGGGCGAGCAGAGCGCCATGCGAGGCGACGCGGCGCAGGGTCTCCTCAGGCGCGAAGCCGCGCCACGCCACGCACGCACGCCACGCACGGCCGGTTACGTCAGCGGCCGCCAGAGGCCTGCAGCCACAGCGCACGCTGACGTCACCACGTGCGCACGCGCAGCGCTCGCAGAGGGCCTCCTTGCTCCCCCTCAGGACTGCTTCAGGCATCATTTTGCACTTTTTTGTAGGGCCACCAGACAATGTGCTCCGCAGCTCAGTGTCAACTGGCCACACATTTCGCGTTGATTGTCTTCTATTCACAGTATTAACTAAATTAAATTTATAGTTCGTTTACTAAATATTGGTCGTTCACTTATTTTTTTACAAACAATTAAAAACTGATTCTAAATTTCTGTTATCGTCAATCATACACATTAATTTGGTGCGTGCATTAATGTAATAGTAATTATTAAAAAGCAACTTCTGTCCACTCTCATTTGCATGTCCTTCTGCACTGATAAGTAAAGCGTCTTCGTTTCATGAGAGGGCCTTTAATACTCGTAAGCCCAAATGGCGGTGCTAATGGCAGTCCAAATCCAATGTTGTTTATGACTTAGATAACCCAACAACCTCAAGATTTAACTCTTTAATCCGAAGCATCGTAACTTCGAATAGTCATCGAACAGAACTGCACAAAGCAGGGCACAATGACGGATACGATAAGCCGGTTTTGTAAACATCAAAAAATCCATATCGCAGGACATAATCTTAACCAATCCGTTAATGGACATGTAATTCATGGAAGTCCAAGGAAATTCACATATCTAGAGTTGATGTATCTGGTCGATTTCATGAAATCTGAAGGAGCGAATCTCTCGAGAAAACAATTTTAATAATGGAGAATTGTTCACTGTGTGATTGTCTGGTGTGTCAGCATGTCTCAGAGAATTGTGCGTTCAGACTGTGAAAGAAAACGCTTCATCCGATAGAGTAGTTCAGGCGTTCCGCAAACACTGCAACGAGCGAGAATGTGATGAATCATTAAACATCTTTCAATTTGTATGAATGCTTGTACATAATGCCTATGAAGTATGCATGTTTCGTCAATGAAAAAATAACAATGAACAATCACTAACAAGAACATTTTTTGAAAAATCAGGCCAGTTTCATCAATTCATTATATTTAGATATTAACATTATTAATCCAAAATTAATTTTGGCTAGTAAATATATGACACCCTCCCAGTAGATACTTAAGCTAGAAAGAAGTAGTATAAGAATGTAGTGACTTTTTATGATTATTCAAATGAATAACTTTCCTCCTCGACAGGGCTACTGTCATGGTAATTAATATTGAGTGTCGCAACTTTAATACAAGATGTCTGATGATGGAATGACTCTTCCCAACTTTTGGACTTCTCTATCAACGCGTATTTCTCCTCGGATGGGCGAGAGCACTCTACCCCAGCGCCGCGGCGCGGCGGCGAGCTGTTTTCCCAACCAAGTGCGGCGGGAGGCGCGGGAGGCGCCGGCGGTGCCAGTGACCCGTGAGTGCCATCTCAGGTTCAGCGCCTGGCACCGAGGGGCGCGGGCGGAAGCAAATACGCGCGCTGGGCGCACGGAAAGGGCGGAAAAGCTTAGCACACACCCTCTGCCAAGGACGGAGAGTGCATTAGAAAGGGGAGGGAGGAAGCGCTGCGACTCGGCAGGTAGCGCCCCGCAAGGCAGCGTACCGGCGACGACGGAAGTCCATTGAAACACAACGAACATGTTTCTTTTGAAGGAAAGTATGCTGTTGATTGAATAAAATAACAAATAGGAATACTACGACGGTAGATTTGTCACATTTTTGGAAGATGTGGAAATCAAATTTTAGTTTTACTGAATTTGCAATAATCATGATATGTATGAAACTTTGTATTTTAACGTGTTTGAAATGCGCAGAGGAACGCAAACAGTAACATCGGGAAAAACAAAATTTCGAACGTAGATAACATGTGCAAGGTGAAAATGCTGTTGTGTCGGTCGGTGTCATTGTAACAGAAATGCAAAATTATTAGATATAACTTAAAACCAAATTTCTCCTTACAAGATTTCGAGTGAGGAGAAAAATGATGTAACACAATTTTTAAAAGTAGTAAACAATATTTTTCCTGATTGTATTTCAATCTGAAGAACGAGCTCGTTCCAATCTCTGAAGAAATACAGCAGTTTTGTCTCAGTGTCAGTCAGATCAGTTGTAAATGAAAGTGAATGGAGTCAGTTGCAGACAAAAATGCAGTTTACGTCTAACCAAACATGTACAAAGAACAAAGACAATAAGGTATTTGGAAATATATATTAAAGCTGGGTCACCAGATTCGAAAGATTATGTGCAATTTTGTATGAAGTAACCGGCTGTTTAATACATATTTGGTTGATATGAATGAAAAATAAAGTAGTACGCCTTATAAAAAAACATCTTTACCGCGAAAACAAGAATGCAACTAAATTCACCTAGTTTTGACGAAGGGCAGATAAGACGTCACCAAAAACTAAATCCGCCGATGAAAACGTATCTCTTCATCATCCCCGCTCTTTCCTCCTTGATCGATATCGCTCCGCTCCGAGGGCCGGCGGGCAGTCGCTCGGCGCATATGTTCCCGCTTAACCAGTGCTAAACTCCTCGGAATGCCGGCGGGCGGCGGCGCGGCGGGGGCGGCGGGGGCGGCGGGGGCGGCGGGGCGGCGCGGCGGTCCGGGCACTTTCTACGCGCCGCACGCCGCCGCCGCGCCGCTCCGTCGAGCGAATGGAAAGTTCCTGCTGCGCGCTGGCGCTGCTGGCCGGCCGCTCCTTCGTGAGGCGAGGCGAGGCGAGGCGGGCGGCGCGCCGCGAGACGTGGAATGAATGGCCGCCCTGCCGCTGCGCAGGCGAAGGAAGGCTGCGCGAGCGAAAGAGCGAGCGAGCGGCCAAGGAGCTGGCTGGCGGCTGCCGGCCGACGACGCGGATTCGTGGAAAGGAGACTATTTGGAAGCACGGCGATTTTTCTGAGGGCGTACAGCTGTCACCTGTACGCCCTCGGATCGTGGCGGTACGGTGTTTGCAATGATTCAAGATTTGGAACATAGTGTTACTAAAAATGCATGTTTGATGAACGTTCTACATGAAAAAAAGTTACGTTAGAGTTAAATAACGTTTCGCCCTTGGAAAATTCACGCAGGTGTACTCGCTACAACATGGTATATCCGTGCCAAAGATATTTAACATCCTTCTCCTGGAAGAAGATGTAATCATAAGTTTTAGGTCATATACGTTTTAAGAAGACACGAATATGAAGAAATGGCAATAGTTTACGGACAATTAACTCTGATGTAATGAAGTTGGTACATTTTGTGATCAATGTTAAACTGTGTAATTCAGTTTAGTAAACATTTCAATAATTCCTTCCAATATTTCGAAATTCGAATAAAAAAGTTCCCTACAATAAAAACAATGTGCCAAAATGTTAATACCTACAGATTCGGGACAGGAAAGACTACCTACTAGTATGGAAGTCTCTGAAAATCTTCTGCCCTTTCTATCCATGCTAATACTGCATCAATATTAATCGCCTTGAATGAATTTTGGTGTGAACACCTGTGTCCCTGTGTTTAATGCAGCAAGTGACAGGACAGCCCTGTGAGAGACCCGCGCAATAAGCGGCACCGCCGCCATGCGCGAGCGCGCTATCATCTGTCACCGTCAGTAATGGCGATTTAAAATGACAGCCGCTCGGAGGAAATGTTCACGATGCCCGTTGCCGTGTCTAATCAGACTCTCCTGGCATAAACATTAACAAAGATACCTAACAAAAGACGGCGATGCGAATTCGAGGGGCGGCACTGTCGCAGCTCGACACATCCGAATTTTGGATTAGCAACACAAGAGAATAATGTAGAAATTAATTGAGGGCCTGAGGATCTCAGTTGTTAGATCACACACATTATTCGTACTTGTAATTACGACCACAAATGTTCAGTTATGTACAACAAACCCTCAGCAATAAGCTCAAGAAATAACAAATGTACTTAGAAACAACAAATAGAAACGAGAAAGGCACCATCAAACATCAAAAATAAACTTTGAGAAGTTTATTTTTAGAAATACAAACATTGATTACATTAACCAAACAAACGCACTCTTATCAGACAAATGCATTCACGAAAACAATGCGCTCTGAACAACATACACTACCTATCCAATCAGCCTTGAGTTTCGAACTAGTGTTCAACCAAACGGCCGACTACTTATTCCACTAGTGACTCTGCGAAAACCCTGTGACATTTAGCCTGATGAACTCCTGGCACCCTACAATCCGACTATCGATTGGGAAAACAGACGGCTCCCCAGCGAAGACGACTCGGAGGTTTGGCGTCGGGCGCGCGACAGGAGCGGGCGGCCACCTGCGGCATCGGGCGGCGGCGGCGGCGGCGGCCAAGAGCCACGCAAGGGCTGGTCGGGCCCAGCCTCCCAAACCGGCCCCGGCTCCGGTCCCGGCCCCGCTCCAGCCTCCGCCGCCACCGCCGCCGGCCGCGCGCGGCCAACCTGTTGCTCGGCGCCCCGCTGCCGCGCCGCGCCGCGCGCGCACACACGCGTGGACGCAACACCTCTGGCTTACCTCTCATCCTTGGGCGAGAGCACGTCGACAGGATCAGCCCGCGTAGACGCTTCCAGCTTGACGCTCGGGTACAACCACACACACGACACTCGAAAAGAGAGCACGAAACACACACGTCGGAGAGGGGGTGTCTCTCTCGCTCAAAGCACCAATCACTCTTCCGGTGGATCTAACACTAGGTGCAAACACACTGGCCTTGGCACGCCTCAACGGCGCATGACGTCGCCGTCCGCTGCGGGGGTGTGCACCCTGCGGTGTGTGGAGGCAGCTGCGACGGCGGGGCGGCGGCAGCGCCACACGGAGACCCCTCTTCCGCGCTGCCACTCGCTCGAATAAGCCCAAGCGCGCCGGCGCTCCCGGCGGGCCGAACGCGGCGCGCTCGCGCGGAATCCCTCTGAACTCGCCACTTCGGGCGCCTTCGGGTGACTCCGGCGGCCGTCGGGGCGCGCGGGTCCAGCGCCGCGCGCGCGCATACGCTGGGCCAGGCGAGGCGAAGCGCTACGCCGCGAGCGCCGTGGACCGCGCGCGGGATAAAAGCGTCAATAAGCGCGCTCCCTGCCGCCTCCGCCACACGGCGCGGTGCCGACTCCGCCGCTGGCCGACACGGGGACACAATTTTAAAAAGTGCCCTCGCCCCCTGGACACGCGATATGCGGGCGGGCTATCCCGCCCACGGCCGCGCGGCGATGGGGTCGGCCCAGGCTGGCGCGCGTCCACGAGGAGTGATGAAGGACCATCCACTCAGTTGTAACACTAACAGGGGAGTGGGGGCAACAAGACTTGTTCTGACGTCCGCAGCTACCGCGCGACATTTACATTGAATCTTCTGTCAACTGTAGTTAAAATTCGTTTTGGAGTTTGGAAATAGGTTCTCCAACTAGTCTTCTATTCTGAACCATTATTTTTGCCTTAGCCAACGAATAATTGATTTTAATTGGTTCCAACTGAGTTCGATTCTGACATTCAATTAGTTTACTAAATTAGTCATGTAGTCACTATTTTCATTTTTGTATATGACAGTGACAGACGTCACAGAGTTTCTGTGAGAATGAGGTGTTCGATAATTTCGATAATTTATCCACAGCAATACAAAATTATTTAGCCGAAGTGAAATGTAAAATCAATATTAAAGATAAATTTGTTTGGCATCTTTCATGATACCATTACCGTTTTTCAGGACTACATTAACAGAACTCAGGACAACAGAATCAATTTTACATCACGTATGTTAAGGCTATTAATTATAAAAAGTAAAGAAAAATTAATACTAACATAATACATGATGTCAATTCATAAATTGAGTTTACACTGCTGACTTTAAAGCGATTTCTGTACTGAACTAATATTTTATAAGAGGAAGAGGAAAAGGAGGAAGGAGAAAAACGGGGATGAAACACAAGGAAGAATAGATAGTTTCTTTTCGAACGTTCCCCATCACTAACATTGTCTTAATTTAACTTGTCAGAAATGCATTGGAGGACAGAAGTACTTACAAAGGCTACAAAACATTCCCCACACTCCTTTCTACTAATCCCAGCCGCTAGGTATCCTCCAACCATGGCCCCGGCAAACTTATTGTGAAGTTCCCCTCGTGGAACGTAATTACAGGAGGCGGCGCGAGGACGTTATATATGCCGTGGGCGCACCGGCGTCGCGCCGCGACCGTGGATGAGGACGGCGTCGAGGACAGGGACCGGCACCGTGGGTGAGATGGGGGAGGGGGAGGGGGAGGGGGCCGGGTTAGGGCGCCGGCGTCGCGCGCGCTCTGACTCACGCTCGCGTCGGTTTCCAAACTTCCTCGCCTCCCGTAATGAGGACGTCCGCGCCCGCGCGCCGCAACCGCCCCCACCGCCCCCGCCGCCGCCGCCCCGCCGCCGCCGCTCCCGCCCCGCCGCGACGCGATCAATAGGGGAAGTGACGCCGTCGCCGCGACGCCGCGCGGTGCGTCCGAGGACCCCCCGAGACTCGCGCACGTGACTTCCAGTTGCGCGGGTGAGGACGGGCTGGTGACATCGCTCAGGACGGGGGAGGGGGGAGGAAGCTGGAAATGGGTGGGGAAACATGCGAGGAGAATGACGGAACGGCATGTTCAAGGCTAAAAAGACTTTTTGTGTGGATAGAAACTGGAAACGGAGGTGTGGTCTGAGTTAAGTACAGTGAGTAACAAATACATTTATAATTGCATGGTCCGGAAAATACCACTTGTTTTCCACCACTTATTCTATCAGTGAATACGAACATTCAACGTCGAGGAAAAGATGTTTCATTGAACGTAACTGGCTGAAACGTATCACTATTCCACTTTCAGGGGCTTTTTTCTAAATTCCATTTTTTCTCATACAAACACAGAAGTATTGTATTCTGATCTTCTGACGTAGGAGGTCTATTATCAGGCAGAGAATCATTTCGAGACACCGCTGCATTATGTACTCTGTTACGAAGAGAAGTTTTGCATGACAATTTCAGTTATTAAAGAAAAGTAACCAATATAATCCAAAAGTATCGCAAAACCTACAGTAGTCGCAGTAAATGACAGTATCATTTTACTACTCCGTTTCGAAACAATAGCTTCGTGAACAATATATTTTGCGATATCTCTTAATTTATTTATTTCACATCAAAAAAGTTAATCGACATGTGACAGTACGGGAGAGAAATACAATATTTACACGTTTAATTGTGCTCTAGAATCCCTTCCTCCTTTCTCACAAAACTGAGATATGATACAGAGAAAAGGCAGCAACGAGTACTTTTGTCAAAAATTTGATTACAGGAAATATACGTAATCACTTAATAGAAACTACGCAAATCACCAAATGACCATATAGAAATAATTAATGTGCTACGTAAGTAACAATCTCTTGATTTCGTAGCAGAAGTTCACAGGGTACGAACAGACGGAGGATGCCAGGGATCGTCCCCTCCTAGAGAATTCTAGAGAATTTAGTGTCCCCTGCTGGAGAAGTAATTTCTTCTCGAGAAAGATACAGTCGACGGATAGGTCGGCACCGGCCATCCAGCGAGGGAACATCTCTCCAACCTCCCGTTATTAAGAAACATGCACTACACTTCCGGGATTAATAACGTTAGCAGTTGACGCGCCCGGAATTACTAATGAATCCTTCCCTGGCAGTCGTCTGCCCCACCCCAGTCCCAGTCAGTGGAAACATCGGCGCCAACATTTTAACAGAAGTCATAATCCCATAAACAATGATTTAAAGATGTAACAGAAGAAATCCATTCAGCTCAGAAGGGAAGGAAAGAAAACTCGGGCAACCCGGTTACTAACAGTGGGAAGGCAAGGAAGATGAGTACGTAAGGAACAAAAAGACAAAGTTTCGCAACCACAACGACCTAATACCAGGAGAGAAAAGAAACGTGTGTGTGATATTTGAGAGAAATTAGCGCAAAATTGGGTGGGAGAAGAGATGGACAATTCATTGGAAGGTTAAATCGATTACATTAAGTTTAGACAATAAGTTTGGTCTTCGCCATTTTTATAAGGATTGGATTTCCAGTTTGAATTCATTTCTTCTTCCATTTTGAGAATGTTACCTTTCTGGTAAAGGTTTTGTTCAGTCAAAATCTCGGTTTTAATGTTTTAAAAATAGACATTTATCCATAAGTGCGCATTCAAATGGAAAACAAAAAAGATTCTAACGAATATAAGAACATGTGTAGGCCCTACATTGTGAATGGATGGATGAGCGCAAGAAAAGTATAATCAAGGAGTCAGTTAACTGAAAATATCTGTCCTCCATAATTAATTACAGTATGCTATTTTCATTCACTTTCGTTTCGAATTCTCTAAAAGTACATGTCAACAATATTTGTGGCCTAGAAAGCTGACTACTGGTCAAATACTAGGTTGATAGAGCAAGAGGAAGGAGTTTCTCACAGTCTTAGCTCTCAAGATTCTTATTAAAATACCACAACTATTATGTAGTTACGCATCTGCTTCCATGCTTCTCAACCACTCCACCTTTTATTTCTATATAACGATTACAGAACGGCCAGCGTCCCACAGTACCGGTGTGACGAGTTAGCAACCAGAACAGGCTCCGGGTTTCTTCCCAGCTTGTTGAAAGCAAGAAAAGGGAACACTTTCTGATGGCTCTCCGCATAGGAGGTAGATATAATAAGAACTTAAACCACTCCTTCTTAAAATTAGAAGAAAAATTACAATTTGCACTAGTAATTCCAATACAATAAGTAACTAGTGAAATAATTACCCTATGTTAGGAGAAGTGAGCGTGTTTGTAGTTTTTGAAACAACAAGATTAAAATACAACCTCCAACAACCACTTATTTTTTGTATCACATGCGCAGAAAAAATGTATCATGACAGATTAAACCAGGCATGGTATTATTGAAGTAGTGTGTACTCGTCAATATGTAAAAGCTGTATTTCTGTACATAAAATTTATTCGTTAGCCATCTAAACAAATTTTATTGCCCGATTTAAATAGTGACTTCTGGCATATCATAGCTGGACGCGATTATACAATCGGGGCCTGCATTACAATTTGATTATTTGTTATTGAAGCTCCCGATTGGATAACCGCGTCACAGTTGATTATCTGCCAGAAGTCGCTGTACTTAAATCGAACAATACGTTTTCCTTTAGAACTGAAATCTCATCGATTGAGAGAAGCAAGACGATATGTTCAATATGAGAAGAGAACTACCAATACGTGAAATGAGAAATATACATGATTTTAATAATTATACACATGAAAACAAGGTTTCCGTAGGTGCGGCCATATTCGATTCCCGGTAGGGGCAAAACTAGAGCTATAGCTTTCCAATACAATTGTCTCAGTTTCTACAGATGTGTAAAGGAAGAAAAGCGCAGGCAAGGCCAAGTATGCTAGATAACGGTGACGGGAATAGAGGGTGAAACACGGAGAGACAGGCATCTCGGGATAAACTATAACTCTAGGGAAGGGAATGGCGTCGGGGAATCCCCAGACGCGCAACAGCCTCCGCCCCCGGCCCCCGCCCCCGCCCTCGCCCTGGCCCACGCCCTCGTCTTCGTCCCCCCCGCGCGCGCACCTGCGCGTGCACGCTGGACCAGCTCCAGAGCTGAGCGGTGCTCACGGCGCGCCCACTCAGCAACGGGATTCGCTCGGCGGAACGAGGGCTCAGCAGCAGCAGAGCAGATAAAGGGCGAGGGCGAAGAGGAAGGTCCCGGCTCATGCAGTGCGGAGGCAAAGAAAATAAAGTACTGTAATATCTTCCAACATCTAATTTCAATATTATTCAATCAATCTACACGATATTTATTTAATGTATTTGGGGAAGAGTGTCAATCGCTAAGGTCATAGGGCCTCAGCAGGCAGTAGCTTTGTCATTTACAAATTCCACAGGGATTAGACAGGCCCTCGTAGTGAAACAGCGGATGCGTTAACCATTACCCCTAGGAGCTCCCGACAGGTTCAGACGTCATGATAAATCGCATAATTCAAAACAAAAAGCCATGGTACTTCATATTGTCATTTTCATTATTTCTTTTTTCATTTGTAATTGCAACTCTGTTTTGTTGAAAGAAGAGATCACTCTCGAGTGGCACAACTACGTTCCTGCACTGCCGAGCACAAGCTCTCCACATTGAGAAACCCACTCTTACGTCTTTCGTATGCGAAAAAAAAGCGCACTCCTTTGCAAGGATAGCGAACCTTTACTGAAGGAATTTTAACGCGCATGAATTCAAAGGAGAAACCTTTCCTCTCGCTCCTTTGCATTTTCATTTACTTTCATTTCCTCCAACTGATTCGTGTCAGCAATAAAGCTGACTGAAATCAATTTCTATGTCTTTGACGTTTCCGTTCGTGAAGTCGAAAAGAAAAAACGAAAACGACCGATACGAAGCGACCAAAGAAACATCGTTTGACTCCCTTTTCGAACAAACCCTCTACAGAACCTTCGTAAAGGAGCTCATTATTTATCTTAAAAGTCCAAGTGAACTCACTCCGACACGCGGCATCGAATATCAAGTCCAAGGGAAATCTACCCGTTAAGTTGACCGCTACGCAGCATCCCAAGCGCACGTCCCCTCCAGCGCGAGGCAAAAAGGGCGTAAACAATCCTCCGCTGCGAGGCGGCACGTTAGGTCGCGGTCGCGGCCCCCAGCGGCGCGGGCGGGAGCTGCGGCTAGGCGGCGGCGGGGGCGGGGATGGGGTGGGGGCGGGGCGGAGGCGGGGCGGAGGCGGGACGGGGGCGGGGCAGGGGCGGGGCGGGCCGGGGGCGGGGCGGTGGCGGGGCGGGGGCTGGGCGGGGCGGGGGCGGGGGCGGGGCGGGGACGGGGCGGGGACGGGGCGGGGACGGGGCGGGGCGGGGCGGGGGCAGGGCGGGGGCGGTGCGGAGACGGGTTGGAGGCGGGGCGGGGCGGGGAGCGCGGCGCGGGCGGGCACAGCGGCCAGGCGGGGCGGGGGCGGGGGACGTGATCTAGGGCAGGCGGCGCGATGGTATCGTGTGGCGGCGGCGCGCGCGCTCCGAGAACTCGCAGACGACTTGGAAGCGGAAGCAGAGGCAGCGCACGTCCGCGGAGGGAGGCTGCTGGCGCTGCGGCTGCGGCTCGCGTTACGGGCAGGCGGCGTCTGCGCGGCGCGGAGCGGCGGCGGGGAGGAGCTGCGTTCGCGGAGACCGCTGCGCGCGGATCCCCGTCAGCACTATCGCGATGAATTATAAGCACCCGAGGGCCTCGCGGGGCGTGCGAAAGCTTCGTATTCCGCGGCACAGGGCTGTCCAAATTCACGTCATCTCAGGGCCAGACATTCTAACAACGTACGGAATTACTACCACACAATAACCGACTTGGGAGATAATGGAAAATATTGTGTGGTGAACTCACTCTCCGAAAGTTAGCTCTTTTGTAAAAGAAACATTGATAATATGAGTTGATTCTTTAAAATGAATGCACCGTGGGTAATATGCGAACGAGTGGATACGTGAAAGCGTTTTTACCAATTAATTTTTCAACTAGAAGCTGCAATGCGAGACCCAAGTGGCGACCATCCCAAGCATTCTTGCCCTGAAGGAGACCATGAAATCGTTGGAAACGTCGGCATCATAGTCTCCGGGACGGCGCGACGACAGTCGAAGAGCCGACAACATTCGCATGACTGTGGCCGCGGAAACGTGACATCACTTATCAATATATAAATAAAAGGAAATGTTTGTATATGTGTCACACATAGAAGCAAAAACTACTCGACGATTTCACTGAAATGTTCTGTTAGTATCAGGAATATTTAAAGAGTGCCTAGAATAAAATCGGACATTTGGGGCGCTGGTTTTGCAAAGTCAATCGACGAGGCTCCCAGACTACCTTGTTTGAAGTGCGATCTGTAGATATCTTTTTGAACTACATGCCCCGCTGCGACTCATAATGTCGAATAACATCGAAGTTGCGATCTGGAAAATAGGAAGTCTGATCCGAATGCCGGCGATGAACAACATTATTTGAACATTTGATTGTTAAAGTGTAGTGAAGAGTACAGAGCAGTTAATATGTAGTGAATCTTCATTGAATAAATTGATTTTAAACTTGAATTGTATTTATTTAAAGCACTACAATAGCGAAGCATTCCAGAGTCACAACTGGTCACTGACTATATTAATAAGTCTACTAACGGGGGAATAGGTATTTGTAAGGTCTATGTAAGAAAAGCATATTAGCCCACGCTAACGATGTGTTTCAAACGTTTCAAGCAAATATGAAAATAACCATCTCTCATAGTCTCCGACATCTGTGTGCGAGCTTCCTCTACACTTGTCGGTGGGATTCGGCCCAAGGCAGAGATATGTAGTGTTGCCATGTATTGACATCGGGGCAAAAGCAAATCAACACGTATGAGCATCTATAACCAAATTTCATCATAGCAATTCATAAGGGCTCGGTGAAGTCAAATTGCAGTTCTCTGAAACTGAATCGTCAACCTATCACTTGAAGAGTGCTTTGGTACTACAAGGTGTCTCTGAAAGCACAATCTACCTTGCATCATAAACCGAACACGAATTTTGTGAAACAGGAAAGTGGGTCAGCGACCATTTCTTTCTGTTCGTTTCTAATACTTGGGCTCCGTGCAGCCGGTCCTCTTCGCCCTCACCCCACCCGACCCCAGCCAAGCCGAGCCCGCGCCGCGCCGCCAAAAGAAGCGAGTGCGTTTCGCGCGCGGCACTTGCGAGGAAGCGTCGGTCCGCGGGGAGGGGGTGGGCGCGGGCGGTGTTTCAATCGCACCCGGGCGAATTTTATCGCCCGCAATAAATTCCTGCGGGCGCACGCGGTCCGAGGCGGCGGGCGCGGCTGGAAAGCGCAATCGCAGGCGGCGGCGAGGGTGGCGCCGCCCGGCGCCGCCGCTTCCTGGAACTTTCGCGAACGCACGCGAGCGCCCCTGGACCTCTTTACTGGGCGGAAATGGGGCTTCGGAGCGGACATTGATCGGATCGACGTTGCGTAAGCAGTAATCATTCTGGAAACCTGATTGTTTAGGACTTCAATTTTAATTACCACTGACTTAATGCGTTATTTTTGGAATTGTGGAATCTAAATTCGTATTGTCCTATTTAAATAAAGTGATATAATATATGCAATCCGTATCTTTCCTACCGGTTGTAATTTTAGGTATCGAAGCTCCCTTTTGGATAACTGCGTCACACCTGATCTTGTCACAAGTCACTATATTTAAATCGAACGTAATGTATATTTATTTTAATTGTTAAATGTCTTTATATCTCGCTGGCGTTTCTCCCCCTGTACCCTGTATACTACTGAACTAGTTTTGTGGCTAAATTCATGTTAAAATGCTGGTAATCTGGTGTGCATTAATGTTCGGTGTGATTTCCGCTCTTTCCTAACACTATCTTTTTCTTACTTGGGTTTGATTTGATGAAGTACCTCATGATAACTATTTGTCTCATTCGATGATAGGGTAAACTTTGACCCTATTATCTACAAACTACAGTAGTGTCTCTAAAACATCACTAGAAACGACCGTACTTAGAAAAACCACACACAAATCTAATAATAGCGAAGAGGCTTCAACCTCGCAACGTTCACAATACAAAAAGGCTTCTAGATCACACGCACGTGTACTTCGTTCCATTTTGCAATTTGCACTGGTGCGAAAAAGCGATCAAGTTTTGCGAAATTTCTTCAATCGAAGAGCCCTCTGTGGAGTGATGATTCTATTAACCTTCCTACCTCCTGAGCGGACGCGGGGATGAAGGGCTCCGCGTGCGAGGAGGCAAGAGGCCAGCGCAGCGCCTCGAACCCGCGCGGCGCCTAAGGGCTGTGCACAGTCGATTCCCCCGACCGATCGCCACTACCAGCCAGCTTCCAGGCCGGCGAGGCCCCAGCGGATAACGGAACTCACACGTGCCTGTGAAGTGCATCCAGGCGATTCTTCGGAGCCAACGGGAAAACTATCAAAGCGCGATGACTGCGTGTTTTCTCCTTGTTTCGCCACTTCCCGCTGACACATCGTATGGGCTAAGAAGACTACACAGTGTCATACGTCATATGCACATCTTCAAAGTTACTCTGCCTGACATTTCAAACATGGCATGCATCAGAAGGACCGGTAGTCTTTTGATCCATCTTCATAATAGGCTATAAAATTTAGAGAGTAAATCGTACGAACTACGAGTACTGGGGAACTCACAATCTGTTTCTTGCTGAGACTTCGTAGTAAAAACATATTCGCTCTACGAAGGAAAACATAAATGTTCATAATATCGTTAGGTGAACATCTTTCTTTAGACTGGGAACATCTTTCATTAGACTGTAAACATCTATCCTGATATGAACACATAGGATTTCATCCATGTGTCTCAATGGAAATTATCTTTCTCTGCTAATACGTATCCGGTAATAGAATTTACTTTTCGTTCTGGATATGTGTAACCGTCATGTAAATATGTGAGAGTTAAAGAAGAAATTAGGGATGCGATTCATATGTTTTTGGTCAATACTGTGAAAATCATTGTACTGTCCTCTGAGCTTTTATCAAATTGAAAAACTTTTTTAAAGAATTTACAGCACTAAAGAACAACAATGCTTTAAGAACTATTTGAGAATATTTTTGAATGAGTTAATTGTCAAGGTGTGTTTAACATAACAGTACAATGACAATGAAATTGAACAGTTTTTATAACACATCGGTATAGTCAACCTACACTCCCAACATTTATTTGTCGTCCCCTTGTCGCTTTTCACGAAGAGAAGGAAGAGATAAGTCAGCGAAGGTAAAACACTTGCATGCGATCATGCTTGTGTACTTGATTGTCATTATCTGCATAAATTTGCTATATTATGTACATTTACCATACTATCTTGATCAATCAATCGGATATCCGAAAAACATGAACAGACGTGAGTTAAAAACCAATAAAACAATTCTCCCAAACCATGCCCATCTATTATTACTATTACTTGCAAGATTATTACCATATCAACGAGACAATTAATCAATATTGTTGACACCTCTGAAGGAGGTGAATGGGTGAAGCCCTCCGGGGAGACGCATGGAGGGGAAATCCCTCGCAACCGAGTGTGGGTCGTCGCAGAATCTCACCATTCAGCGGGGGGAGAACAATCGCCACATCTCACGAAGAAAAGGCATTCATTACACTAACGCAAATAATGAACTTGTTAGTTGACGTGCCCGGAAACATCAATCAATCAATCAATCAATCTCCCACTTGCTCCCAAAATGAAACATCTCAAATAATTATTTTCCTTATCTTTCACGTCAAACACACAAACAAGTTTTTAAAACGAATGATCAAAAACAAACGGAACAAAAGTATACATGTCCAGCGAAGACTGAATGATGAACTAGAACTTTTGCTTCTTTTCAGATAAACAAAAAATACTGAAATCTAATAGGAAACATTGATCTAAGTTATTATAAAAAATTATGTACATATTTATATATTAGCGGAGCGGAGAGGGGTAAGTCGTGAGGAGGTAAGAGGAAAATGGCGGAGCGGGGAGGGTTGGAAAGTACTACTGCAGACAGGGCAGGTGTACTGTGGGACAGGGAGCAGATTGGGGCAGGCAGGAGCGGGTGGGGACGTTATGAGTAGGGATGAATGCGTCAGATGGGAGGAATGCTAATTAGGAGCGGGCCGCGCGGGAGATGCGCGCCAGGGATAGCTGGGCTGCCGCCCGCACCGCGGCGCCCCACCCCCGCTGCCGCAGCGGCGGCTCACGTGCCACGCCCCGTCCCAACGACGCGAGGTACAGGGAGTCGACGAGGACGCCGCAGCCAAATGAGTTACGGCTTCTTGCGGAATTCTTCTGCGCAGATATTACGACGGGAACGTCCAAACTACTGGAGTTTCTTGGCAGCACTTGCATGTAATGCCGCAGATGTTTTTCTGAACAAACTTCTGTCGAAATTATTATAAGTGCCAAGACTTAAATACTCGTAAATATGTTTCCATTGTTACGGAGGTATTGGGATGGTTTCACTCAAATAGCTCCTAACACCGAAAAAGATGTTTAATAAGACACCTTAACAAGAACAACGAAAGGTATTATTTAATTTATACTTTCATTTTTTAAATTATTTTTATCATAATTTAATCATCAAATGCAATTAAATCGTTTTAAATGGGCCTAGGCCTGGGAACACCGCTAACTCGCAAACACTCGATTAACTCTCCCCAAAATACCAAATTTGTGCGTACATACAAATCGTTTTCAATAAATTTCTACATCAATCATTCCTAAGATTTCAATCAAGAATATTTTTCTTATTATCGGTCACCTAAAGTAATTAATTTGACGACTATATTTTAATTCGGAGATACAGTACGTCTCAATAACCACATTTCACAGAAATGAAACTGGATAGGCCCAATCATTTTAATGCACCATTTAGAACAACGACATTCATTAACATTAGGTTTTACAGTACTTTTTAGTAACTTTTCATAAATGTAAAGGAAACGAATAACGTGCCATGTCGAAGTTAATAATTAGAACATTACAAAGATTTTATTTTTCATAATTTTATAGAGTTCGTTAGTAAATCGAAAACATTAACAATCATTCTAGTTACATTGCATTCCATACAAATAAATTAACATTGAACTAAGTGGAACACAGGGACATTACTAATTTTAATATTTGAAAATAAATATAACGATTTATTGAAGAAAAATTTAGGAAAAGCAACTTTCGTTCATCTTTTCCTGCAGAAAATATTAGAATGCCAAAAAGTAAATGCCAGCATTCATCCAGCTCAGAAGCTTGGTTTTGTAATATTTACCCTCTCATATCGAATTTAATAGAACTTTTACTACAGCCTACATTAATCCAGTTTTAGAATATTAGTTTTGAAAATCAACAGCATTTGTTATATCAATAACGCCTTAGTATCGAGTAACTTCGGTTGGTCCGCCCGTCACTCACTGTTAGACTACTTTCACATCCACCAATCGTGATTAGTGATTTGGTATTCGTCGTGAATCGATATCTTGATGAGGAACTGATCATCATCTTGTGTGTATCGTATCCAAAAATATCTTCAATTGTTTCCTCTAAAAAGAATTCCTCTAAAAAACGTACTTTTTAAGCAACTAAAATTCCTTTTTGGTGACTTACACCGTCAGAGATGATCAATACTTCATTCGATTCCTCTCAGCAAGAGAAATCGATCGACACAATTCTTAGCCGGATCTGGAAGAATTCTAGGAAAACGCGCGTTTTTTATGGTTTTCGAATGTATCCTACGAGAACATTGGTGAAATGCAGTGAATTACCATACAATCTTTCCGAATTTTACATGAATGTATATGACTTGGTAATCAAATTGACGATAATAAATCCTAATTTTGCAATGGAACAAATATTAATGCAAGAGTATTCATGGACAGTGTTTCAGTGTAATTCTCTAAAATTCGAAAATAGACGGGTCATTTTTATAATGAATTTGCAACGCACACATTTTTTTTTTTAACATGAAAATACTCGCAGGAGTGGAAACACTAAGCTAGTACCGATGCATTAAGAGATAAATATCAAGAATAACTGAAGTGTCAAAAATGAACTCACTCGATTATAAATGTGGTATCAGCTACGTATTAAAACAGCATTATAAGCAAAATGTAATTTTTGTTTTTCAATCATACTTACTAATACTTTAGTGATATTGTTATTCGAAATGGGCTAGGAGTGATTAACTCTGAACCAGAGAAATGTATGTTCCATTACGAGTTGCAAATAAATTCTACAGGAAATGTATTATCCTCCAGATTTTGAGAATAATCAAATAATTTAATCGTTCTCTAATGTTCATTCCAAATCCTTCCGTCGATTATAAAGATCTTCGTGATCATTAGCTGTAATCCTTTCTTGAATCCTGGCCTCTTCTAAGCAGGTGTTTGTAATGAGGGGAAATGGAAGGAGCCTGCATTATACCTGACGGACTTCCAAACCGGGTTGGGGGCGATGGATAGTGGAATAGGAAAGCCAAGATCACGCGTGGTCCGTGGCCCGTTGAATGCGGTGCTTGTCTGGCACACTCATGGAAGTAGGGAAAGCACAGAAACCACTGAACAGAGCACTCAGCCTAGGAATTCCATTAAAGGCATCACAAACTCACTAACTTCAAACAAACTTCTGGCACTGTGCCAATATCGAACCCGGCATGCTCGGCCTTTGGCCTTTATCTTTGCGATCGCAGCGACTGTTAGTTGTGTCTTTATTTCTTTTTTCATAATAAGATTATTAACCATCTATAAATATTCATTTTACCATCCGTTAATATTTTGAAAACCTTCAAGGTTCTATTAAACCAACACTTGGAAAAGTAATCGGAAAGTCATTTTATTGTTATTAAAAATAATGCATTGTATTTCCAAAGAGGTTCGAAAATTCTTACATATTCTGGCACATCGATGTATATTTTAAGGTAAAACAACCTTGTTGAAATTGAATGCTGAAAAGAACGTTGCCCGGTTCTCATTATGAAATGTTTCAATAAATGTGCAATTAAACCAAGGTTTGCGTCTGTATTTGAAACGAATATCAGAACACGTTTTATCGTAGTTTTAAGTTTCACACAATCTTGCCTCCGTTTTTCTTACCCTCTTTTCCCGAGATGCGGCGTCGCGTCTGTGGGCGGAGCAGTACGCGAGGGATCGTCTGCCACAACGTTCCCACGTCTCCCCGCAGCAAGCTATTGTGGACCACTTGAGAGCGTCGGCGGGAGGGCGGGCCGAGGCGAGGTCCCCGCGCTGCACAGTGCCATCGAGGGACGCAGCCATCTCGACCCATCCAGAGCCCTCATCTTCCAAAGCAGGAAGGAGAGCGTGATGCGCGGGCGCCCCGTGATTGTTTCATAAAGACAGCTGCCTCGGGCGCCCCGATCCGCCACGCCCCCACGCCGCATTGCACAGTGGGCGAGAAGCCAGAGGTACCAGAGGAGCTTCTACAGCACATACTTTCTCGCGTTATTGGAAACAGTTTTTTTTATATATAGAAATATTGCAATATCTGCTTGCTAACAACTCAGTTCAATTCAATTCAAGCGCCTGTGTTGCATATCCGCTTGGTAGACAGAAACAATAATTTCTTATTTATATAAATGAAACAAACATGAATAAATTTAACTGTTACAGTATTTGCAGAATGTTATACAGAACAGCAGGAATAATTTCATAACAAGCTTGTCCTTGATTACATCGAAGTGAGCGACCAATTTTTGAATTCCTATAATCAGCAATCAAAACGTTTTAAAGTATAATAAGTATATTTGTTAGTTCTAAGTTAAATCTATTACCTTTCTTCAATATATTTCCTTTCAAGAGTATTATCTAGATCATACGATCATCATTATCGGCAACGGTCAGAAGAATTCGAACAATTGTCGAACCATCGTGTTGCTAACTTACTGCGAACTGACAGCGCGTCAAACGGGAAATACGAATTGACAATTTGGATTTTTTTGCTATCTTCGAAAATAGCTGAGAGTTTGTCGAAAATGGAACCAGCCCACTTTCTTTCACATTCTTTTCTACATACGTGGGGAAAATTTAAAGAAAAAAATTGAAGCAGTTTTTGAGAAAAAATGCTTAAAATTTAAAAATTGCCTGTCTCACGAAAAATTACGCAAAAAAACTTAAATTTTTGGAAAACTGAAACTCACTTGATGTAAAGATATATTTTTATGAATATATTTCATTAAGGAAAAAATCTATCTTTATAATTGCAATAGTAAGAAGCCGAACAAATTTTCGGAAAATGTTCGTTTGCAATTTCGCAATTTTCCGAAAATCATGGAGTGCATTTAAAATGCAATCTACGTCATTTCTTTTCACATCCTTTGCTCTATCAGGGGAAAAATTTGAAGTAAAAATTGTGAGCCTTTTTGAGAAAATTTTGAAAATGCTTGATATAAAGTTCCCCCAAAATCAAAATATCCTGTTCAAATTCAAGAGGCCACGATCTCAAGTCGATCGATCAGGGAATTTGTTTTGGTGAAAATCCTGCTTACGGTGTAGTTGCTACCGTTGTTCACAAACGGACGCACAGACAGAGACACGGACGTTTTACCGTCAATCAATTTTTCTGTACGAAGGACCCACCAAACGTGGATATGACTACACAACGTGTTAGAGAATAGCATATTCTTCAACGAGCGTAGAATGATAGCTATTATTCACGAGTTGATGTTTACGACACGAGCAACGTAGGAGAGAATGTCGGAATTTCTGCGAGTGAATAATAACCATTCTACGAGAGTAGAAGACTATACTTTCTCCACGACTTTGAAATAAATATTTTAAAAATACCAAATGGCGACTTAACCTTACAGAACGGCGTCCGTGGTTCACCTGTCTTACGACAGTTGCGACTTGCCGCGGCAGAGCACGCAGCGCCTCTGTAGGCGACTGCGAGAACTCTCTGTCGTGTAGAATGAAATAAGACGAATCGTCCAGTCGACAGCTGTGCGAGAATAATATTCTCGCACGGCTTGTGGAATCGGCATCATTACTGCATCCGAAAACGTGCAGAAATGTATACATTCTGCAGTAGTCGTAGAGAAAGTGATTTACTACATGTAGGAACAAGGTTTATTCACTTTTTCGTTATTAGAGTGAGTGAGTTTTTCTGTCGAAAATTCGTTGTTTTTTTCGCAGCATTTTAACACTTCTTCATACTGCGTAAGCAGCAGGCAAGAAAGTAATAAGACCTGGTGGTCAAGAGTAGTGGTGATTGGGAGCTCCTGTGTTCGATCTGGGCACAGTGTCAAACTTTTGCTTGATGTCAATGAGTTAGTAACGCCTGCTTTAATCGAATTACTCGGCTGTTTTGGTCAGTATAGTCTGCATTTTCCCTTATCATAAAACTTTGACTCTGCCAAGATCGCTCATGTACGGAAAATAAAAATGAAATAGTGTAACATTCATAAAGAAAAATAAATCTATATAAAATGCGTGTGCTCCTTTTCAATTTCAACTGTTAGAATTTGCACTTTCTTTATCATTTATTTTCTTGATGAGAAATGTTCGAATGTCACTTGTTGCATAACTTCTCTATTACAGAAATAAATTCTCTAGTATTACAACGTTTTGCTTGATTTCTTACTATTTTCCAGACTTTCCTGTCTTATTTATTGTTATCTTTAAATCACTAAGTCATGACCTTAAAACAACTGTTTGAAAATAGCAGTATTTTATCACTTAATTACGAGTATCTGCACATTTTAATTAGTTGATTATCTCATTTATCTGTAATTTTTAACATTAAATGCATTTAGAAAATTGGCGTTTACATATATATATATATATATATATATATATATATATATAAATTATTATTAATTTTTACTTCTTTGCAATGGAAACCTATCGGCCAATTTCGTTTCATTTCGTGCCGCAGTCCGTAATCAGCGCTGATTCACGACCGGTTTGTCATGGATCTGATTCGCTCGCGCGCGCTCCGCGACAAGCAAGAATCGATTCTTTTGTTCTCGTTCGGCGCCTGAGGCGATGGAGATTGCTCGTGGACGTGTTCTTTGCGCGGCCGGTAGATTCGCAGAAAGGGCTTTATTTAGCAAGTAAAAACATCTTACAGAGAGATCCGACCAGCCAGCGTTCAGTCCGTGCAGTGCAAATACCTGAAGTTATTGCACGTGAAAGTAAGGAGCTAATGGATCTTCTTATGCATACGTTCTTGGAAGATTTGTACATTAGGTGTCGGTTTCTGTACTACTAAAATTCAGTTAATTTCAATTTCAGTAAACTACACATTTTTTACTATTTTATTAATATATAGATAAATTGTAACAAGACAAGCTATAAAATACATTTATAAATGTAACCTTTATATTATTATTATTACTATTATTACAAATTATTTGTATTGTTATTACTATAATATCTATTTAAGGACGAAAATGAAATACTTATTTTCAAATTCTCTAAAAAACAAATGTGCGTCCTGATGTATTTTTAAAGCAGTAGTGCTTCTAGTGGCACACTACTGGTGGCACTACAATGCATTGTTTCTAGCATCACTGGTAACTTTAGCTATTTTCGAAAATTCAGTAGTTCAACAAAAATTAGACCTGCATCATTTTATAAGCGTCCTTTGCTCTATCTGAGGGAAATTTGGAGCCTGTTTTTAGAACATTTTGAACATGTTGTCAAGACTTCTTATAAACCTCCCCCAAAATTAAAATATCCTTTTCAAACTCGCAGGGCCTTCGAGTTCTGTCAGATCGATCGGGGAATATCAATTTTCGTCTGAAATACGGGAAAAAAATTGTACGTAATTGGTGCTCATGTTGACCACAGGAGGTTTCGCTTTAAACCAATATATCGATATCAAGGACCCACAAAGTGTGGTCTCTAACTACACAATTTTAGTGGAAGTAATTTACTATAAAACAGAACAAGAATTATTCACTCGTTTGATACTAGCTCCCCATAATATTTTTTTTTTTCACGAGAAATCGCAGTTTTTCGCTGCAGAATTGCAATACTTTCTCTTTACTACGTAAGTACATAGTAGCCGAAAAAGTAAAAAGTCATTTTAAAAGATCACAGAATATTAAAAATAAATATTCAATTTCACAGCCAATAATAAAGAAAAGAAATCCCATTTTTCACACCTTCGTAAACATTCTGAGAACTGTAACTTCTTATATAGGTGTGTTTCTATAGCATTGAATCATTTGTCAATCCATGGAAAGTGAATGACAGACTAGAAGAATGATGCCAAGGTCAGAGTATTTTCTTTCTAATATATTTCAGAAACAACTTAAGTCAGGTTTTTTGCCATCTTGACTTTTCAGTGCAATCATATTCTCTGTATGTGTATGCATCGTTTTCAGACAGATATAACGTATGTCAAACAATTCTAAAGGTAGATTTTGAAGAGCATGTAAATGGGAATTAATGCAGATACAACACAAGTCACCGACTGTGTTGTATCACCGTTCAAAAAGCTGATCGATTTTAAGTTTACAGGACGGTGTAATTACAGTGTGCATTGACGCAAAATTTGAACCTTCCTACAATTCCAGATAAAAACTTGCGCCGACAGTAAATACTTGTGTCCATTAACTGAGGATGACTCTGCCACATTCTTCGTATATCATGAAGAAATGAGGTCTAAAGAACCTAGGGAGATGGCGAAATTTACTATGGAATATCTAAAAGCCTCAATGTCCAACTTCGAAAACTTCCGAATGTCTTCATGTGGCTGTGGAAGTCAAAATAAAAATCACACAGTATCGAGGGTCATGTCAGTTCGTGTTTCTATGTTTTGGACCCTTTATGTAAAGTACCCTCAAAAATAAAAACATTCTTTTGAAACTCGCAAAACCTCGACTTCGTTCATATCCATCGAAGAATATCAATTTTGGAGAAAATCGGCTGAACGGTTTAGGCGCTAGCATTGACCACAGACGGTCAGACAGACGTTTTCCCCTCAATCCGTAACAAGACCCCTCAAAACATGGATTCTGGCTACACCACATGTTAGAGGAAGTAATTTAATATTTATAGGAACAGGATTTATCCGCTTTTGCGTTACTAGGGCCTGCCAATAACACGTTTTCTGCCGAAAATTCGCCGTTCTCCGGCGCACAATTACAAACCTTTCTCTTCTTACGAAGTAAGTACGACAATGTAAAAATCGATTGATCACCTCAAAAAGTTAATGGAATAGTTTTAGTATATTCTCCACCAGGAAGAATGGGTGCGTTCTCTGCAGAATTACAAAACTGGGCAGGGCGTGAATCATTAATTACGGAAATAATTTGTTAAATGTAACAATTTGTAGTAATTAAGGTATTCATTGAAGTATATTTCAGATAAAGAAGTATTTAACTGAATGACAATACTTTTTTCCTATTATGGTTTATTTCAGAAACAACATAACTCAACCCTGTATGTTAGTAAAAAAATAGAATTTAACTTTTTGTTAAATGAGACAATAATTCTGTATAATAGGCGGAAAACAACTTCTATAAAATTGACACTGTTTCTGACAAATATAGCCTCATTAGAAGGTTTTTTTGTCCGTACTGAAAAGTTACTTGTCAGTGAAATATGTTGTTTCTGAAATAAGCCTTTCATATAGCATGCACCGTGTACATAGCAATGCAAATAATTTTATTTATTAATATTAGATGGTATTGTTTCCTTAATATTTTGGATGTCGGTTCCTTTTAGCTTCAATATTTAACGAGAGGTGTTTGAAATCAAAATGAAATGGGAAGATTTTCTGCATAGTCAAGGATGTGGTGCGTACGGTTGTTGGACGACTGTTGTAAATCAAGTATTTGGAGTGGATGTAGGAATATCGTACTTCTGTTTCTTCCAGTACAGGAAACGGCTTTCAATAAGCAGTATTTTCTCTTAATATAAAATATTCTCTATCAGGGTGAGTTGTTTGAGGTTGGCAATGCGTGTGTTGTTACGAATAGTAACAGCTGACAAATTCCCCGTTCTCCCTGAATAATTTGTCTTCCTATTTCTACAAATTCCTTCATAGAGCATTAATATCGACAGATATGAAGAGGTGTCTGAGCGATGGATATTACCCTGTATCTTGTTGGCTCTCCATTCAGTTTAAAATCGGAGAATTTTAGTTCAGAATGTCGAAAGTTCCTTCTGTCGCCCAGTACGGGAAACTATTGCGGTAATACTGTCTGCAGTTGCAGTCATATGACCCCTACGAGTTGCACGGAACCTCGTAAGAAAACAGCTTTCTCATAACCCTACTGAGCTGCCATATCATAAATACCACATGGGGTGCTCCGACTGCGCAATACCATTATACTTCTTCACTTACTGGTTCATACTGAAACGCACTCGGTTTTCTACCATAATCGAAACAAACAAACTTGTTTACAGCTTAATAGCTGGACTATTCGCGAGTGCGGTGCTTTCACTCGGAATTGCTCGCAACGCGTGCAGAGATCTTATGAAACCGCGACGCGGGGAATGGCGCTGCTTGGCGCAGGGAAGAGCTGCTTCGCCAACCCCGCTTCCTGTTCAATGACCTCGGCCTTCTTCCACGCTGACCAGAATAGGTCTCAACTCTCTTAGGCCTCTTGGCATTTAGGAAACCACTGTTTCTGAGGTTCCACCGACTAATAAAATTAAAAGTTAAGTTAATAATTATATATTCCAAATATTTTACAGTTATAAATTAACTTTCCGACTTTGATTATCTGAGGCCTTTTACTATCAAAACCATCTCATTCCATTACAAACCAAAATTTATTTTTTTCATTTTTTGCTGTTTATCGGGACTTTCATAACTTATTAAGGGATATAGCTCAAATCCATTTTTTATCTACCTAAAATGTGTCTGAAAAAATATCGTTGATGATTCTTGTTGCTTTTAAAAAATGTTCGCAGGTGGAATTAGCCAGTTTTCATAGCACAGGCTTCATCTGATAAACTTTCCTGCAATTGGATTTATTATCAATAAACTTTCATCGTTTGAATTAACGACAACCAAAGTTCATAAAGTAAGGCTGTTATTCTTCTTCATAAATTCCTTTTAAACATTATTTGTAATATATTTGAAATAATTATTATAACAAGTTTAGAATATATTTCGCTAATTAGTATTTACATTTACGAACAAGTCTGCCATTTTCCCTTGGATTAATAATAAAAAATCATATATTTAAAAGAAAATTATGTATTGGATGTTTTATAAAAATACATATTCCAATCATGTTTTCCTCACTATTGTAAATACACTTACATTTTATATATCGTATCAATGAGTTTTTCTATTCAGCAATGAAACACTACCAAGACTCCAAACATAACCAAAGCTCCTTTCAAGACGACCTACCACTGAATGTTGCAATTCGTTCGGACAAATGAGATGTTATTAACGGGATTTCCGGCTTCTTCAATGGTCAAGGACCTTACAACTCTACTTTCAAATGCAGAAAATGCACATTTTTCGCGAAAGTTTTTGACTTGGTACCAAATGTGAGTTTTTTACGCATGTGTAATGTAGGTGATTAAAATAATATTAAGAAGAGAAGAGATAAAAAACAATGGAGATCAATATCAATAAAATTAAGTGAATTTCAATTCGCTACATCTGTGAAACATTCAAAATTCCTCCAGTAATATGTGATTCATATGAATATGTTTCTAGATGCTTACTACTATACAATATATACTTACTAAGTACAAACGATGTGGGAACTGAGTACGAACATTACCCCAAAAAATCATTAATTCGTATTGTTGTAAATTAAGAGGGATAATACGTCGAATATTGATTAAACTAAGTTGATTTGACTAAATCAATTTAGGTAAAGCATGGTGAACTAAACAATGATATTGACACACGTGAATGTTAATATTATTAATGGAAAAACAATTTTATCTTTCATCAAAGAAAATTACTTAAAATATGTTCCAATATATGGAGAATATATTCGGCATTCGTCGAAAGAAGAGATTAAAATTGAGTTCAATCACACGTTTGCTTTGAACTTCATTGACGTCAATAATTTGTTCATCATACCCTTCGTCTTTCGAAAACTCAAACGCTGTCCTAAAATAACCTGATGAACTCTGCTACTTTGTAACCCCCGGATCGAAATATTCGCAAGGCTGACAAAGATGAGCAACGAAAGACATAGAACATGACGACATAAAGGCGTAGGAAAAATGCGGAGGTAAAGATGAAGGCAGGCCGTGTCGTACTACCTATGACGTCAGTAGCAGAGAAGAGGCAATGGTGATGGAGGAGAGGACAAAGGCAACGAGAGGGCGACGCCGATCCAAGCTTCGGCGGCGGTTGTGGTGGTGGAAGTGGTGCCGGCCATTGCAGGGCCTCGTGGAGGGAGGGAGCCCGGCGCGTGGACACTGCTATTGATCACGCAAGATCAAAGGCGCTGGAGGGCAGGCCTGCCGGCGCGTGCGGTGAGGCGGTCATCCGAGGGTGCGGTGAGGCGGAGGCGCAGTCGGGCAGGGGATTGGGGGGGAGGGGCGTGGAGGTATGACGTGGAGTGGGGTCGGGCGGGAGAGGAAGACATGGGTGGTCTGAGGTGAGGTGGGGTGGGGTGGGGTGGGGTGGGTTCAGGACGGAATGGGGAGCTGCGCAATGAGGACAGAGCGGATGGGAAGAAGCAGGGTAGGATGGGATAGAGTAGGGTAGTGTGGGGTGTAGCGGGGAAGGCGGGGCTGGGCAAAGAAGTGCAGAGGAGGAGCGTGGAGCTTAGTGGAGTGAGGTAGTTTGGGGATGGAATGGGATGGGATGGAGTGGAGCAGAGTGGACTGGAGTGGAGTGGAAGTGGAGCTGTATCAAGCGGAGTGGAGCTGTGTGGAGCGAGGTGGAGCGGGATAGAGCGGGTCGAAGCGGTACAGAGCGGAATGGGTGGGGTTCAGAATGGCGCGGAAGGGAGCACGCGGGGTAGGGTGAAGTGGGTGGGTGGGGAAGGGAGGGGCGGAGCGCATTGGGGGAGAGTGGGGTTGAGCGGGGAGGAGGGAGAGCGGATGGAGGACGGAACGCGGCTGGGTGGGACGGGGTGGGACGGGGTGGGACGAAGCGGAGCAGGGCGGTGAGGTAGGACGGGGCGGAACAGGGCGGGGCAGCCGACGAGCGGAGTGGGTCGAGGCGGTGAGAGGGCGGAGAGCGGCGGGTGCCGCTGCGAGGCTCAGCGACGTCTGCCTGGATGCAGCAGCAGTTCCGGAAAGCGCAGCGCCAGCCACCTGTTCGCTCGGCCTGAGAGGGCTCTCGAGGGCCCTGCTGCAGAGCTCTCTCGGGGTACTTGCGCGCCAGTACAACTCACTAGTTGAATATGGAAATAAGAGAGTTGTTTGGTCGTTTCCATAACCATTAGGCACTGAAAAAGCTGCGTAACGCTGTTGACATATGCTGACTGATATTCAAGATACGACACAAAGGTGGGAAAACACGGTACGAGAATAAATTTTTCTGAATAATAATTTTCAACGGTAAATCGGTAAATCCGTCTCTAGCGAATTATTTATTTCACGAAAAAATACGTATTAAAGAATCGGAGATTGTCCAAAACAACTGTTTATTCATTTATATTGGAGATGTAGATAATGAAAGTTCAGTAATTTGAACTTAAAGAGTTCTAGTTTACTAAAAAGCAAATGTACACAAAGAATATTAAATTTAACATATTTTTAATCACTTTTTTTTATACTTCACAATTTTAAGAAACATAATATTCTTGGAAATGACTTGAAACGTGATTAAGTCTCTCTGATTCCCTGATCATATTTCCTTATCGATTGTATATTAATAATTTTTACTGACATAATATTCCTTACCTATAAACTCAGTCCAATCGTATACACAAAATTCAGCAAAATCATATGCACATATTTACAACAATGTTCGATTGAAAGGGTTGAACACAACGCCTAATTTGAACGTCAATTTATTCTCAACTTTTTTATGCAACTATTTTCAGTGTATGTTTCTAATACAATAACAAATAATTCATAGAAGACAATGATTATTTGAATAAACTCGATGATAACGGAGATGAAAGTTGAAGACAACGTTACCCACTTGCCCATTTATAATCGGTTTAGCACTTCACAATGCAGTGAACAACATTGGACCGAATCCTTTGTACGATTAGATAGGATAAGTCTGCAATTATAACAGGTGTGTTATTGACTCGTAGAAAATCAACCATTAATATACCTCAACATCCACCACTGAATTCATAGGTGAAATTCACTATTCGATTTAAATAGTTGATAGATTGTTCGTGATTCTGGGCTCGCCAACTACTGAGGTCATTAGTCCCATAAGAGGTAGTGCATGTTTTTTTCATCGGGAGGTGGCGGCGTTCTTTCCTTGCTGGATGGCGAGATCCGGCGCCTAGCCTACCGTCGAATATCAGGATTTTCCCTAACCAGGTATCTCCCGCTCTAAGCTCCCGACCGGTCTCGTGGCAAGTGTGGTAGTGTAGTGCACGTTAGTGTGTGTGTTTGTGTGTGTGTGTGTGTGTGTGTGTGTGTGTAAGGGGTGGGGATAGGTCAAGAAATTGTAAGGAAAGATCGCGCGCGGTCCGTGGCCCGTTTGTTAGGGTACTGCTCCGGCATTTGCCAGGTATTGATCGGAGAAACCGATCAGAGCAGCCGGCCGCTTGAATTCTCCTCCAGACAGCGACTGAATTCGACACTAGCTGACAAGCTAGCGCCACCTCTGAGCCACCTCTCCCGGTCGAG
Source organism: Acheta domesticus (assembly GCA_031308135.1). Lineage (NCBI taxonomy): Eukaryota > Metazoa > Arthropoda > Insecta > Orthoptera > Gryllidae > Acheta > Acheta domesticus. The sequence goes on from JAHLJT010009436.1 coordinate 115,633,899, forward strand.
TTAAATTGTGGTTTCCATTACCCCCACTTTGTAAACACAGACAATAATTACATATTTATTTTTTAGGTATAGCATTTATTCCCTTCATTTCAGTAGCATAGATTTTTGGACTATCACAGATTGATCTATTTTATTTTCCACAAACTATAGGTGGATAAAAATGCCACATTAGGGGCCGTTCATAAATTACGTAACGCAAATTTCGAGTATTTTCAATACCCTCTCTCCCCCTTATAACGTACACCCTATCCTTATGTAACGCAGCGTAACGCTGCCGCAGCCCCCTCCATCCTTCTTTAGTGTTACGTAATTCATGGATGACCCCTTACATAAACCGTCATTTTTGAGATGCGTTACAAATGTGTTTGGAAAATAGTTATATATATATATATATATATATATAATAGTTTTAATTTATTAAAGACAGTTCGGAAGTCAGCTAGCATTGGAAATAAAACATTTTGTGTTACATCGCGAAATTAAAGTGTCCGCCTAAAAACCCGTGCTGCAAAATGACATTTTCTGGCCCTTGGAAATGTTGCTGCAGGTAAAGGCGGCGCCCGAGGCCGTGAAAGCGAAGCGGGGGCGACGCACCGCCCGCGGCGCTCGTGGTTTTATCGCGGCGGCGGCGCGTCGTCCGCGCTCCTCCCCGGGGCCTGCCCCGCGGCGCGGCGCGGGCGGCGCTTAACCCACTGGCGAGCGAAGGCGACGCGCGACCTCGATGCGCCTGCCCACTCGGGACGCGCACTCGCAAGGCGAGCGGGAGCCCCGGGGTGAGCGATCCCACCTCCATTCCTTAATGCACAATGAACAATCCTGTTATGAAAGACTACATGAGATATGTTTAAAATAAGTACATTTTTTTTGTGATATTTTGTGAAAATGTAGGTCGAGAGAAAACATTTATTCCTAATTCCACACAATTTCTCATCCACACGTTTCCTCCCACTGATAATGTAAATACAGTTAATAACTACTACAATAATAATATGTATATTGTTCACTATATGCTACTGAATTCCAATCTTCTTTAAGCAGCGCTTCATTGATATCCGAATAAGCACAAACATAGATACGTTTAACACATTTGATAATAATAATGCTTTAAAAATTGGATATTATTTTTTAATTACTTTCCCTCTGTTGACCATTGTAAGGAATAGAATAAGTAATAGGTTATTCCCTCAATATTATCTTAAAACATCATGTAAATCATCAATAAAATATTCATGTAATAGAAACCTAGCATCTTACGTTAAACCACAAAACATTATATGACTCTTTTCATGTTTTTTTACACAATACAAAAATACATTTCAACAGAATCATAAAATGAGGCGGCGCGTTCTTTGTATAAACATCAACAGAATTCTTCCGGAGCCATCAAGCTTTTCTTTTTTCTCACCTACGTGTTCGGTATTAACACTCCGTCGGGACCGCGAATTTCCTTGAGTATTAAATGCCCCCTCAGCATTCCACTTCTTATCGGATAATAACAATACTCCAATTTACGAGGTCAGTTTACGACGGGCGCGCCCGCATTGAGAAAAGCCAGTGGAGCGGAACGGAATCCTTTCTTTGCGCTCGCAGCTCCGCCGGACGCCCGTGAATCGCCGGCGGCGGAGGGCGGAGGGAACGCTGGTTTCAATACCTCCGCCTCCAATTTCAGTCGAGTGCCTGCTTCGAAAGCCGCCGGGTGCGGTGGGGCGGGCGGGAGAGGCGGGGGTGGATGGGGGTGGCGGTGGAGGTTGGGAGTGCGGGGAGCGCCGAGGACGCGGACGTGGGCAGGGTGAGGGTGCCGGGCGAGGATCGCGAGCGGCGGCGGCGAGGGCGAAGGTGAGGACGGAGGCGGGCGGGCGGAATGCGACGCAGAGAGGAAGAAACTTGGACTCGAGAAGAATCCGAATACGCAGCGCTGTTCCGTGACATCGTATACGAATAGAACGATTTCTGAAGCTCTCTGTCTAAAACGCACCAGCGCGGGCCCGCTCCGGGTCGATCCACTTGGAGGGGGGGGGGAAGGAGAGGCGGAGAGAGGCCCAGTGAACGACACGTGCGACAAGTGCGGAAGCAAAGGTTAAAGTGCGGCAGATATTGAGCGGCGTGTCTCACAGGCGACACGAGTGCGCACGTAAAAAATGTGGTGTGAAGAGGGAGGAGGTAGGTACTAGTTCTACTTCGGCGATAAAAGCTGCTCACAAAAGAAAGGAAACGAAGTACATGGACGTGTGTTCTCTGATCGTGTGCTCTCAAGAGGAGAACAGTGTGCGGAAATCAGCATTTCGAAGAAGGGTGACAGTGACATACGTGCTCAATGTCTGCTGATACGATAGTTATTTTCCATTACATAAAGGCAATCATGAATTAAAGGAACGCAAAAGTATTTAGTTACCATATCAAAGAAATGAAATGAATTAACGAGATGTAAGATGAAAGACGAAGAAAAACACATACATATAGAAAAGAGATGGTAAGATGAAAGCAGATTCATGAAAATAGCGAAGACGAGTGTTAATGCTGAAAACGAGAAAGAATTGTAAATAAATAAATTGATGACGATAGTCGTTCTGATAGACGAAGGAGACGAGGCCTCTTCAATCCAGAGTTATGAATTGAGTTATGAACAATAAATGATGATTCAAACATTAGGTAAGTTTTTATATTATAAAGTGGTGCATGCTAATTAAGATGGACAGCAATAGTGACTAGAACGCCACGCCACTAATTCACTCTGTTACCATTTAACGTAAGCACGAACGATTTATGATTTGCTTTGGTCCGAAAGGTTGTTTCCACGGCGATAGGAGAATGACATTATTTCGCATATTCTGAGAAGTCCAACTATCCTCCTTCGGAGGAAGCACCTAAACGAAAGACACATAGCAAAAGAGCAAAAAAAGACGAACGGGTAAGTAACAGGAAACGAGAGCCAATGAGCACAGAGCGCGGTGCGGAGCGGCGGCGTGGCGGCGAGGCGGCAGCCCCCGTGCGGGGCGCAGGGACGGCGGCGCCTCCGGCGCTACCGAGACGCCTCCCCTCGCTGACGCGACGCGTCGCGACGGAAGCCCAACTTCTCGGCTGCCGACTACTTATGCAAATCCGGAGGAGCGGTGGCGCAGCGGACGACGCGGCGGGCGCGGGCGCGGGCGGGAGGCGAAGGCGACGGCGAAGGCGAAGGCGAAGCGACGGGCAGGCGGCGGCGTCACTTGTTGCCGCTTCCAGACACTTTCAATTTCATTTCCCGCGGGAGCAGACGCCGTCGCCGTCGACGCCGCGAGGTGCGTCGAAGTTCTATGCGCGGGCGCGAGGGAACGCAAGGTGGAAGAATTTTTGCAGCGGATTGGAAGCTCACGCACTAACGAAAAGATGCTCAACACAGATCACGAACAGACTCAGCAGTCGTTTGTGCTTTGCTCTGTGCTTCTACGGGCAAAAGGAAACATGGCAATTTGCGAATGGAGCACAAACATTCCTCTTTTTCTCATTTGAATTTTGGTTGCATTACTCTTCCAACCTTTTTCGTTAGATCCATTCGTGAAAATTACTAAGCCAACCATCTGGTCCAGAGAATGTTAAACCAACAAAAAGTAGTTTGAGAGTATGCATTACGACCGGTGAAAGAATATTCTATCACTGATTAGCCTTACTAATTCTTAGTGTTAGAATATTCAACCATCATCTTCGATTTCTTTTCAACCACATATGTTATGCAATTAGAAACCAGTGCCTCAAAATAAACAGCGGCCACACGTCCTTACATCATCCACACTTCTGATATAAATTATCGTTTTTGAATCAACTTATAACAGTGAGCACCAAGAAAAATATCAATGCTGCATTTCTAAGGTCACCACATGGTTAGACCGTGCGCTGTGACAACTCAACTCGTGTTATGTCAAAGGTTCCTGTTACATCTTTTTCCACGCGGAGTGCTTCCAGGTCGTCTCTTCGCTGGCGCCCGGCATTAGGGTCAGCGAGTGAAGAGAATTGGCGCAGTCAAGCGGGTGGACGCGGCGGCGCGAACGAGCGCGATACATCAGACCGCCGAGTATCCTGATGTGAGGCCGACGTTGCTGTACCCAAACAATGCGACATGGAAAGGGGTGAGATGCTGGCTGGCGGGCGGGGAGTCAACGAGCGGGCGGGGAGTCAAGGGGCTGGCGGGGTGACGAGGGGCGGGCGGGGAGACGAGGGGCAGGCGGGGAGACGAGGGGCAGGCGGGGAGACGAGAGGCAGGCCGGGAGACGAGGGGCAGGCCGGGAGACGAGGGGCAGGCCGGGAGACGAGGGACAGGCCGGGAGACGAGGGCAGGCCGGGAGACGAGGGGCAGGCGGGGAGACGTGCGGCGGGTGGGGAGACGTGCGGCGGGTGGGGAGACGAGTAGCAGGCGGGGAGGCGAGGGACGGGCGGGGAGACGAGCGGTGGGTGGGGAGACGAGGGAAGGGCGGGGAAACGAGGGGCAGGGACGTGGGTTGAGAATGTCGGGCGGTGGCGAGGGTCAAGAACAAGGGGGAGGGAACTAGGACAGAGGGCGAGCGGCGGAGGAGGGCGCGGATGAGTGTGAGATACTGGAAACTGTGAGTACAGCACAGGACGGGGAGCGACTGGTACTGCGGCGACATGCCCCTATCCGACGAGAGCACGATGTTCCAAATTGATCCTAATAGGGCTCCGCAAGCACTTTCATTTGCATGAGTAAGGTTGAGAAGCGCTTCCGGAGCGCTAACGAGGAGGTTTAATTATTCCTTCGTAGAACCCCGCGGACGGCGGTGGAGGGCGATGAAGGGCCAAAGACGGTGACAAGAGGCGAGAAAGTTGATAAAGGGTGGAGATGAAGATGGCCACTCACAGAGATCAGACCACCAGCAAAACAGAGGGTGAGCCACTTAGTTGTGATAAGACAACAGCGACGACATAAAAAAGTTTATTTTTATATCGCTGACTGGTCCTTGATGTCATTAATATTGATAAGTCTAAACTGTATTTTTCACCGTTTCTGCACAGAGAAATTTCTACATAATTTCCAACAATTATTTTGATCAACAAAATTCAACTCTAGTTATAATTATTTATAATTACCATGGCTAGGTTCCGTCAGTAATTTTAAATTTGTTGATTACATACAATGAAACGTTTGTCCCATCTTTACGAATTAGGATTTTGAAGTGATTTGAAATCTATTTTATTATCCATATTTGTTCCTCTACCAGGTTTGGTACACGTTTTTCATATCTAAGGACAACTCACATTCCTTTGTATATTTGAACATTTTATTTGCATACTAAAATCTGTCCAAAATTATTCTTGGAAGAATATTTTTAACTTCTAATGCAACTTAAAGCGAGAAGTCGGATTTTTAATTAAATATGGATTTAACTCCACAATATATTGCAAGGTTGACTATTACTACTTCTGACGTTAAGTTGCATTTTAGACGGTACAAAGCTAATTAAGAGATAAAAGACGCGGTTTCACATCAGAATCTTTAAAATGATGCTTCATAATCCATTTCTTTTGAAATGGCCAATTATCAGAAAAGGATTAAGCAGCTTACTTTCAGTAACACAAGGTCGAGCCTATTTTAGTACACCACTAAACTTGCTCTACAGCTTATTTTAAAATTAAGTTCTTCGACCGATTTATTTACATAACTTAAGCCTTCCATTAGAACATTATTTTAACCTTCTCAAACTTCATTGTTAGTCTGCATTTTACTCAATATTTACACATTATTAATTCAAAGAATGGTACATATTTACGTTCTAGGTCAGGGCCGCTCAAGCAGAGCAAATCGGCAGCGCGGAGCCGTGTTGTCAGCCGAGAGCGGGACACCGGAGCCCGAGCGTTGCGCGCCTGGCGATAACCTCTGATACAGTGTCCCGGTAACTCCAGTCGCGGAAACATGGAAGACCACGCGAGCACTTCACAGACAAGAGCACCTACACCGACAATTTTCAATGCAGTATGGGAAGAAAAGTATCTTTTCGCCGACTACGGCAGCTATGCCAAATGTTTAGTTTACACAAAGGGTTTCACGTGAAGAAGTTTAATTTGCAACGACATTATACATTAAATCATGCTGATGAAAATGACAAGTACGCTGAAGAAGAACAAAAGGAAGTTTCAGTGTTCTGAAAAACAATGCCTCACTAGAAGTAAGTTTTGGATGTATTTTGATGTTCTTATGTTGTTTTGGCAGTAAAATAACACAATACAAAAGAATTTAATTTCATTGCATACCGATACTACAACGTAAGCATTTAGGAAAAGAACTTCCTACAAAACCGTTTTCCAAAACTGCATCGGAATACTCGATTGTTAAGTACGTTTGGATCAACATACAACTGTGAGCAATTTTTTGCTTCTTTGAAAATCTGTAAATCTCGAATGAGAAGTACAATTACAGATCACAATCGGAAATGCATGATACGGCTCAATAGCACCATGCCATCTCTTCCAAATATAGAAAGTATATTGCGAAAAAAAACACTTAAAAGGTGTAATTAGAGTATTTGATTTTGCAATCAACTTCATTTTTTATGTTAATTTCCTTTACTTTTAGTATTTTTATTACTAGTTTATTTAATAACGTTTTTTGTGCAACCTTTATAATACTTTTCATATTCAGCAGCATGATAAACTGTGTAATGTCACCGCTATTAAATTTCTTTATGTTATTGAGCACTTGTTTTGCAACTAAATATTTGGCATTGCCGGCGCAATCTGCAAAAAGATACTTTTCTTCCCATGCTGCATTGCAAATTGTCGTGTTTTTAATTCCAAATCACACTAATATGCTTATATCTAGTAACTGTTCCAATAAATGTTACAAAAGTATTTTATTGGTTTTTGCTGTCGTAATATCCTTTCCCAGAGCAGTGAGACTTTTTCATTCCGAACAACGTAAAATACCCCGTAGAAATACGACGCGACCCACTGCGCCACACGCCACCGATCGATATTTGATGACGTCATTTGCTCTTTCTGCGGCGGAAGACGAGAAAGCAACCGACTGCTCCTCCTCGGAGCAAATGGTTGAGCGGCCCTGTCTAGGTACATGTTATTGCTTATAAATGATAGCCCTGATAACTACATTATGTTTCGTTAGTTCACAAGCTTTAAAACAGCTTTTTAATGCTCCAATTAAAAGTTGTGATTGTGATTTGAAATATTTTAGCCATTTTCGTGGATTCTTAGAGGTGTTAAGAACATATAGAGAAAACTATATATATATATATATATATATATATATATATATATATATCGCAATGACCGCATGATGTCAATGGCACTGCCAATGAAATGAAATGCAAACGGCCGAGGTGGGTAGGTCGGTCAAAGCCCGCGACGGCGACGGTGGAGCCGTGAACGCAGCGATCGGGCAGACACGCAACGCCGCAACGGAGGGGCGGCGATGCCCTGTCGCTCAGCCGCGAGGGCGTCGCGCCGCGCCGACGGGAATCCTCGCCCAGGGAGAACGCGCACAAGAGAGAAAGCACTTGCGCTCCGGGGACGCGGAAGTAACGGAATGGAAGGAAAACACGAGATCTGCATCATTCCGTAAATCGCTACCGGCGGAGAGATCTGTTGACACGAAATTGAAAGTTTGCCTTTTGTATGCCGTTTCACGGAAAAATTGGAAGCTAAACAAGGCAAAGCTGCAATCAAACAGTTACTTTCCTCGACTTTACATTTACGAACACGTCCTTATGTGTACTTTATTGTGGGAATCCTACGGAAGATTTTAGAATAAAACAAATGATCATGATGATATGCACAATCAGATGCCCACCTCTACACACAGCTAATCTAAACGTTAAGAGGTATGTCATTAAGAGATTTTTTCAGACTCAACAAAGACATGTAATACATGAAAGACGCCCTTTCCAAGTTTTAAGAAGTCAAACAATATAGAGACTGGAACCTCCGCTTTGCACAGTAAATTCTACTACAACTTATGTATATTTCACACTGTTATGACTATTCATTTTTGTCAAACTCATGACGTTGCAAGAGATAAATGTATATTTAGTTTGTCGACTCTCACTGATGAGGTGCGTTTTAATTACTTTGCAAAGATAAATATTGCCACTCCTGTTCATACATTTTCTCCGATTTTGCAAGGCAAACATGATAGAAACTAAGTAATTCATGTGAGTAGCGATTTTTCATTGCACAATTGCTCAATAATGCTGTACTATTAAAAGAGGGAGAAATCTACACAAAGAAGAAAAGAAATAATAATAGTAGTTTTCCTATATCAAAGTGGTATGTATTAACACAGTGAAAACGCACAAGTAATGCATCAGAACATTAAAATGGTTTCACATCGCAAATAGTAAATGGAATTAAATGATCAAAATGGTCACGATTCGATGAAACAGCAGCATGCTTGAAAAGTATAACGGGCTCCATTCTCTTGTTCAAGATTCGAAAAATATTTGTAGACCTACTTCTGAAAATCTTTGAAAGGTACGTTCTTTCATACTCACATTCTTGTTCTCGTCTGAGAATGATTTCACTGTTAAATTACCTTCGTTGATCAGATATATAGAACTTATTAACTTCTTTCTGCGCAAAATTACAGAGAAAATACAGGTAAGGTAGGTATATTTAAAAAAATTGTGAATGCAATATCGAATTCTTCCAATTGTGATCTTTCAAAAGCGGCATATACTAAGGGGTTAACGGTGGATGTACATCATACACACTATTTATCATTTTTTAAACTCACAACAGCGAAGCTGTTTGTGATCTTGAGTTTACCGGCTTCTTATTGTCAGCATCTCACAAAATTTAACGAATGACCAAATAATAAACATATTTCATATACCTCAATACTTGGAGGATTCTTGTACAGTGCGGTGAGGTAAGGCACGTACGTAACATTTCGTATCGAAAGCGTCGCGATTTCTTGGCAATTATCTTAAATTGCCAATTTGTTTCCGACTCCTTTACGAGAAATGCAGCGGATGGAGCGGCGGAAGGGACGCAGAAGGAATGCAACATCGATGTCGATGTTTTCAAATCATAGATGTTTTTGTAAACATCGATGTTTTAAACATAGATGCATTAACGCCGATATTTTTTTAACATCGATGTTTTCCCTTTTCCGATGTATTGTTTCTGAAAGAAAATAACCACGATCACAATGCTGTAAAAGTTATCATATTAAATAACTGATGGTAACACTTAGTTCATGTGCTGGACTCATGTGTGGAGGAATGCAATTTGTTCTACCTTCCTCGACCAAACTCTCGCCGGAGATGACCTCCTCACCCTTGCATTTCCTCTTTGTACGTATTCATTTCGCACTTTGAGACGTGTTCAACAATTACGCTGTGGGCGTATAGTCTGTCTCTTCTTATCGTACATTTATTCGGAGAATTCGTATACAAGAATACTGTCAAATTAAATTTTAATGCCCACGAAATGAATGTTATGAAGTTACTAAACCAGTCTAAAAACATCGATGGTTTTTAGTCGATATATTTCTAGCATTGATATTTTAATTTTGAAAATCGATGTTCTGTTATCAATGTCACGCAGTGGCTGCGAAGGCAGCGCGCGGGACCGCATGGGCGACGCCCGACGAGTCACGCAGTGCGCCGCCAGCGCGCCCGCGGACGGAAAGAGAAACCGAAGCGGCGCGGCGGAGAATCGCTGCGGGAGGAGGTCACGCGAAGCGCCGGCCGCTCCCACTACGGAAGCTCAGGAATGGAGCGGGCGGCTGATTGCTCTTGCGCAGGTGAGGAGAAGCGAGCTCGTCTGGGAAGAAGTCCACTGGCATAGAATTCAATTTCCGGAAATACTTGATTTGATTTAGTTAGTAAAAAAAACAACAACAAAAAACAACAACAGTAAACTGTGACGTATGGGGGACAAAATCACCTGTGCACGTTTTCTTGAGTTCCAGACTCTCTTCCCGACATTTTAACTAAAATAGTTGAAGGATGAATAAAGTTAAAGAAATAAAATAATAACAATAATAATAAAATTTAAAAAATCGCGATATTACCAACATTCGAAAAACTAGATATTTTCGTTCCCAAGTTATAGAAAACTCATTTGTATTGGAAAACAAACTTCAGATTTGATTTGTAATGTTTATTTTGTCTTCTCGAAATCGGATGTATTCAAGAAACGGGATGTGTATTAAAGCAATAATCACGTGAGGACAGCTTTCAACATTGTATCGTGTCCGTACGCCATGACAGTCAAGAGCACTAGAAAAATAAAGAGCACTTGAAATGGAAACTCACACGAAATTAGTTTCGCACACCAGTTAAGTGTATGCTGACAGTCATTACCATTCACGGAGCCTGTATTTTTATGAGCATGAGGAAAAATTATTTCTGCACTGGATATATTATTTCATATGTTAGCTCAATACTACATGCCTGTACATGCCTACATCATAAAAAATTGCAATAAAATGGTTGGAAAGGCGACCTCAATTTTGCAAGGTAACGTTTAACCATAGATCAGAAAATCGTGTTTCACTAAAATCCGATTCGAATAGTCGTTAAGGCAGATGACAGGAAGGACTATATATTTTAACAGAATTATTATTGTCGTTACATATGAAGCGTGTAAAGGAAACACAAGAGTCAATATTTCACAAGAATTGAATTCGAAGTTTTCAAGCGCTGTATAATGCAGTAGGATTTTTTTCTTTCGTAACTTCTTGTAGACTACGATTTTTTTTTAGTTTCAACGTACCATAATGTAGTGCTCGATTCCTACAATAACAATGTCAAAATATCATATATAATAATAATTGGAATTCTTTGTTTTTCGCCTGAACCACTCACATGCAATTGGGTCTTTAAAATATTTAGCTTACATGATTTTGTTTGCAAGACAAATTCCTCCAGAAATGCCAAACATTACTAGTCAGAAGGAAAATAGTTCGAATTCGTAATGAAATTACAAGAATTCCTGTTCTGAAGAAGTGAGTGACTCCTATTGCTTTCAGCGAACTGGAAGTCTCCAGAGAAGCTAAGGCTGAGCAGAGCTGAGGCCTGCGGAGCGGCGCGGCCGTGAGAACGGCTTAGTAGGCATCGCGGCGCGGCGCGGCGTCGAGGCGCCGCCTTCAGCCTCCAATGGAGAATGTCAGCGTTTCTCGTCGCGACACACAGGATCGGCGCAGAAGTTGTTTTCAGTGGCCATTTGCACAGTAGTCATTTGCATTTCAAACAATATTAAAGGGTTATGAAAACAGTCAAAAGAGTGTATCATCGAATATCACATTTCTTCTCCATAAAATATTATCTACATAAATACAATCGCTGTCTTCACTAACAGGGACGACATGATATGCTTGAAGCGTATGATGCAACAGGAGCCGTCCCCAGCACAGACTGATACATCCCAAAATCAATTTTCTTTCTACAAATGGCTTTGCGGATACGACTCATAAGCGAATTGGTTCTCACGAACGTCTATTGCCACAACTGTGTATACTGTTCACGTGATTACATAGATCCTTCAACTTTATTAAACAACAAAAAACGCAATTTCTAGCAAAACCTGAGTTTACAGATCCAGCAATCAAAACACAAGAACTATGAGTTCATTTACAACATCGAATAAATAAGAGACAAACATCCTGTCTAAATATATTGACTGTTTAAGCTCATTTTCTTTGCAAATCCTTTATCAAAGTAGTTCTG